>OX422207.1:285264992-285864992 GCA_949130495.1 Sambucus nigra | reverse complement strand
ATGTCTACTTATTTATATCTATTATACTCCATTGTTGTCTGCTTTAGAGCTTACGTACATCTTGACTTGGTGATACTATTTCTGGTATCATCAATCTTCGATGAATTATCACTCTCTTCGCATCCATCTGGTATATCGAGCAACTTATCTCTTAATCCCAAAGTCATGATGATAGGTAATGTTTGAAGTTTGTTCAGTACTTATGTATATCAAATAGATTTTCACAATTGTTTAGTACTAGGATAAAGTTGTTTCACACGTACCTTAAAGGTTTCTCAGTCTAAGAAGCACATTATATTATGATCCATGGCAATGAAAAGCAATCCACTGATCATCGAGTCACATCGCCCCCTTGCATATTGAGAAAATCACTAGGAACACATCCTATTGCACAAAAACAACAGATACTTACTGTTCGTATGCTTTAATGAATTTTTTTTAAAAAACAATTTGTTAGAAGTTTGGAGACTTCATATGCTAGGGTGAAGGTCTTCCCATTTTTAAACGAAAGATAAACAATATGAATTTACAAGTTATTGTCAAAATATATTTCCCTTATGCCAGATTTCCCTACCCGTATTTTTAAAGAAAATAATGGACCACGATCTATTACTTCCTCGCTCCTTGTACGAAAAATGAGAGATCACCCTATTTACCCAAATCCAATGAGACTATATTTAGTTCTTCCCCTTAGAAGATACTACCAAACAAAAAGTATAAAAATAAATACCATTCACATACGGTTAAGTGTATACAAAATATTTGCAATGGAAAAATCATACACATATGAGCCTTTATCCCTATATGTATTGTTCTTATGTCTATAAAAACCTGAATGAAAGTGGTCCAACTTTTTCTGTAGTTATCATTAGAAGAGATATCACACTAAGTTCTTACCCTCGAAACCTGAGTTCGCACTCCGTGAGACCGATTAGTTTTCATCAGTGAGCTCCCCAACCACTATTGTCAAGTTTACTCTGCAATACACCCCATCTCTACCTAAGAAAGTTAGGATCCATCCACAACGGATTAAATCTTGAGATAGCTTGAAAGCATCAATGACTTGCAAAATATCATACAATTTGAGATCAGGGATCTAAGCTTAGCATCACTACACCAAAATGGGAGATTTGTGAGTGCTGTTAGCAGTCACAATTGACCTTTATAACTACTATTTGTGACACCCCGACTAATTAAATACCGGGTAGCTACTCCTTTATTAAATCAATACAAAATGCCAAGTTGGTTCAGTTAATAGCATCACTGTCGAAAACATTTTTATAATTACAAACCACCTAGTATTTAAAAAGTAAGTTGCCAAATTTTAAGTTAAGTATGATTAACATGCAGTAAAAGAATAATGGAAGAACAACATAATTCATTCACCATAATGAAGTAATGAAATAACCAACAAAGAGTAATGAGTCCGGAGGAAAACTCCTCACAATAAAATCCCACCAACTGAAATAAATAAAACAGTGCAACCTGAATAATTACAAACCAAAGTCTGAATAACTGGAATAAATGAAATGTCTCTAAAAGAAATGGGCGACATGCCCTATAACTGATAAATGCTAAGTATAGAGCCAAGATAGATGAAGCGTCTACAAGCAAAGTCCTGTAACTTCCACAAACAGCTACAGCTCGTCACCTGAATACGGATCCTAAGCATGGTGTCCTTGTGGCTGGGCACCTAAAATGGTTTTTACAAAAAGATAGATTTGAAAGCAAACGGGTCAGAGCCCGAATGTGGAGAGTATTTTAAAAACAACAAGTGCTTTAATAATAATTAAAACAATGAATCAAAGATACATGTTAGGACATGCTCTCACATGAAATACTCACCTCTCGTCTAACTGTGCACGCCTAACATTCCTGTACCCATTCATGTGTTTTCTCATAACTATCTAATTCCAAAGAGTTTCTAACACTTCTACTCGGTTCACGTTTAATTTCCAACCTTAACAATTAAATAGGGAGTTCTACTTTAATTCTCGGATTCCCAATTATTAACAAAACCATTTATTGATATAAGTTCCCTTTTATCTTTTCATAACATTACCATAACTATACTTACAATTTAACATAGTAAATTCCTTCTCATTTAACCGTATATTTTCACATCATAAATATACAATACAAGCACCCCGAGGCTAAGCTGCGGTGCACACATACTCTGCTATCCATCCCGGTACATCACGTACATAAGGATCACAAATTCCTAATCTCTCAGGAATTGTTGGAATAAGCACCACACACAAAAATGGAGGCGAACATAATTCAACATATCCATGGTCACGTACATACCTACGCTCCATAGTCAGCTGACTTATTAACTCACAAATAAGTCGTTCTCTTGAACTATGTCCTCGAGGTACCAATCTAAATCCGGGCAACACAAGGATAAGAAGGCCCTAAGCGAACGTAACCTCCCGTGATAGCAAGTATGGTAGGTATGTCATACATATAAAAATCATATACTAAGCATTCACACATCTTAGATAATTCAGTATTAATAAAGGTATACTCTACATCCTTATACCATTATTCCAAATTTGTATATTTTACGTCTCCCGATAATATAAAAGTTAAACTGTCGACACGTCTCACGTCGTAGTTTCTTATACTTAAAGCCTATCTCAAATAGAGTATTAAGTTCCTATTATTCCCACATATAACATCTT
Source organism: Sambucus nigra (assembly GCA_949130495.1). Classification (NCBI taxonomy): domain Eukaryota; kingdom Viridiplantae; phylum Streptophyta; class Magnoliopsida; order Dipsacales; family Adoxaceae; genus Sambucus; species Sambucus nigra. The sequence continues at coordinate 285,862,308 of OX422207.1, read as the reverse complement.
TATTCCTAAGGTCTTTACTTCTGCCCCAAACCTCATTTCATCAAATTATTCAAATTTACACTTTTAACCCAAATATTATCTCACTTATCGAAGTTCATTAAATTAGAATAATTCCTCAAATTGAATTCTAATTACGGTCCAAGCTTCATAATCATGCCTACTGGTCTTCTTTAAGTTTAAGGTATTCATAAGGTCTCTAATAATATTTTCCAAGGGTTACCACCATTAAAATTTAAATAGGGAAAAACTTTACTCATTCTGGGAAGGTCGATCGATCGACCTTTACCTTCGATCGATCGACTGAAGAACATCGATCGATCGAACGCACCAGGTATGGTTACGGACTGCTTCGTTTTGCAGTTTTCAATTCATCCCAAAACATACTTTTAATGCATGAAACTCTAATGTAACGTTATAGTATCATCATACAACCATCCTACAACATTATTAATGTTCTAAAACCAATAATTCATCAACCAAGGACTATATATGGATCAATCTTCATCAAGAATTCCAGATTTCTATTTCTTTCAAGAACATTAATAAACTTCTTCTAAAATCCGTTTTTAAATCATCAAGGGTCATAATTCTGAGTTCATAATTCATCCAGAATGTTTCTACATGCAGTCCCTAACATAGTTCATAGTTTTAAACATCCAATTCATGGGTCTATATCATCTTCCAAGATAAATTCGATAATTCCTAAACATGGAAAAGCATGGCATTGAATCAATTGTAATTAAACCACTTGCCTTAATCTTTCTCTGAATTTGATGTTGAATCTTGAAGGCTGAGTTGTTCTCCCTCTCTCTTTCTGCAGAATTCTCTTCTCTCTCTCTCTACAAGTTTCTCTAAGGATGATGACAATGGAGGTGTGGTTGGTTTTTGGCAAGTTGGGACTATATCTTAACTTCTCCCGTAGCCCATTAAGTCCCTTAGGGTAGTTAGTGGGTTTAGTGGATAAAGAATAAGTCAGATTTTTGTTTCTAATTTTCGTGGGTTTTAATTCCCAGATTTCCGAAATTACCAAAATGCCCCTATAAGTTACCGGTATGACCCAATAATGCCCCGGGACCCAAACTTAACCCCCGACTAGTGTTTTCTGACTATTTCGACCCTTCCGGACGCGTTGGCGCACTCAAAATGACCATACGGGTGATAAAAATAAAATTCACTTTTTAATTCAAATAATTATATTCCTGACGCGACTGTCACGCGTGTCCCAACAAAGTTTCCCAAATTGCCGTATTTCAATCTCGCGACAATTTGTATATTTCCAGTATTCATATATTGCCAAGTATACACATTATAATAAAATACTAACTCACGTCTCGTTAATATTTTTATCCGGATTAATTTCCAATTAATACACATTTAATTCAATTAATCCCCAAAAATAAATATCACAGAAAATACGGGGTATTACATACTTCCCCCCTAATAACTGAATTTCGTCCCGAAATTCGGAACTAGAAAGTACCTGGTAAGAATAACTCTGGATAACGTTCTCGCATCTCATCCTCGCGCTCCCATGTGTACTCCTCGACATTATGATGTCGCCACTGAACACGCACTAACGGAACTATCTTTGACCGCAGTTTCCGCTCACTTTGGTCCAGAATAGCAATCGGCCCCTCCTCGTAGGAGCTATCTGGCTGGAGATCAATGTCCTCCACAGCAATGTGAGAATGAGCCAAATTATCTCTAAGGTATTTCCTAAGCGAGGAAATATGAAATACATCGTGAATCCGATGTAAATGCTCCGGTAATCCAAGCCTATACGCAACTGGTCCAATCCGCTCAATAATAGGAATTGGTCCCACATATCTCGGTGCCAACTTCCCTTTCTTCCCGAAATGCATAATCCCCTTCATAGGAGATACTCTGAGCAAAACCTGGTCCCCCACTTGGAACTCTCTGAAGAACCTCTTCGCATCAGCATAGCTCTTCTGCTTGTCCTGAGCTACCCGAATGCGACTCCGAATCAATTCTATCCTCGCCGAAGTATCCTGAATCACTTCCGGCCCAAGTAGTTTGTTGTCCCCCACTTCCAACCAACATGCTGGGGAACGACAAGGTCTACCGTACAACGCCTCAAATGGAGCCATGCCAATGGTGAACTGGTAGGAGTTGTTGTAAGCAAACTCCACCAGTGGAAGATACTGCTCCCATCCACCCTCAAAATCAATGGTGCACATACGTAGCATGTCCTCCAACATCTGATTTGTACGCTCTGTCTGCCCATCGGTCTGCGGGTGGTACGCCGTACTCAACCGCAACTCCGTGCCCATGGCCTGCTGAAAACTTTCCCAAAACCATGAAACAAATATCTTGTCTCTATCAGACATGATATTTAGGGGTATACCGTGAAGTCTCACTATCTCTGCAATAAAGAGATGGGCATACTGTCCCACAGTGTAGTCTGTCCTTACGGGTAGAAAATTAGCGACTTTTGTCAACCTGTCCACAATTACCCAAATGGAGTCGTGACCTCTCTGTGACGTAGGCAACCCTGTGATAAAGTCTATGGAGATGCTCTCCCACATCCACATCGGGACCTCCAACGGCTGTAGCAGTCCTGCCGGTCTCTGATGATCCACTTTTACGAGCTGACAAGTGGCGCATTTTGAAACAAACTCGGCAATATCTCTCTTCATCCCGCTCCACCGATACTGACGTCTCATGTCTTGGTACATTTTATCCCCTCCGGGATGTACCGCGAACCGTGAGCCGTGCGACTCTGCCATCACCTCGTGCCGCAATTCCTCCCCTTCCGGAACCACCAATCTCCCATTGAAGCGTAATCCCCCGTCTGAGCTAACGGTATAGGATTCGGCTCCCTCTGCCAATAATCGAACTATCTGCTCCTGACATAACGAGTCATTTTCTTGGGCCTTTACCACCTTCGTGACAATCTGTGGTGGAACAGTCATCACAGACATGAATGATCGGGCCACTGCATCCTGGTGTCCCAACTCCTTCCATTTGGCCTTCCCCACATCTGCCACCTCCTCTACTGGTCTACGGCTTAACGCGTCTGCTACCACGTTAGCCTTCCCCGGGTGATATTGGATATCAAACAGATAATCCTTCACAAACTCAAGCCACCTTCGCTGCCGCATATTCAACTCCTTTTGCGTGAATAGGTACTGTAGGGACTTGTGGTCCGTGAACAGTCGAAACTTTTCCCCCAAAAGGTAATGTCTCCAAATAAGAAGGGCAAATACAACTGCCGCCAACTCCAAGTCATGAGTGGGGTAATTCTTCTCATGAGGCTTTAGCTTACGGGAAGCATAAGCTATGGCCTGACTCTCCTGCTGCAATACACCTCCAAGTCCTTGTAAGGACGCATCGGTGTAGACTAGATACTCAACTCCCGGTCTCGACAATGCTAACACAGGCGCTGATGTCAACTTATCCTTCAACTCATCGAATGCCAACTGACAGGCATTTTTCCAGATGAATGGCACACCCTTACGAGTCAGATGTGTGAAAGGACCCGCTATCTTGGAGAAACTTCGAATAAACCTCCTGTAGTATCCTGCTAAGCCCAAGAAACTACGGATCTCAGTCGGTGTCGTGGGCTGTCCCCACTCCTTCACCGCGGATACCTTCCCCGGATAAACAGATATCTCCCGGTCGGAAATAATGTGTCCCAAAAACTGGACCTCCTTCAGCCAAAACCCACACTTCTCATATTTTGCATACAGCTCGTTCTGACGTAGCGTCTGCAAAACTTGTCTCAAATGCTCGGCGTGCTCCTCCTATGTCTGGGAGTAAACCAGAATATCATCGATGAAGACAAAGACAAACTGATATAGGAAATCCCTGAACACCCTATTCATCAAGTCCATAAATGTTGCTGGAGCGCTGGTCAAACCAAATGGCATAACCCGAAACTCGTAAGAACCATATCTCGATAAGAACGCAGTCTTCGAGACGTCCTCCTCCCTGATACGCAACTGATGGTACCCAGATCGCAAATCAATCTTCGAGAAGCAAGAAGCTCCTCTCAACTGGTCAAATAGGTCATCGATTCGAGGCAACGGATACTTATTCCGTATCGTGACCTTGTTTAACTCCCGGTAGTCCACACACAATCTCAGTGAACCATCTATCTTCTTCACGAACAACACAGGGGCACCCCACGGTGAAGTACTCCTCCGAATAAACCCCTGACCCAACAACTGCTCAATCTGATCCCGTAATTCTCGCATCTCTGCCGGAGCCATACGGTACGGTGCGCGCGCTATAGGTCTCGTATCTGGTAATAAGTCTATGACAAAGTCTATCTCACGACTGGGGGGTAATCCAGGTGTATCCTAAAATACATCGGCAAACTCTCGAACAACCGGAATCGAATCGAGTGGTATCACCACCTCCTTAGAGGTCTCCTCCTCTATATAGTACAAATGAGTGGACGATACTCCCTTAGAACGAGGCATCGCCACCAAAAACATCTCCTGCCCGGGAATGGCAAAGATAATACTCCTACTGAAACAGTCAATCATGGCTCGGTACGCAACAAGCCAATCCATACCAATAATGGCATCATACTCGGTCATCTCTAATACTAACATATCTGTAGGTAATACCAAACTACCAATCTTTACCCCCACTCCCCGGCATATAAAGAAAATAAGTGACCCACTCCCCAAGGGTGAGTCTACACACGTCACTGTGCTCTCTGCTGTGGCTAACAACCCTAAGGCTTTCGCAAAATGTGTAGCTATAAAACAATGCGTTGCCCCCGTATCAAACAAAACCCGACCCATAGTACCATGGATAGGAAACATACCCTCAATCGCGGGTGGTGCCTGTGGAGCTGCTACCTGGTGGACGTTATAGACACGTCCATACTGTAACTGCCCCTGGTGCACAGGAACTGCTGGTAGTGCTGGCACCTGGGCTGGAGCTGGAAGAGCAGGTGGAAAAAGTGGCCTCTGTGGCTCATGTCGAGCACCCTGCTGCTGCTGCGGGGCCCTGCCCTTATCAGGACAATCCTGGCGTTTGTGGCCAATCTTACCACAAATGAAACACTTCCCTGGGAAGTTTCCCCCTCGCCGTCCCTGCTGCCCTCGGCCCTGGTGGCCGTTACCATTTCTGCCCTGGCCTTGCTGGCCCTGGTGAAACTGCTGATGTTGACCATTTTGACCTTGCTGGCCGTTATGACCCTGCTGGCCATTCCGGAATCCTCCCTGACCGTTTCTGAAACCTCCTGATCGGAACCTCTTATGATCCCCCTGCTGGGAACCCTGATCACTCTGCCTATACTGACCCTGAGCTGACTGTGCCCCGCTGGCACCATTTCCCCCTGTCCTGCCCTGATGGCTGGACTCTCCTGATCGCTTCCCCTCTGTCAAGTGAAAGCAGTGGTCCTGGCAATGGAGCAATGCAGCGTTAACCACGTCAGAATAAGTGGCCAACGAGAGGTTCCCCAATAAATACTGACGGATCCTCCAAGTCAATCCATCTATGAATTTCTGAATCTTCTTCTCTTCCGTCGGTATCTCATCTGGGACAATATTCAGCAAATTGGTGAATTTGGCCTCATACTCGGCCACAGTCTTACCCTCCTGTCGAAGGTTCATCAACTTCCTCCTCATTTCTGTGTGAACAGCAGACGGAAAGTACTTGCGGTCGAACCGCATCCAAAACTCCTGAATCGTGAGAGTATCTCTCTCCTCTGCGGTGGTAATAGACTCCCACCACTGTAGTGCAGATCCCACTAGCTTAAAAGTAGCTAGTACCTGCCTCTGAACGTTCGTGCACTCATACATCCGCAAGTGCCTCTGAATATCCTTTCTCCATTGAATCGAAACAACAACATCGGAGCTACCAGCAAACTCCGGTGGGTGTGCTTTCTGAAAAGCATCACGTACACGTTCCCAAGCAGACGGGAATGCATATGGCTGAACTGGTGCGGCAACTGGCGCCTGAGGTGGTGCCTGCTGAACTATGGCTAATGCAGCATTTACCGCTTGGGCTACTATGGCCGCAACCTCAGCGGCGTTCATCGTGCCCTGAACTGGTGCGGGCTGTGGTTCTGGCGTTGCATTCCTGGGAACCCGTGGTGCACGTCGTGGAGGCATTCTGAAATAAGAATAAAATCTATAAGTTCGCAGTTATAAACTTAAAATAGCTGAAGAACGTAGCATATACAAAAGAATACAACAGTCCTAAAATATAGGGCTCTACATCAAAGAAAGCTCAGCGGAAACATAATAAGCCGTTCAGATCCTAAAGGACACTAGAACCTGATGCTCTGATACCACCTGTGACACCCCGACTAATTAAATACCGGGTAGCTACTCCTTTATTAAATCAATAAAAAATGCCAAGTTGGTTCAGTTAATAGCATCACTGTCGAAAACATTTTTATAATTACTAACCACCTAGTATTTAAAAAGTAAGTTGCCAAATTTTAAGTTAAGTCTGATTAACATGCAGTAAAAGAATAATGGAAGAACAACATAATTCATTCACCATAATGAAGTAATGAAATAACCAACAAAGAGTAATGAGTCCGGAGGAAAACTCCTCACAATAAAATCCCACCAACTGAAATAAATAAAACAGTGCAACCTGAATAATTACAAACCAAAGTCTGAATAACTGGAATAAATGAAATGTCTCTAAAAGAAATGGGCGACATGCCCTATAACTGATAAATGCTAAGTATAGAGCCAAGATAGATGAAGCGTCTACAAGCAAAGTCCTGTAACTTCCACAAACAGCTACAGCTCATCACCTGAATACGGATCCTAAGCATGGTGTCCTTGTGGCTGGGCACCTAAAATGGTTTTTACAAAAAGATAGATTTGAAAGCAAACGGGTCAGAGCCCGAATGTGGAGAGTATTTTAAAAACAACAAGTGCTTTAATAATAATTAAAACAATGAATCAAAGATACATGTTAGGACATGCTCTCACATGAAATACTCACCTCTCGTCTAACTGTGCACTCCTAACATTCCTGTACTCATTCATGTGTTTTCTCATAACTATCTAATTCCAAAGAGTTTCTAACACTTCTACTCGGTTCACGTTTAATTTCCAACGTTAATAATTAAATAAAGAGTTCTACTTTAATTCTCGGATTCCCAATTATTAACAAAACCATTTATTGATATAAGTTCCCTTTTATCTTTTCATAACATTACCATAACTATACTTACAATTTAACATAGTAAATTCCTTCTCATTTAACCGTATATTTTCACATCTGCGGTGCACACATACTCTGCTATCCATCCCGGTACATCACGTACATAAGGATCACAAATTCCGAATCTCTCAGGAATTGTTGGAATAAGCACCACACACAAAAATGGAGGCGAACATAATTCAACATATCCATGGTCACGTACATACCTACGCTCCATAGTCAGCTGGCTTATTAACTCACAAATAAGTCTTTCTCTTGAACTATGTCCTCGAGGTACCAATCTAAATCCGGGCAACACAAGGATAAAAAGGCCCTAAGCGAACGTAACCTCCCGTGATAGCAAGTATGGTAGGTATGTCATACATATAAAAATCATATACTAAGCATTCACACATCTTTGATAATTCAGTATTAATAAAGGTATACTCTACATCCTTATACCATTATTCCAAATTTGTATATTTTACGTCTCCCGATAATATTAAAGTTAAACTGTCGACACGTCTCACGTCGTAGTTTCTTATACTTAAAGCCTATCTCAAATAGAGTATTAAGTTCCTATTATTCCCACATATAACATCTTTATTCCTAAGGTCTTTACTTCTGCCCCAAACCTCATTTCATCAAATTATTCAAATTTACACTTTTAACCCAAATATTATCTCACTTATCGAAGTTCATTAAATTAGAACAATTCCTCAAATTGAATTCTAATTACGGTCCAAGCTTCATAATCATGCCTACTGGTCTTCTTTAATTTTAAGGTATTCATAAGGTCTCCAATAATATTTTCCAAGGGTTACCACCATTAAAATTTAAACAGGGAAAAACTTTACTCATTCTGGGAAGGTCGATCGATCGACCTTTACCTTCGATCGATCGATGGTGGTCGATCGATCGACTGAAGAACATCGATCGATCGAACGCACCAGGTATGGTTACGGACTGCTTCGTTTTGCAGTTTTCAATTCATCCCAAAACATACTTTTAATGCATGAAACTCTAATGTAACGTTATAGTATCATCATACAACCATCCTACAACATTATTAATGTTCTAAAACCAATAATTCATCAACCAAGGACTATATATGGATCAATCTTCATCAAGAATTCCAGATTTCTATTTCTTTCAAGAACATTAATAAACTTCTTCTAAAATCCGTTTTTAAATCATCAAGGGTCATAATTCTGAGTTCATAATTCGTCCAGAATGTTTCTACATGCAGTCCCTAACATAGTTCATAGTTTTAAACTTCCAATTCATGGGTCTATATCATCTTCCAAGATAAATTCGATAATTCCTAAACATGGAAAAGCATGGCATTGAATCAATTGTAATTAAACCACTTGCCTTAATCTTTCTCTGAATTTGATGTTGAATCTTGAAGGCTGAGTTGTTCTCCCTCTCTCTTTCTGCAGAATTCTCTTCTCTCTCTCTCTACAAGTTTCTCTAAGGATGATGACAATGGAGGTGTGGTTGGTTTTTGGCAAGTTGGGACTATATCTTAACTTCTCCCGTAGCCCATTAAGTCCCTTAGTGTAGTTAGTGGGTTTAGTGGATAAAGAATAAGTCAGATTTTTGTTTCTAATTTTCGTGGGTTTTAATTGCCAGATTTCCGAAATTACCAAAATGCCCTTATAAGTTACCGGTATGGCCCAATAATGCCCCGGGACCCAAACTTAACCCCCGACTAGTGTTTTCTGACTATTTCGACCCTTCCGGACGCGTTGGCGCACTCAAAATGACCATACGGGTGATAAAAATAAAATTCACTTTTTAATTCAAATAATTATATTCCTGACGCGACTGTCACGCGCGTCCCAACAAAGTTTCCCAAATTGTCGTATTTCAATCTCGCGACAATTTCAATATTTCCAATATTCATATATTGCCAAGTATACACATTATAATCAAATACTAACTCATGTCTCGTTAATATTTTTATCCGGATTAATTTCCAATTAATAAACATTTAATTCAATTAATCCCCAAAAATAAATATCACAGAAAATACGGGGTATTACACTATTTACCGTCATAATTTAGGGGGTGATAAAAGAAAAATTGTAACTCCTAACAACAGTCATAAATTTTTATAACCCCTACGGGGTTATGATTGGTGAACCCAATTTGTAACTGCTATTTGTAACTGCTTTCAGCAGTTAGGAATCTTATATTTGTCGCTGCTGTTAGCAGTTACAAAATTGATAGTAGTGACAAATTTGTGACTGCTATTAGCCGTTACAAAATTGAATTTGTTAAATGTGGTAAGCGCTATTACAAATATCTTTATATTTTGACAAAATGATGAAATAATGAAAGTAAAATAAATATCATGATAACAAGTCTAAAAATGAACATAGAATAAAAAATAAACTAAAAAAAATAACGACACAACACTTCGATGACATGAACATGTAACAAATCATTCTAAATCTAGACCAAGAGTCACCATGCAGTGGATACGCTTCGTGAAGTCTAGGTATTTCAGCCGTGGGGGGTATTGATGCGGTGACATCCTCCCTCGTGTACTCGGAGTATGCCTGTTGAGCAAGTTCAATGGACTAAAATTTTATGAATACGACGCCTCGGTATCCATTAACTTGTGCTTGTGTTGCTTGCCACGAAGTGTAAACACCTGGATTTAGGCCTTTGAATACTACGTATGCCGGGTATGCCATGTGTATGCCTGCAAATAATAAAATGTAACTATGTTAGTTACAATAAAGAATGTGGGGAACAATATCAAAACAAAATATCAAGAAAGTCTCAAAAGCAAACTCATTTTGCAGAATAAGATTGTCTATCTATATAAAGAAAGTGTAAGCACTTCAGGATCATCTAGTTGACCAACATCAAAATTGGGACCTATATTTTCTGAGGCAACAAAAAATTCCAGTAAGGCATTCTAGTTAAAAGAATTCCAGTCAGTCATTATAGTTAAAATAAAACTGACAATACAGATTAATGTATGTAGTATTCAGCCACAACATAAATGTCAAAATGCTTGCAATTGTCCCCCCACACTTTTCATTCATTAATTCATAATGTAAATTCAGATTTATGATAAATTAGCAACCATGTACAAACAATAACAAGGATTTAATTGATGCTACTGAGTAGTGTATCTAATCATCCATAAGATGAAATTAGAAACCATGTATAAATAATATCAAGGATTAAAGAATCTAGGAAAAAAATGGAACGTGGTCCTCTGTCGATAACAGAAAATACTGAATTTTTCATTAATAAGCAGATAATACCCAAATTTTATGCATTACTGTGGGCGCAGAAAGAGGTACGGGAAGCCATTTAAGCTATATATGATCATACATATATAGAGAGACAAGAAAGAGAGAGAGAGAGGACCATCATGAAATGCAGACCAACCACATTTTATGCATTGCTCACTCTAGGTGATTTCTATTCAAAGACAACCTAATTAATCATTATCTGATGCCCACACTTGTTTCCAATCTTATTTAATCGATTGATCCACATTATAAATTTTAGTCCTAGGGGATAAACACATATCATTCAGCAAATCTATATATATGTATCCGTCTATCAGCTTTGGAATTTCATTATCTGTATCTGTCTATCAGCTTTGGAATTTCATTATCAATATCCAGGTCTATCATCTTTGGAATTTCATTATCTGTTTGAGGAAAGCAAAAATTCATATCAAATTACGACTCCTACGCGAAAGAAATACCAGATAATGAAATTCCAAAGCTGAAGTAGGGAGAATATAGATCGGATCGATGAAACTCAAATAGAAACCTATTTCATTAAAGACAAGACAAATCTGTATATATGTATTCGTCTTCATATAAGAGGTTGGGACATAGACCAATAACTTTGCTCTATATGCAAGTATGAACTCACGTCTCTGCAAGCATAATTACTCAAATTGCACTCTTATGTCTAAGGCTAGATACATCAGGAATAGTAGCAGAATCCTCCTTTTCTAGTTTTAATTGGACTGCTACTTTCAAACCCCTCCACTTAAGGAGGGAGTTTGGGTAAGGGTTATCAAGACTCTCCATATTTGTATTACAATCACCTACGCAGCCCCTGTACTGATCGTGTGGATGGTTTTCAGAGAACAAAGGTGTATTAAATTATTAATACTCCATATTTGTCGTCTCTGTACTCTACATACGTATTTAAATTATTATTATTACTCCTTTGTAAACCCACTAAAGCGCCTTCTCCATTTGTGGTTTGAGCAACAGTTGATATTAGACTGAAAATGTCAGTTGCATACTCTGATTCATCGTGAAATTACTCAACAAAGAGTTTCTGAGACGGGTTAAAAGTATCCTCCCATTCTGAATCCAAAGCTTCATCCTCTGAAAATTCGTCTGAGTAAATCGAGCTAGTATTATTGTCAACATCTGGTCTTTCCACAACATCCTAGAGTGTCATAATACCTGAGATCATTACATATTTAATCTTTTTTGTAGGATAAGAAAAAGGTGTGTTTGTGCTTGCAACTGTTGTTTCTTCATTCGTGTTCGCTGAAAGAGTCTTAGGTGGGCTATAAGGTTAGCCATCATCGACTCTTTACCTTCTCTGTGTGCGCTCTTCACTGTCATCATCCCTGTTCCCTTCCCTCCTATAGTATCATTGCAGATGATGTGTGCAACATCCATAGTCGCTTTGTCCTCTTCATTCTCCGTGTCGATGTTAGATTTTCTATGGGTGATATCTTGAAGTGTATTTATTTTATATTATCGCATTTTTTTTGTCTTGTATTTGGTCTTTGACTCTTTGAAGAGTATTTATTAGGCAGTGGGTGATATCAATGTTTGTTGGTTAAAGAGTTAATAATTATTTATTCTATATTTAAGTTTCTGCTTTATACACCTACTTATTGGTTTGGTTGGAAATTGAATTTCTAGATTTTAAAAAATGGTGAAGAAAAAGAGTGGGATATGAACCCTCAATTGTTTGCCACAATACAAACGTCTTAGCGTTAGACGATGTAACCATGTCCTAATATTGGTTCTACATCAGAATTTATCTTCTTTTTCAATTATAATGTATATCTATACTTTTATTTATTGCTTAGAATGTTTTTTACGTTTTGCATCGTATTGTATGATAAGATACGCGATACATAAGTTTTTAATTCGCGATACGATACACAATTTAACCCCTATTTCGTGTACATCAGAAAGTATATATCTTTAGTAAACTTTTTTATTTCTACCTGGTTACTCAAGATGAGCTTCAACAACATACACTTGCACACACATGTACATTTTTTACTGTTGAGAGTCGATCTTTTTGTGATTCTTATCATATATAAATTATAATATATGTCTAATCTTTGGTGCTGCTGAGTCCCATGGGGTGCCGCTTGGGGGCTAGGTGTTTGAGGCTAGGAACCTATGGTGCTGGGAGATTCTGATTTATGTCTGAGGATGATTTCATTTATGTATTTTTTTTCATATTGTTCTAAATCTGTAGTCATTTATTTTTGTCTTTGCTTTTTATATTAGTGGACTGTTTATCCATTTTTTTCTTCCTTTCTTAGAAGTATCAAATTCTCAATAATATTTCTTGTTTCTAATTGGAAAAGATTATAGGTAAAACCTTGTTGTTCTATTTGCAAAAAAAGATGTATTGTTCTACTTGGATTTCATATCAATTAGTAGGTAATCTGGATGAGAAGGTGAGTGAGAGAATTTTGATTGATATTGTCATTCAAGCAGGGCATGTAGTGTACTTGTATATTTCTCAAGATAAGGAAACCAATAGACCAAAAGGTTTTTCTTTTGAAGAATATGAAATTGAGGAGATTGCAGACTATGCTATTAGGCTTTTCTCTGGCCTTGTGACACTCTGCAATCGAGCATTGAAATTTGCGGTGCGTATTTGTTATTTATGCCTTGAACTAGTTGAAGTGCATACAGGTTTTATATTTCATTGTCCTTTGATGAATGTAATAAGGGCTTTTTGCTTCTTTTATTACGTTAACAAGATGACTACTAAAATTCTAGTGTTGTGTCTACTCATGCCTTATTTTTTCATTTTCTTTTTCCGTTTGAATTTGAAGTGAATGATTTATCGGTCTCTATGTTAATATTTGGGTAACTAGGTTCATGCATAGTATTGTTATTGGATTTTTCTCAACCTCGTTACACTAACCTCGATTTCACACAAAACACACAGGCGGAGGATGTATGGCATGAAATTGAGAATAATCCAGGATTCCAAATGGATTCCAGATGTATTCTCAATAATCAGGCTATAGATGATAGTGGGCTTAGAGACTTGCACTATATATACATTCTGTCATTCAATAATGCACTAAGTATTCCACAATATTTCCATCCCAATCAATATATAGAATAAGATATGCCGCATGATCAACCATTTGTGTCTATCTATCAACCAGACTCTAAAATAAACTTCTATAAAAAAGGCAAAACTGATATTTGAGGATAACCAGAGTGCAATTCTAAAACCTAAAAGCATAAGTTCAAGGTTAAAAAGTTATCGGACCTGAGTTGTATTTGGAATCTGTAAGTTGCTGAATGTAAGCTACTAAATATAAGCTGCTGAATGACTCTAAACTCTATTCAGCAATGAAATCCTCAAAATATAAGTACAATAGATCTTGGGAATATATAGCCATAGTTGATGATCTATTGAAGTGAATGATTTGAAATTAGTAAGTGAAGTGTAAGGCTAAGAGGAGCAACCTCAATTAAAAACAACAAATAGACAAAAAATCCGTTTCATAATCAACAGATCCCCCACAATCTTTCACAATCACTCTTTAAAAGTTCTTACAATTCTTTAGCAACCTAGAAATATAAGCCCAAGAATCTTATATACATTATTAGAACTAGTTAGTTCTAAGTTAGATATACCTAATAATTGTCTAATAGACACTGGATACATTAAAAAAAGATTACTAATTGATTTAAAATAGATTACTAATATTCAAAATAGAGTTCAAACAATACTAATTGTTCACTTTGACAATTTGTTCAAATTTCTCAAGACAAATTACTCTGGATCACTTAAGGGAAAGACAAAGCAACGGCCAAACCAACCAAGATTTCTTGGCATCCTTAATAGTGTCCGCCCCATGACTTCGATAATACAACAGATGATTCTCTTTTCCTGTCTCAACACTACTAATGTAAACCTTACGTTCAAATATCAACAATTGATGGCCATGCACCATCGTTCCAGTAGCAGCTGAAGCAACAACTTGTCCACTTGCAATCCTCCTTTGATTTGAAAAATCTAATAAATTGACATATGGATCATGTGGAGGATCAGTTGAATCTCCAAAGTTTGGCTTAGTTGAATCTCCAAAGTTTGGCTCAGTTGATGGGGGGTAGGAATGTAATCATGGGGACTTGAATGCGGGACTGGAGTTTAATTGCGAGGACTTGGACGTGGGACATGAGTATAATTGCGAGGACTTGGATGCGAGATAGTAGTGTAATTGTGAGGACTTGGATTTGGTATTTTGAGTCCATTCAATTCAAAAGCACTTAAAAGCATGGTAATAGATGATTTGAGAAATGCCATATCCTCATCATGTTTTTCTTCTCGTGTCTTTGCTCTAGTCAACTGTGATACTATAGGAGCAATTGCCTTATGTTTACTTTTGAACATGGGTCCAACACCATGAGTCACCCCCTAGTGTCTTTTCCTCTAAAGGCAGTCAATGCATATGTATCTATACTGTTTTGGCTTGAAGAACCTTGACTACTCAGCTCACTCAATTTTTGCTGCAAAATTATTTATGAATCGATTAAAACGATTGAACGACTAAACTTGAAGGAATTTAATTAATACAACTGATATTACGAAACTCAACATATCATCAGCTACCTTTGGGTGAAACTCCCCAGTTTTTTGCCTACGACTTTCGAGATACACTTCCGAACGATCAACAGGTCGTTTATTTTTAAGCATCTATAAATTAATTTTCCATTAACTATTTGAGAAAGACATATAATATATATACACATTAAAATAAGAAAGGGTGTATACCATCTCCTCGGTTTTCTCATCATACGACATCCGACCAAGATAATGGACGCCAGTCTTTTTAGCCTGTCGTTGTTTCAATTTTTCCTCAGATGCTTCGCGTAAGACGAATTCATTCCACTCATGGATAGGGATATGCTCTTTCTTCGGTACTTGATCCTTCAGGGCCTTTATCCCATCACTGTCCAATCCCTTAAAATAAGTTGAGCGGAGGTTACTTCTAAAAGTTTTTAATTGAATACCAATGGATTTTATGGACCCCTCCTTCTGGTCGGCCGAAAGATTGAACTCTTTCATGAGCGTATCCCACAATTCATCATTTTTTACTTGCTCAACCGTATCCCAACTGTCATATTTTAAGCCAATACAAGATTTTAACAAAGATAAGTCTCGATCTTTAAAAGGATTCTTGACACCTATTGGAAAACCAAATAGGTTAAAGGAAACTTCAGCACGAGAATCAATGGCAGAATATTCATCATGACTTGAACTTTCTGGCCTGGATGATGGAATTATATTCTCGGACTCTATTTTCTACATTTATATATTTATGCATTAGTCCATATGTTAATACAAGAGTAAGGAAATAATATAAAAAAATATAATATAAGTTATACCTTTTCAACATATTCTAAAAGTTTTCATAATTCGACCATGTCATAAGTTTCATACTTCATCATTTCACGTAAAGTTTTTATTGGCCATGTCTGCGGAAGTGTGTCGATAATTGCATTTCTAACACTAAATATATTAGGACGTATGCCTTCTATCCTAATCCGATAATATATGTTAAATTTGTTATGCATATGTTTTCTCACAGTAAAGTCTGAACGCATCCATATCCTCTTCAGTTATATCCACAAAGGATGGATTTTTCTTTCTTCGAGTTCTAAAAACTCTACTAAATGCATCGCATTACTTGGATTGTGTCGTATGAAAACCCTTTCAACTGCTTCATCCCAACTTTGAGGTAGTTTGCATTGTATTGATTGAAATAAATATGCTTCAGGTATGTTCCACCCACGATCTCGCAAGTAATTTCATTATTTGATTTTTCGATATCTACGCCGATAAATTGACGTGTTATCTATACTAGACCTTTTTTGAAAATTGTTGCATGTATATACAATATATGACATCCTGGAAAAAGTAATAATAAACTTGTGAACAAAAGTCACAATGAATACATGCTACGAAATAATTGAAACATGCTATTATACATAATTTTCAAGTCAACATTTAAAACAACATAACATGCTACAATTAAACATCTACTCCTCTAATGTGTTTAATAATTTCTTTAATTCTGGGTTATCATCCAGAATAGACTGAATCTCGATAGGTGCCTCTATGTCGTCTACCGATGTAGTCAAGCGCTTAGGAGAATGTAAAACAACAGACCATGGATTATTATTAGGGTGTTTTGCATAAAATACTTGCTTTAAGTTTTGGAATGTACAAATGAATGTCTCATCATTCACATTATCTTTACTCTTCAACTTGGCCCAATCAACCTTCACCATGTGGGTGTCAGGATCGACCATATATGCATTCTTGTCCTCCACTCTCACCCAATCACAGTAAAATACAGGTCTGCTGAAAGATATATAATCTAATAGGACAATTTGTTTTATAATCCTATAATACGTCATCTCATCTTCTATCAAGTTTTTATCTTTTGCGCTTGCCCTAAAATGAGTTAATGCTTTATATGAAATGCCGTTATTTTGTTTCCCAATGAGTTTTAACTCGTGTGTGCATGAAGAGAGCACAAAACCATTGACAAAATATTGTCCAAACTCCTTGGCTACAAAACTAGGCCCATTTGCTAGACGTGCAAGCCTCGTCGATACTTCACCAGCTTTCAATAACTGAAACCAAGAAAGTATTTACATTGTGAATTTGTTGCAAAGACAATAAATAAAAGTGAGGTATTGTTGTAGTCACCTCGGAAGCTACCCAATGCCTAAAGTCATTGTCTGTACTCGCGCCTCCCTTCCTCCTCTTGGCATGCCCTCACTCATTATATTGCCTAGGTTAAAACACTAAAAATATTAATTTCTAATGAATATAACATCGAACATATTACATTATTTTACAAAACATTTTAAATAAACTCACATTTTCCATTTATCTATGTCTTCATGCGTCTTGAATACATATCGAGCCGTCTGGTTATAATGTGTACTTGTTAGCTTCACTACCTTACCTTTCCCCAGGGCCTCCTCATCCGCAAACTCTTATAATTCATCAATAAAATATTCACTACCTCCAACGTTTAGGTTAGGCATATATTCCTTTGCATACAAGGAAGCCTCTTTTATAATGTACTCCTTAGCAATGGACCGCTCAACGTACCGTGTATTCTTAATGTAATCTTTAAAAGTTTTCATTAATCGTTCGAACGGATACATCCATCAGTACTTTACTGGTCCACATAAAAGTGCTTCATTGCACGAATGCACTTAAAGGTGGATGCTTATGTCAAAGAATGAGGGAGTAAAGTGCATCTCCAAAACACATATAGCCTCGGCCAAAGTTTCTTTCGCTGCCATATGTGCGTCCTGTTGACCACTTTCTCGCACAATAGGGAGAAACATAAGATAATTTGTAGAATGGCCCTTTGAAGATCCTTGTGTTTTGAAAAATAGTGTCCGAACAACAGAGGGACAAGTTGTATTATCACATGCCAATCGTGGGACTTGCACTTTTTCAAATCTTTTGTTGCGTCGCAAATAATCCTGCGTAAGTTGGATGAGAAATTAGAAGGGACCTTCAAGTCCTTTAATGTTTTTAAGAACATATTTCTTCCTTCAATGCTCAAAGTATAAGATGCAATTAGCATATGATTTTTTCCAGTGTTTGGATCTTCTTTCAACCATAATGATCGTTTAATATTCAAATCATGAAGATCTTCACGGGGTTTTTCTCCATCCTTGGAATGAGAACCACCAATGCATGTGCTTACAAGATGATCAATAATATTTTTCTCAGCGTGCATTATGTCTATCACAAGTTGCACAGGATGTTCCTTCCAGTATGGCAAATCAAACATTATTGATCTCCTCGACCACGCCGTTTTCACATCAACATCCTTTCTTTTACACTTTTGGGCCAAAATTATGGGGTGTTTCCCCCCTCAACTTTTGATCAGCCTTTAATGACCTTTTTTCAATTTCCAAACCAGAAAGTCTTGGTGGAGGTGGTCGCATCTCGGTGCCTTTCGGGAGAAAATTGCTTCGTATTGACCTGAATTTGTGACTTTGGGGCAGAAATCTTCGATGACTATGATAAAAAAGTTTACCAATTTTCTTAAGCCAGTTGGCTTCAGTCTCCTCTCCACCTATAGGATAACCTAGGTAACCATGTACATTGCACCCAAATAAGGTCCCAAAAGCAAGAAAATCATGAATTGCCCATATCAATATAGCTCTAAAAATGAAATCCTCCTTTTTGTACGAGTCGAACGCTCTCACACCTTCAACCCATAACTCATTCAATTCATCTATTAGTGGTGCTAAGAAAACATCAATGTCACTACCCGGTGCTGTTGGACCTGGTATCAACAACGATAAAATTGAAAACTCCTTTCTCATGCACAACGACGCGGGCAAATTTAAAGGCGCCGCAAACACAGGCCATATACTCTTATCTGTGCTCAATTTGCCAAGCGGGTTAAACCCATCGGTTGATATTCCGAGGCGAACGTTGCGTATTTCTTTAGCAAAGTCCGGGTATCGTTGATTTGCAGTTTTCCACACAGATGAATCAATCGAATGTCGCATGAGATTCTCACCCACCTCCGCTCGACCATGCCAAGTCATTGCCTCTGCTATCCAAGGTATAGTGTAAAGTCTCTTCAATAGAGGACCTAAAGGGAAATACATTAAAACCTTATTAGGTATTTTCGTATCTACTTTCAACAAATGTTTATTATGTACTATCATCTTTTGTTCATATCTAGGTTCCTTACATACAGGACAAGCCCGTTTGTCCTTGTGCTCCTTATAGTATAAAATACAGTCATACTTGCAGCAATGAATTGATTTATATTTCATACCCAAACCTTTCAAATTACCCTTTATGATCGGATACTTTACTGGCAGTGTATTTTCTCTGGGGAGCAAATCTTTTTCCCAGAGGAGTATTGCGATCACACTTTTTCCCAACAAGCGAAATTTGCTCTTTAAGTTGTGCAACCCAACCATTGGCATATAACATTATGTGGTCGGGGTTGGAGTTATGGTATAATGGTGTTGCGGCTGCTGCTTTTAACCGTATATAATCCTTAACTTGGTCTGTATCGTTGCCAACATGATCCTCATAGCCTAAATCATTCCCTCCACTACCTTATTTTTCTTGTGTTGCGTGCACTTCGTACGTATCATTTATGATATCGTTTAACCTAACATGTACTAACGGGTCACCATTTGTGTGAAGGGTTTCATTGATAAGTATTTCTTCTGGAATATACTTAAATTCCCTCTCCCCGTGGAAATGCCAAAACGTGTAGTCAACTTGCATACCCCAATGAAACAAATGTACTTTTACATCTACCCCTTTTAAACGTTTACCATTTTACAACGATTGCACGGGCAAGGGATAATATCAGTTTCGAGATTCTTCATTGCATAATTCATAAAGTATTTAACCCCATTAACGTATACTTGCCCCACTCTACAACTTTCACCCATACACTCCTTATATTGTGGAAACCCCATTAATTCTACAATACAAACAAATAGAAACTCAGTAAATTATAAAACTAAATGAAGTTTATGTTAGTTGTATTGGTGGCGAATGAAATAATTTATTTTGTTATGACTTATGATGACACATTGTCAGTTTTATTATGTTTTGAGATGACGATGAACTAATTATATCTTCGTTGACATTGATTGTGTATATTTTTAAAATGATTGTGATGATAGTTTTAAAATGACTATGTATATTTTTAAAATGATTGCGATGAACTAGGATATAGTCTCGCCTCATATGGAGAAAACGCTTGAGGACACTTTTAGCTGTTAAGGACCAATTTTTTGAAAATAGTAAAAAAAATATTTTGAGCTAATATTTAGAACATAATCTCTGGCCTATCATTGCATTAATACTATCATTGCATTAAAACTCACAGGAAAACCCGACCGAGCACAAAACTTCAAAACTTCACCGAGCACAAAACAATGATTATTTAATTAATTTTTAGATAAAATAAATATGAATAATATAAAATGATTATTGAAAAAAATCTAACATATTCCCAAATAAGATGATATTCAAAAAACGAAAGAGGTTAAACAATGTGTAGATATACTCACAACAAAATAATCAGATTTAACGATGTGTAGATATACTACCAACAAAACAAATAAACAATGCAAGGCTCATAAATCAACGATTTCTAAATCAGATTTAGAAATCATTAAAACAAATAAACATATGAAATTTTTGACCTAACGAAGCATCAGATATGAAATTATTAACGAAGCATATGAAAATTTTGACCTAATGAAGCATCAGATATGAAATTATTAATGAAGCATATGAAAAATTTGACCTAACGAAGCATTATATATGAAATTATTAACTAAACATATGAAAATTTTGACCTAACGAAGCATCCGAACACAAAACAATGTGTAGATATACTCAACGAGCAAAAAACTTCACCGACCACAAAACTTCACTTCAACAAAACTTCACCGCGACAAAACAATGTGTATTAAGCCAATAGCGTAATACGCCACAACATAGATGAAGGTTAGAGGGGCGGGAGTGTGAAAAGAGAGAGAGGAGAGAGAAGAGGGAAATAAAAGTTGGGTAAAAAAATTTATGACAGCTAATAGTAGTTACAAACCACATATTAGGCCAAAATTTGTGACCGTTAGAAGCGATCACAAATTTATAACTGCCTCTAACAGTCACACATTTAGTGTTAGACCAAAGTTTTTTATTCCTCTTAGCAGTTATAATTTTGTGACTGCTCCTAAGAGTCATAACGTAACCCTACTGATAAATTTGTGACTGCTTGTGACAGTTATAAATTTGTGACTGCTTATAAGAGTCAGAAATTAATTATATGGTAACATTTGTGACTCCTATTAGCGGTGACAAACTAATTGACTAAATTTTTTTATTCCCATTGATTTTATCACCCCTAATGGGAGTTACAAATAATTTTATGACTGCTCCCGGGAGTGACAAGTTTGTCACCCCTATTGGCAGTCACAAAAAGGCAGTCACAAAATTAGCATTTTGGTGTAGTGCATAAGTTCATCTACAAGAAGCCACTGCCACAACCAAAATAGGATATAACAGACTTCCTCCTCCCATCCCCAACATTGGAACACTGCCTGCGGTGGTTGTTGAAGCAATACCATTTAATAATCTGGATCCGCCTGCACCAGTCCTAGCACCACCCCTACTAATGTTGGTGCCCCTTATTTCCAGGTACTATTTTCCCCACATGGACACTTCGAACACAACCAGTAATACCTCGAGTACCCACACATCAACTTCCGAGGCCCCCTCGAACTAAATCTGGAACTCCCCCACCAACTGATAAGGTTATTCCCCCACCTCTAAATGTGGACATCACGCAGGTCCAATAAGTAACGTGTTTACTTCAAAAAGCCATCAGTAAAATGAAAAATATTGATGAGCTCATAAGCATCAAGAAAATGGTCCTCTATCTTAAGCCCGATATTCGAAGAAATTCAAGATGCCAGTCTTTAAGACCTACAAAGGACTCGATCCCCCAAACCCCCACTTATCCACATACCACCTTCAAATGCAGCTCTACAACGTAGGCCTAGGGGTTCTAGATAGCATGTTATCTTCTGCTATATCCAGAGTAGCATTTACTTAGCATATGGTACTGCAACGTGAGGGGAGTGCCAAAATATGGGAAGATGTATATCGTGATTTCTTGAAGTTGTATGAATACAACGAAGAATTCAGCATCACCTAAAAAGAAGTGGAAATTATGAAGAGTATGAGGGTGGTGAAGCTAGGGTCTGTGAAGAAATGGAATGGGTGAGGCGTGACCCACTCCAATGGAATCCATCTTTAAGGTCTTTAAAGTGTCAAGAGGAGTTGCATGAGTAAACCATCAATTTTTGGTAAAAGTGGAGTAAATGCTATGATCCCTTCTTGGAAGAAGAAGAAGTTCACAAATAAGAATGGATCTTAGAGATAAAGATCTCCTGATCATAATGGATGTAATGATGGGAGTGAAGAGACAAGCACTAAACACTTAGAGAGAGAGTAGGGAGAGAATACCAAGTCTTGTGTAAATTTGGCATTGTAATAGTGTAACTTGAGTTTTTATTATGACTTGACCTTACCAAAGGGTCTTATTTATAGGTGAATACTAGGGATGATTTGGGCCTTTTGGGGAGTCAAAAATGAGAGGGAATCTGAGGGACAAGGTATGTAATGTACCTTTTTTCCCTATATGTCTGTTGTCGCCTGTCCCCTCTGACAGGCGACATCAGGTTAAAAACAAAGTCAAAAAGCAAATATGTCTCCTAATGGTGACAAAATATGTGATTGGGTAGATATCATTTCAAACGCTAACTTGTTGTACAACTTTGTAAAACTTGAGAATGACTTTGAGGGCCACCCTCTCTAAAACCATTTTGTAAAAATGTATTTTTTCTCGTGAATAGTTCTTTGGCAACTCACTTCAGTTATAACTGAGTGTGGGTTGTGTAAGGGCTTGAGTGACTCCTAAGGGTCTCTCTACTAGTATTTTCTCTCTCTTAAAGTACTAAGTGGTTGAGCTTGCTCAATAAACCTTGTCTCTCAACCACCAAATCAAAAATCCCAAGATATCCCAACTGGCCATCTTGAGCCCTGTTTGCTCAATTGGGCTACCTATGCAAGAAAATAAACATTAGTACTTTGTTTCTTAAAAAGTAAACAATTCTTGGGATGAGAGTCACTAGTGGTGGACCCCCTCCCCTTCAGTTATATCCTTTTCTCGCATTGCTTTTGGGCAGAGGGGTTAACTTAAGGCGATTCCTCTCACCCTAACTCCTTTTTACCTTATTTCACAGTTTATGCAGTGAGGGGGAGCCATTGGAGGTGGACCCTCTCATTTATATGCTTATCTTTGGCATATAGGCCATTTATCTTGGACACCCTCGCCATAAGTTTCTTTAATATTAATTGTGGATGAGGGGTCGCTCATGATGCACCCCCTCGCGATCAATTGTTGCTCTTTGCATTACTGTTGGTCGAGGAGCCGCTCGTGATGGACTCCCTTATAGAAAAACTACTAACTTTGAATATCTTGGCTGAAGGGCCATCTGTGTTGGACCTCCTCGACCTCAATCTATCATTTGTAATGATCCTAGCAGAGGGGTCACTCGAAGTGGACCACCTCACCACAAACTACCTCTTGTACTAGGTTTAGCAGAACGGGCCACTAGTGATGGACCCCCTTGCCCTTGAGGTGTTAGTTCTTGCTGCTGGTGATGACCCTCTACATTAGTCCACTAGTGCAAAGTCCTTTGTGTTGGGTAGGCCAAAGGGCTTTGTACGAAATCATTTTTTTCTTGGGATTTGAAAGGTTCATATAGATACTTAATCATTATTTCTAGGGTCATTAAATGTTTCTATTACTTTAACCCTGATTTGGGGTCTCAAAGAGACACACCTCAATCTCATAACTGGTGTCCCATTATTTGGGTAATAATTTATTTGCCTCTTGGCCGCCAAAACGTGCGTGCGCTTTCTAGTACAAAAGGTTCTTTTAACCTACATTTAATTTTTACCTTTACCATCTTCAAAATTTTCACAGAGTCTTAGAGAGAGAAAGTTTAAAACTTCATTAACTCATTGCCTTTCAGCCTTCCCAACTCAAACATCCATGTATTCTTCTTCTACTGTCTCTACTTCTGCGGTCGCCACCCCAACTACTGAGTTATTTTTGGGTTCGCTACCTATTTCCATCACCATTTCAACGGTTGTAGCCACTGGTGCCACCATTATAGCCACTATGGTTTTAAACGCTGCTTTCACCGCCATAGGAGGTTCAACTTCTGGGATAGTTATGACTAGTGGTTCCTCATCCACCACTATCTACTCGAAATCACAAAAGGAGTATTTGGAAAATTATTTGAAGTGGGCTTTGGGTTATACCACCTTTCTCCCTACTTTGGGCCCCATGACACTTTCATGACATCCCTCGTGAATTTTGAGGATGAGTTTGTTACCAAGATCGTCGAGTGACCCCAGGATGGTTTAGGTGAGTCTCTTGACTTTCCCAATGTTCTTCCTGATAGTATTCTTAGGGTACGAGTGGACAGGGGTGATTTTACCCATTCTAACATTGAACACAAGGTTGTGGAGGTGCCCCTGACGAGTGGGACCTCTAGGTGGATCACATATTTTCCACTCCCTCGCACAAGGCTGTTGTCGAGGGGCTTGGCCTTGCTAAGACTGTTGATAGTTTGAAAACCTTCTCCATTGCAAAACATACCACTTCCTTCAATCTGTTATCCTCTCGCTGGAGCAGGGATTCACACACCTTTGTCACTGGGTGGGGTGAATTTACTTTTGGAATATATTTGCGAGCTGCTTACCCTGCCTTACTTAGGAGAACATGTATTTACTGATGGCTGTGAGGATGACCTCGAGGAGAAGATGCTACATGAGCTTCACTCAGCTCTTAGTGAATGTACTAAGTACGTGTCTATCAATCAGACTGGTGCCACTAAACACTCCTTTTCCATATGGAAAAGATATTGGTTCAAGGATTTTGAGTAACTGCCCAAGGGTGAGGCTAGAGCAGGGTGTCCAAGAGTTAGGAGGGTCCAAAGATCAATTTTCCCTCACACTTAACAACTTTCTTCGTTAACTTTTTAGCAGGTTTTTATTTCTTGGGAGACCAGAGGACTCCCCTAGTGAGTTACTATTCAGGTCGGCAGTGAGGCTTGCTCGAGGGAGAGATATTCCCCTCACACCTTTGATTTTGGGATCCATCTACACTTGGGTAGATCATGCCCATGTTGATGTTAAGCGATCTTGTGGCCGCCATATTGTCACTAATTTTACCAACTCCTTCATACTGATGGCTTTCCTTTTCGAGTGGTTCTCTAACTTTTCCCTGAATGCAAGGGCATGTCATAGTGAAGTTACTCGCATCACCAGGTGGCATAAGAAATCTCCAAAGCACCCCTTCGGGCCTTTGATAGATATTATTGATGAGTTTTCTTTCTGCCCATACTGCAAACAAGCGGGTGTCATTTTTACCTGGGGTTCCTTCTTATAGGATGGGGTTACCTTCTACTTCCCCTATAATGTATATTCTAGTTCTTCTTTCCAACATATTGATGTGATGGCCATGCTACTTCCAGGCACCCTTCCTTATTTAATTGGTCTAGGCCAAGGTGTTGAATTTTACCACTCATAGAGAGTTAGGAGGCAGTTTGGGTATGACCAGGGTGTTCATTCCCCCTTATACCCTTCAAGAACTCCAACCTCTGAGTTATACTTTGAATCTTATGCAAATTTTATATTCGAAAGGATGCTCTATAGGGTTCAACATTTGGGTGGTCTGTTTGTGCCTTCTCGCGACTACCTTCCTTCCTTCACCCATTCCTAGTTTACTTTGTGGTAGAGGTAGGTGGCCCTTATTCAAAACTGGATGAAGGATGTTTTTCATGAAATCATCCCAACTAGAGTCCCTAATAATGACAAGTACCTAGGTAAAAGGACCCAAAAAGAGTTAATGGCATCGCAACACCATTGCACATACCCCCCTTGAGCAGGTCACCCAAGTCCTAGTGATGACCTTACTCAATGAGTCCATTTATACTAAACACCCTGAGCCTAAACCTGTCAAATAAAAAGGCAAAGGGAAAGAAAAATATCAATATCATTTTAAAAGAAAACACCGTGACACAGATGTGTCAAACTGCGTTCCTACTGATGTTTCTGTTCCTGCTTCCCTTATTTCTCCCGAGAGGACTTAGGCAAGTAAGAAGAAAAAGAAAGTTAGTGCTGAAGTTGTTGTTCCTTCCTCTACTCTTGATCAAGAGTCAGCCACTAATATTCTTAGGGTGGAGGAAACCTATAGGACTATTCCCGAGCAAGAATATGAATCCTTGGTCATATCTACTCAGTTGCTATCCATTCCATCTGCCCCTGTCACTGAAGGTACTCTATTTAACTCATATTTACTTAATGAAACTTCTAGTCATGAAGTTTCACTTTCTAGTTCCCCTTCTCCCTTACTTGAAGAGGAACTGGTTGACTATGGAAGCACACCTTCCTACGATGACATCAGTTCTTCCTCAAATGACATGGGTGATATTGACCTTCATGATGGATGTAAACCTAACACTTATACTTTGTTACTAGTTTCGAGGGAGTTAAATAGTGAAGACACATTGATACATTCTCCTTCAGCTACGAGCCCCATGACTGGGCACCTTCCTTACGGGAAGAGCACTCGCCCAGCTATTATAAGTCTTTATTTACTTTCTTCGCTCAACTTCTTATTTTAATAACTCTTAAGCCTTTGATATTTTTACTAACTTTGTCTTGCGATATTTCACAGGCTTCTTCTATTGAGACGAGTGGTTCTTCTCATCCTCCTCATATTCAAGCACCCTTTCCAGGGGAAAGGAAATTTATACTCGTTTCTTTTTTCGGTTTGGCTAGAGAGGATCATTACTTCCTGCCCATTCAACTATTTATATTTTCTTTTGCTCTTATAATACTTTACTGACATAGATTACTTCTTTTTGCCTTTTGTAGATTTCTTCTATATTTCCCACCACTACGAGGAGCTCTTATGTGTTTTTTCATTATATTCAGGTAAGAATTATCTTATCTAATTCTTCCAACTTGTTGCCTCTTAGATGTATCCTTAGGCTAGCACTGTTGATGCATCACCAATAGCACATGCATCGATACCTATGGAAACGACCCCACATGTACTATGTATTTCTTATATAAGAGTAACTTTTTCCGAGCCACCCGTTTGCTAACACTTATTTAATTTTATGTGCCATCAGGCCGTATACCTGAGGTCCCATTGCTTGCGAAACCTTTTGTGAGTTCCAGGGCGGTGACTCCCCAAGTAATTCGTTGCACATATCAATTCATTATGTTTGGGATTCTTTCCTTTTCTTTTATGTGCAAGAATCTTTAGGTCTCTCTGACATACTTATAACTGTGGTCCCTTTATCTGTGGGACCTATATCTTGGTTCTCAGGTTAGCACTGTGTCGGTTCATGTACCTGCAAAACCTTTGGCTAGCATCACAAAGGAGACTAGCCCGGTATGTTTGGCATACTATTTTTTACTTGCTTTTTCTGTGCAAGGGTTCGCTAACACGTTACCTGTTTCCTTATTTTCACGGTAGCACTACGACTGTTCCAATAGTTGTGGAGCACCTCGGGGAAGCAGCTATGAGTGAGGTATTACATCATCATACCCTTTTCTCCTTTCCCTTCTCCCTTTCCTTCTTTCTTTTACAATATAAGTGTGCACGTCGTCACGCCCCTGTTTCCTTCTTTTCAGGTTAGTGAAGCGACCATTCCTAGTTCTGTGGAACGAGTTGAGAGTGTTATGTTGCGCACTCCTCAGGTATTAAACTGTCATACCTGACTTACTTTTAACTATTTCTTAGAAAATTTCATTTCTAATTATAAGAAACCCGCTGATGATATATTTTCCTTTTCTTTGTTAGATCATCATACAGTGTCCGATAGGACCCTCTCGCTTTTCTGGCAGCATACTCACCCCCTTGAGCCTTGGGGTAAACTTTGTATTTTTCTCTTCTCTTGTGGGAAAAGTCATTCAACTGTCTATATTTCCCTTTCCATGACTTATCATTTCTATGTTTCTCATTTTCAGGATCTCGTGAGTGAGCCCGCCGAGGCAGTTGATGAGGAGGAGCAGAGTTCCGAGGCCACTCATTCAGTTAGTGATACTGGTTCCGATGAGGATTCCTCTCTTCCTCTTTTAGAGCTTGAGTCCAGGAACACAGGTTATGATGATATTGAGGTAGAGGCTCCTAGGTACTTTATGAGTGCTTTATAGTGAGAGGAGATGCCTTCGAGGTTCAGAACCCATGAGCGAGAAGTATTAGGGATGATCATTGATTATTATCTTGAGACTTTCACATCCGAGAGTGTGCTCAATATTGATAGTCTTACGATCTTCAATCTGAAGGCCCTCGCCAGTCACATCCATAATTTCTTATCCACTCTCCCACTGACCTAAATAACTCCAGGACCTCGTTGTTTCTCCAAGCTCTTCATGATCTTCAGAGAGTTTATCATTTTCAGCTGGACTATCTTCACGTCGCAGCTTATTGCTTCTTGAGCATACCATTTAGGAAGATGATGAGGCTTCACGCGTCCCGACAGTCTAGGATTCAATAGTGCCAGGCTGAAGCTACATGAATTCAAGGTCAGATTCAGTCTCTCCATGCCAAGTTGGCTAAGATCGAGGCTGGTGAGACTAAGGATGAGGCCAGTATGGCCAGGTTGGAGGAGCATTTTGTTAAGGAGGCATGTTCATCCTATGCAAACATGCACTCACAAAAGGATTTATTTTTTATTTTATTTGGCTGATAATTTTTTTCTGATATGTAGACTTCGCCCTGTATTTTTTCATTTCTTTTGACATATGTAAAAGGTTATATATTAATGAAAATGATAATGTTGTTTTGGCATTTGTTTACTGTGAGTTGCTCTATTTTCTGCGAGAACTTCAAAATTGAACTGCCCCATAGTCTGTGGAGTACTTGCTTATGATCTGATCAAGTTATCATTTTAGAGTTGCCCCTCTAACTGTGTGGTACTTGCATGTATATACATTTTTAGGGAATAACTTAGAGTAGGGTGACCCCCTTATCCTTCCCAAATACATAAAGGATAATCATAAAAATGAACTAAACATAGAGAATAGCTATTTCTTTATACTGAAACTGCCCCTGGTCCATGAGGCCCTTGTTCCTAACTTTAACTTAGGAATTTTTACTTTTTAAAAAAAAAATCTCAACCTTAGAGAGGGAGTAGAACCGCTTCTTCACATTTTCATATAAACTAGCAAGTAGAACTTACTTTCTTGAGAACATAGGTTAGAACTTGTCCTCCAGGTTATAAGTCTGTAGTTAAATCCCCCCCCCCCCCCCCCCCCCCAAATTCTACTTTTACTTGGAGGACAATATCCTATTGGTCATTGAAAATAGTTAAACTGTTATGTCTATAGGGACTTTGCTTACTATAATTTACTTTCGGGATGGATGTACCCCCAAGTATAATGAGGAAAGTTCCTTTTATCATAGACCCTCTTCTAATCCAGTAGAGAGTTTTACTATTCTTGCTTTTAAGAAAGAGAAAATATTAACCTAGTGTACCCGTGGGTACCCGGATTTGGCATTACGGGCCCGGACGAGTAGCCTAATTAAAATGGCCCAAAGTCCAAATCCTGCGCACCTTAAATTAATTCAGTTATGACTGAGTCCTTTCCTAAAATCTCGTATAGAGATATTCCTGGATGTGGGGGAGTCCAACACCCCCACTCCTCGAAGATAGACATGTATATAATAAACCCTAGGCCTGGGGCAAAAGGCACACACTATATTCTCTGTAAACACTCTCCGGAGTATATAGAAATAATACTGACTGCACCACCATGGACGTAGGCATTCTTCCTGAACCACGTACATCTCCTGTTGTGTGATTGGCATTTTATGTTTCTTATTTTACTTGGTGATTGCGCTTTTCTTATCTATTTATGTTGCAAATAAGTGTCACCACAATTGGCGCCGTCTGTGGGAACATTCGTCTTCCCTGAGAAAGCCCACACCAACAAAGAAGATCGAAATGTCTGGTCACAGTAGTAATGCTCCTCAGGCAGGATATATCCAAGAACAACCTGCTCCTCGCAGGATCAGATCTGAAGTTCGGCGTTCAGGTCAAAGGGCTCGCCCAAAGAGGACAGCCTCAAAAGAAAGCCAAGGACCAACGAAGTCCACACAAATCTCCAGGTTAATTGATGCATACGAGGCGAGGCTCCAAGATCAAAGAGAGTCCTCTCGCAAGCAGGAGGCATATAATTCTCACCTCAAAAGAAAATCAGAGAAGATGGAGAGAGAGCTCCATCGTAGCAACAGGAGACGTCCGTACCTCACTCCTAGCCCTCAGGCGAGCAAGTCTCGCAGCCGACGAAGGAGCCCTAGCCGAGGATCCCATAAAGTTGAGGGATATGAGTCAGAGGATGATCTGCTCGAACAACTGCGACTAGATCGCCATTACGGGAGCCCAGCTCGCAGAAATGAGAAAATAAGAAATTTGGTCCGAAGGGAGATGGACCAACACCCTACGCATCGTGGTGCCAAATCGACCAGTGAGCTTGCTAGACAATCTCTCAAGACCCAGATGAAATCCCCCTTTTCAAGGGAAATAGAAGAAGAGGAAGCCCCCAAGAGGTTCGCTATCCCAAGATTCAAGATTTATGATGGAAAAACTGATCCAATCGATCATGTTAGGCAATACAGGCAAGCCATGACCCTCTGGAACCACCGAGATGCACTGATGTGCCGGATTTTTCCCTCAAGCCTACATGACGTGGCACAGAAATGGTTCGAAAGGCTCCCTCACAGGTCTATTAGGATCTTTAAGTCCCTGTCCGAGATGTTTACGAACCGCTTCATTACTAGTAGCTCCCATCCCAAAAGGATAGATGCTTTGCTAAAAATGAAAAAGATGCCTCAAGAGACCCTCCGAGACTACGTAAAGAGGTATTGGGAGTTATTCAACGAGGTCGATGACTGCTCGGAGCAAGTTGCGGTGGCCTCTTTAAAAATTGAGCTACCTATCTCTTCCCTTCTGCACCAGTCCCTGACGAAGAAAGAAGCCACGACCATCGACGACCTGATGGATCACATCGAGAAATACGCCAAGGTGGAGGATGTCACCTGCCTCGGCACAGGGGAGAGCGATCAAACCAAGCTCGCTGCCAGAGGCAACAACAAAACTAAGAACCAGAAGAAAGGAGGGAAGAATGGGGGCAAGAGTGGCTCAAAGAACGGAGGCAAGAACTTTGTGTCAAAAGCATTTCAGGCAGTTAACACTGTCTTTAAAGAACCAATTTACAAGATTCTTGCAAAAATCAAGGACGAGCCATTTGTAAAATAGCCCAGAAAAATGGGAGGAGATCCCTCAAAGAGAAACAACACGCTGAAATGCGCGTTTCATAAAGGGGGAGGACATAAGACTGAGCACTGCAAAGATCTTAAGCCCCACCTCGAAGAACTGGCCCAGTCTGGGCATCTGAATGATTTTGTGGAAAAGATGGCAGAGAAAGTTGCTGCCAATGGAGAAGCAAGGCCTGATAACGTGCTCGAAGACGATGCTGGACATGAATTCACAGTAATTCATGGGGCATCTGATGTGATGCATATTAAAGGAAATTCAGCTCGAGTGGAGGTAAAAAAGCTTACAGCAGTGATGCAAGCTTTTCAGATCGATCCAGCTAAAACACAATCAGGAAAGTGTCGGCGAGCAGATGACGTCGACTACAACAAACATATCGTATTCATAGATGAAGATCTAGTGGGAGTGAGAACCCCACATCATGATGCTTTGATAATTACTCTCAGGATAGATAACTTGACGTCGACAAGTTGCTCATCGACCAAGGAAGCTCATCCAAGGTAATGCATCTCAACATGTTCAGAAGATTAAAGTTAAGCATCGCTGACCTAAAGGAAACCACTGTCCCTTTAGTTGGTTTCGCTGGAAAAGTGACTATGCCCTCGGGAAAGATCGTGCTGCCAGTAAGGGCAGGAAATGTCTCCAAGATGATTGAGTTTCTGGTAGTTGATATTGACTCGCCATACCAAGCTATCCTTGGTAGAGGATTGATGCACGCGATGAAGGTAGTCTCATCGACCTAACATCAGAAGCTCAAATATGTGACCGAACGAGGAGTAATGGAGATCCATAGTGATCAAGCGATGGCGAGAAGGTGCTTTATAGCCGCCATTCGCCCAAGACCAGAGAAGAAGGCCGACAGGCCCAGCGATAAAGTTATGGAACAAGAAGGTCTCATACCTTTGAAATAGCAGTTAAAGTACGAAAGACCCGAAGTGGAGGAGACCAGTCTCCTCCCTTTTGAACGGTCGTCGAGAACCTGGAGAAAGTTACAGCTGGAAGTAGCGGCGATGACAGGATTTTCTTGATTGAATCTTCTCTCACAGATTAAGCAATGTAGGTGTTTTTACGTGGGAACCATACGAGATGCCATGAATTTATCCTAGTGTGGTTTGTCATCAGCTACACATTGACCACACCTTTAAACCAATCACACAGAAAGCACGTCGAACTGCGCCTGAGAAGGCAAAGGCCGTGGAAAAAGAAGTTGAAAAACTACTGGATGTAGGATCCATTCGGGAAGTCCAGTTCCATAAATGGTTGTCCAACCTAGTAGTAGTTCCAAAGAACAACGAAAAATGGAGAGTTTGCATCGATTTCACTGATCTTAATAGGGCATGTCCTAAGGAAAGTTTCCCTCTCCCAAAAATCGATCATTTAGTAGACGCCACAGTAGCTCACGAAAGGATGAGTTTCTTGGACGCATATTCGGGGTATCATCAGATCCCTCTGCATGCACCAGACCAGGATAAGACAACATTCATCACAACTGTTGGATTATACTGTTACAAAGTTATGCCCTTCGAGTTAAAAAACGCAGGGGCAACCTACTAGCGGCTAGTCACCAAGATGTTCAAGGACCAAATGGGTGACACCATGGAAGTCTACATCGACGATATGCTCATCAAAAGAAGGAAGAAAGAAGACCACCTTTTTTATCTATGAAGAACCTTCAAAATCGTCAGGAAGTACCGAATGAAACTTAACTCAAGCAAGTGTTATTTCGGTGTCCAATCAGGAAAATTTCTTGGGTACTTGGTAAGTAAGAGAGGCATCGAGGCTAATCCAGACCAGATCGATGCAGTAAATAGGGTACAACCTCCTCGCACAATCCGGGACATAGAGAAGCTCACTGGCATGCTCGCTGCCTTGAACAGTTTTATCTCAAAGTCCTCCGAGAAGTGCAAACCGTTCTTCCAGCTCCTAAAGGGAAACAAAACAGTAGAATGGAATAAAGATTGTTCGCGGGCATTGGACGAGCTCAAGGCTTACCTTAGCTCACCACCACTGCTCGTCATACCCCAGGAAATAGATTCCTTGTACTTATACCTCACTGTTTCCAACCACACTGTCAGTTCTGCATTGATGTACGAAAAAGTAGGAATCCAGCACCCCGTTTATTACGCGAGCAAGACCTTATTAGAGGTCGAGCAACGGTACCTGCCACTAGAGAAGCTCGCCTTTACATTAGTAGTGGCTTCAAGGAAGTTGAAGCACTACTTTGAAGCTCACACTATCATCGTCCTTACATCGCACCCCCTTAAAGCAATCCTGAGGAAAGCAGATTTGTAAGGCAGACTGTCTAAATGGTCAGTCGAGCTCGGACGATTTGATATCCAATTTCAACTAAGGAACGTATTCAAAGGGCAGGTCCTTGCTGATTTCATAGCCGAATTCACAGGCGAGCAACCTCTCGACCAACTTCAACCCGTGAAACAAAGGGAAAATCACACAACAGAGGGAATCTGGAAATTATTTGTTGATGGAGCCTCCAATTCAAAGGGGGCAGGAGTAGGCATTGTGCTTATCACTCTGGAAAATGCAATCCTCGAACAGGGAATTAGGCTTGGATTTAAAGCCTCCAATAATGAAGCAGAATATGAGGCCCTGATAGCCGGCCTCCAGAAGGCACACACTTTGGGGGCAAAGAAGTTACAGGTGTTCAGCGACTCACAATTAGTCTCCAATCAGATAAGTGGAGACTACAATGCAAAAGATGAAAGAATGGCAGCCTACCTCACCTTAGCAAAGAGGCTATTGGCTAACTTTGAGGAAGTCAATGTCCAGTAGTTTTCTAGAGGATAGAACAACCATGCTGATGCCCTAGCAGCCCTGAGTTTGGCAATTCATTTCGACTTAAAAAGAACAATCCCCATCGATTTCCTCACCCATCCGAGCATCAACCGTAGCAATGAGCTTCCATGTGTGAAGCATGTGCTCCAAATTGAGTCAGCACGCAGTTGGATGGGTCCTCTAAGGGACTATCTGAAGGATGGTGCACTTCCCAATGATAAGAATACCGTTCACCAGATAAGAGTCAAAGCTACTCGCTTTCACTTATATCCTGAGGGCAAACTATATAAGAGATCGTTCTCTAGTCCTTACCTTCAATGTGTTCACCCAAAAGATGTCGAACGAATTCTACACGAACTCCATGAGGGAATCTATGGAGGCCATATTGTAGGAAGGTTATTGGCTTTTCGAGTAATAAAGGAAGGCTATTGGTGGCCATATATGCAACGAGACTCTGCAGCATATGTTCGCAAATGTAAGAAATGCCAACTTCATGCTCCCATGGTCCATCAACCTGCCAGCGACCTAAGATCACTTTCTAGCCCATGGCCATTCGCCCAATGGGGAATGGACATCGTAGGACCTCTTCCTACCGCTGTCGGTAATCGCAAGTATCTGTTAGCCTCTACTGACTACTTCACCAAATGGATCGAGGCAGAACCCCTGGCGAATATCCGAGATGAAGATATGATAAGATTCATATGGAAAAATATAATCACCCGTTTTAGCATCCCCAGGACCATCATCACTGATAATGGAATGCAGTTCGAGAGCGGTTCCTTTTAAAATTTTTGTAATGAGCACGAAATCAGGCATCATTTCATCTCGGTGGCCTATCCTCAGAGAAATGGCCAAGCCGAGGATTCCAACAAGACGATGATCGATGGGTTAAAGAAATGATTAGAACGAGCCAAAAGCACATGGGTGAATGAACTATCGCATATTCTGTGGGCCTACCGTACTACCCCCCGTCGAGCAACGGGGGAAACCCCATTCTCACTAACGTATGGAATGGAATCGGTCATCCCATTGGAAGCAGGCTTGCCCACTATGAGGTCCACCCTTTTTGACTAGGGCCAAAATGATGCAGCATTTCTCGCTGAGCTTGGCCTAGCCGACGAATGCCGAGAACTTGCTTTAGTGATACTAGTGAGCTATCAGCAACAACTCGCAAAGCACTATAATAAGATGGTCAATCCAAGGGCATTCCGAGTTGGGGACTATGTCCTAAGGAAAGTCCTGGGCAACGCAGTAAAACCATCAGACGACAAGTTAGGGCCAAACTGGGAAGGACCATTCAAGATACCAAGAGATAATCTGCGAGGAGCCTATCACTTAGAAACACTGGAAGTCAGAGAGATACCCCGAGCATAGAATGCAGCCAATCTTAAGAAATTCAATTTCTAGATTCTTCTTTTGTTCTTTACTTATAAAATTGGAAGCTCATTTCCTTATCATTAATAAAAGTTGTTTAGCAGTTGCATTCTACGAAGTGTCAGTTAACTAGTACGTGAATTTTATAACTCACACACCCTTTCCAAGTGACAGTCACACTAATCATTACACTATAGCAGGGAAATCCCCCTCCTCAGGTTTTCGTTATGAAACACGAACAACCTCTTAGCATTGCCGCTGAAAATATATAAAGCCCTACAGGAGATCCTTAGGCAATATGGTCGAGTCAAAATTGGACGCCAAATAATGTTTGGTTAATAAAATCTTGATTGGATAGAGCATCCAACACCAGGTGTGTCCTCGCCAATTGCCCCATTTAGGCCTAAGGGAGTGTGACGACACGACCTAAAAGATAAAGTGGGGCAGAATGGTATCTTATAAGTATACTGGACTGGAGGGACACGAACTCGACAATGCAAACTTATCGATCTAGTCGGCCAAGAGAGGCCTAAGATTATTAAGCAGAGCCTAAAAGATGTGAAAAATATAAAACACTTGTTTAGTCGGTAAATCCGCCAAAAACATAAATTTTATGTTATTTCATCACATTTACAATAAGAAAATACAATCCATGTTTAGTCGGCGAACTCGCCCAAAACATCAACATTATATTACTTTATTACATATGTATACAGAGTTACTACTCGTAAAATCTCAATGAGGCAGAGGCCTCTGAACGAGATAATCAGCCACTTGAGCTCTTCGACCATCGTCGGGATGGGGAACTAGCTCCTCCTTGACTTCATTCGCATCCGAATCCAATAGATGCCGAGGGATGGCATCGATAGTGATCCACTGATCACCCCTCCGAAAGGGGTTAGGCATTAGAGTGGAAGGAGATATCTCATGACGATACCAGAGCATTGAGTTCCTTAGGACTTGCAGCTCCCTCAGGGCACTCAACCATCCCCTGATAAAGGCGAGCTCTTCAAACTCTGTCAGCTTCGTCGGGACATCTAGCCAACCTTGGTCATAACCATCGGCCCATAATCGTCGAGGTCCTCTTTTAAACAGATGCCTCAGCCGAGTGACGTCCCTTTGAAGCCTAGCAGCAATCACGTATGCTCGTCGAACATCATCACGAAGCTCTTCCATTTCCCTAGCTGGACTTCTTGCATTTGTACCAGCTCACGAAATAGTCGACGGGGTAGAACCTCACAGCACCGGAGGAACATCGCTTGGTCCATCTCTAGCTCGTGATGAGGAGGAACCTCGTAATACTGCAGGAGCAGTGCTCGACGCATAGTCTCTGAGTCGCAAAACTTCACTCCACAAAGCTTCATTCTCCTGCTAATTAATTTCTCTAACCTGGTTGATCTCAGAAGCATCTAAAAGCCTTGCCCTCAGGGTATTCACCTCTTCTTGGACCGAGGCACCGACTTCTTCCATCTCTTGGAGCCTATCTTTTAGTTTAACAACGAGCTCAGTCTGCTCTATGAAATGCTTATTCCTTAATCGCCGCAATTTTCAAATCCTCACAAAGGTATGACGAACTTCAGGACTTACATCAGGACCAAACATTCTTCCCAATTGAGAAGTGGCTGGTATATAATCATCAACATCAATCGACTACCGGCTATAAAAGAGTAGTAAAGGATAAAATTAATCAGTATACTGAGGGAAGAAGCCTTCTCATTTCATTAATATATAATAAGATCAGAGTACGTCGAGAAATAAAAAGGAAAATTATAATAAAAAATACAAAATCAATCCTAAGGGTAGATTAACTGGCGACCTCGGGTTGTTCAGAAGAAGTTGGCTGCTTCCCCCTAGCAGCAGCAGTAGGAGCATCTCCCTCAGTAGGGACAACTTCTGTCGCTCGAGCAGGATGGGCATCAACAGGAACTGACTGGGAAGCAGGGTCAACACCTTCACTGGCTTGGGTAAGAGCTTCATCCACGATAGGCTTCGGGCCCGGATCGTGCTCATCAAATAGGGGAGAGGTACCATCCACCCTAATAGATAAAAGGGCCTTATTCTAGCCCTTCTTGAAGTTCAGACGACCGATGTATCCTATCTGAACCTCAGCATCTTCATACACGGTAGCCCATCCAGAGTTATATGAGTCTTCCTTAATGGTGACTACCTGAGACTCCTTCTCCTTCAGCTGCTCGATCAGCACCTTATTCTCCTCTATGACAGCCAGCTTGCTCGAATAGACCAGATCGTAGGCCTGTCGCAGTTCATTCAGTTCTTTAACTGCTGCCTCCCTCTCTCGATTGGCATTAGCAAGAGCCAGATCGAATGACGTCCAAGCAGCATCAATAGCCTTCAAACTGGCCTCGAGATCTGTACCCTTCACTTCCAAAGCAGCATTCTGCCTCTCCAGCTCACCATTTTTGTTCACCATCTCATCACGAGAGCAATAGAGCACGACAAAGTCAGTCACAAACTGCAAGCAAAAAAGATATCAGAAGAAAAAAAAAGACAGAATTAAACAAGCATTAAAAAAGAGAAACAGACTTACCAAGGATAGCCTTTGACTCGCCTGCAAGGCTAACTAGTTAGTCCCTGTCGCCCTTTGGCGATTAGCAGGAAGGACTGCTCTCTCGAGCAGCGCAGGGGATAATTGAGGAGAAATGACAATCGAGGCACCCTCTGGCAAAGCAGACACAAGCACTAAGGCCTACCCATCCTCCGTCCTTGCTTCCATTTTACTCATTTCCTCCTCCCTTTCCTTCTCCTTCTCTACCTTCTTCTTATCCTCAATCCTCTTCCTCTCTTTAATCTTCTTTCTATCCTCTTCCTTTCTCTCCCCTCTCTCTTTCTCAGCTGCTCTTCTTCATTTATTTTCTTCTCCTGCTCCTGAGCAGCAGACCGAGAACCAGTAGCAACAACCCCAGTGCTGGACTTCTAATTCTTCGACCTCTGAGAGAGAAGCACATGATCATCATCATCATTATCTCGGATTAAATTTTTCCTTGGAGGAACCATTTCCTCGCTAGAGCTGCTGGATGTGCTTGAAGGTTCTTGGGCTTCAGAAACCTCTTCTGAGCCAGAAGAACTGTCACCACTAGAGCTCCCCTCGCCAAAATTGCCTTCAACACAGCCTCTGATATCACTCTCAGAACTGCTCTCCTCCTCATCCAATTGAATAGGATCGGTAAGAGGTATCAAATTCGGGAATACTGTCCACAGGCCTTGCTATAAAACTAGACCCAACATTTTTGTACTCGAGCAGGAAAGCAGCAGACCGAGGATGTTCACCTTCAGCCAAGGGCTCCCTGATATTCCAAGCTTTAACCAACTCCGAAAGTCGAACCTCACTGAGGGCAGGCTCCAAGTTCTCTGACCTCGCTGAAAAGAAAACAGGAAAGAGTCAAAGAGATCACACATTAACAAGGAAATTGAAAGGACAGAGCAAAGACTACCTATGTACTCTTCCCCATAAAAGGGAACAGTAAATCTATCAGACCTCGACCCCTCAGTCTGGGGGGAGAACTGCCAATTTCTAGCAAGAAATCCATCTTGGCAGTAGTCCTTGTGGGAATCAGGTAAGTTTACTACCAATACCCTATCAGGACTCCTGGCCTTGAGATAAAGAACACCAGAGCTAGTTCGAGAAAAGGAGTAGCAAAAATAAACTTCGGCGAGCCCTAAGTTGGTGCCATAAAGTTGATTTATTCTATGGACGCCATTGATTATCTTCCATACATTGGGCGAACACTGTGCAGGAATAATGCTGAAATAACCAAAGAAATGAAAGAATAAATTATTTGGAGGAAAAGTAAGCCCCCTTGGGAAAGCAACAAGACGTGAGTCCAATGAGCGCCATCTATCTCTCTAACATTTTTAGGGAGAGAGGCGCACTCAATCTCTACCCACTCTGGGATATTGTAAAACTTCCTATACTTGAACAATGATCTATTACCTATCTTTGCCATTTGTACACCCTAAATTACAGATTCAAAGAAAACACAGAGAGAAATCAAAGGAGACTTACGAGATGGAAGTTTGGCTTGGACTATGCAAGATCACAAGCCCAAATTATGAGGGAGATCTAAAGCGAAGAAAATGAAGACCTGGAGAAGAGGGCACAAATCGCTAAAACTCCCAGAAGATGGAAGAACACTAAGAAGCTTGAAACGACAACTATGAAACACTGCTCAGAATGGATTTTAAATGTTACTAATCATTGCGCACAAGACATGAAGCAACTTCAATCTAAATCAGTCCTCAAACTTTGGGAAGAGTTACACTATATGCAAAAGAGCCATTATGACAAATTATTTAAATTTATTAAGCCCAAATTGTGGCCCAACAAATTTAGGGGCAATTGTGGGTACACGGATTTAGCATTATTGGCCCGGACGAGTAGCCTAATTAAAATGACCCAAAGTCCAAATCCTGTGCACCTTAAATTAAATCAGTTATGACTTAGTCCTTTCCTAAAATCTCGTATAGAGATATTCCAGGAGAGAAAGATGGATGTGGGGGAGTCTAACACCCCCACTCCCCGAAGATAGACATGTATATAAGAAACCCTAGGCCTGGGGCAAAAGGCACGCAATGTATTCTCTATAAACACTCCCCAGAGTATATAAAAATAACATTGACTGCACCACCGTGGACGTAGGCATTCTTGCTGAACCACGTACATCTCCTATTGTGTGATTGGCATTTTATGTTTCTTATTTTACTTGGTGATTGCGCTTTCCTTATCTATTTGTGTTGCAAATAATTGTCACCACAGTACCCACCTCATAAAGCATGTAAATAAATAATGCAAAAATAATTAAGTAATGATAAAAATAACTTGTATTCATTTATTTTGTACTGTATATTGTTTATAAAACTGTGCTCATGAGTATCGATACAAAAAAACATTTATGTATTAGAGCAGACTATTCGAACTTTCAAGAGAAACGAAACATGGCAAGAACTGGGCCTAACACTTCTTTAACCACTTATAGTTAATGGACTAGAGGCATTGACTCTCAGGCTCAGAGATCTGGCCGTCACCTGACTTTCCTACCCCTCGCACCACAAAGGGGCCTTCCCAGTTCGACTTGAATTTAGATGCTGACATGCTCTACAAATGGTGAGTGGATGCCCTCAAAACCAAGTCTCCTACTTGGAACTCTCTCGGCTTAACCAGATTTTCATAATCCCTAGATATTTATTGAGTATAGACTCTGAAGTTATCCTTGGCTTTGTCTATATGCTCATCCAATGATTTCAATTACACATGACGGGGATCTGGTATGAGGCCATTTCTTAATTCCACTTTATTCAAGGGCACTGCCAACTCCGCTAGTAGGACAACTTCGATCACGTAAATAAGTGAGAATGGAATGAACCCCGTTGGCTCTCTCTTTGTCGTTATATAGTCCCATAACACCATTGATAATTTTTTTATCCCACACTCTCACCATGTCTTCTAACATTTTCTTCAAGATGTTAATCAGCGTCGTATTCGTGGCCTCTGTTGGACATTCCCTTTTAGATATGACATGGTGGATCTATCATGTACAATATTGTATTGATCTGTCAGGAGGCCCATCTCCTTGCATACAAACAACTTCCCATTATCTGTGAGGATAACCTTTGGGATACGAAACCTACATATGATGTACTCCATGATAAATTGGGTCACCACTTGGGCAGTCACCCTCCCCAGCGGGATTGCTTCTGCCCATTTGGTGTACAACTCTGTAGTAACTAAGATAAAAGCTTTGCCATGAGAGGCTGGGTGGATTTTTCCCACCAGATCAAATGCCTAAGTGTGGAAGGGTAAGGAGCTACTAGACTTTGTAGACATATTAGGGGGTATGCACCATGTTTTCATGCACTTGGTATGGCCTGCACTAAATTACATAGCTGATAGAGTCAGCCTCTATCGTTGGCCAGTAATACCCCAGCATTATCAGTTGATTACATAAATTGGCACCTCCCATATGAGAGGGCTCATGGGTATCCTTCAACACTCTTTCAATGTCCCCCTTATCCACACACTTTAGTGCCTTCTCATTATATCCATTCTTATAGAGCTCCCTCTATCAGGTAGAAGCGGGCCACTCTCTTCTTGAGGTAAATCTCATCTTCTCTTTATGTTGGCAGCTCTCAATCCTTTAGATATGATATGTACGGTGTCCTCCAATCTTCAAACACTTCTATAAAATTAGCCTTAGCTGGTTGGTCAAATTGGGTCTAGCACTTCAAGCAGCCTTATTGCAGACGAGTGGCCTCCATGCTCATGGTGGGCCATAGTAGCCCCCTCACTGCAACCAACGATAAAGGGATATGTCTGTATCCCCATAACGCTTTTTAAGCATTGTTGCCACCCTTTCTTTGTCTTCTTCTAATTCTCCTACACATCTTGATAAAAATCCTCCCGGGCTCTTGAAATAGAGTGTTCCTTGGAGAAGGTGGTAGTTTGATAGCTCAGATATCTTCATCTTTCCTTCTCTTGTCTCTAGCTGTGTAACTATGGGGCACATCCAACCATCTTACTTTTCACTTGAAAATATAGACTTTACGATAGTTGGCATTGTCCTTCGCCATACTGTGATGGTGGTTTCCTGCCCTTCCATCTCTAACTTTTGTGCTATAGTGTCCAATGCATCGGGGTGTCGATCCATTATCCAGCCATGCCTCTCAATTATCACTTTTAAGAATTGGCTGATCAGTCTTTAAATAATTGATCGATATAAGGCTAGGTTGGCATGCTTGAGGGCGAACTCTCTGCTGACTTGTTTCCTTACCAGATTAGAGTCCCCTCGAAAGCACAACACCTTGATCCCCCTCCTCAATGCTTCCAACAAACCTATGATTAGAGCCTCATATTCTTCTTCATTGTTTGTACACTTGAAGTCAAGCTTAAAAGAGATAGTGACTTTTTCTTTAGTGCTTAAGAGGATGATGCTCGCTTTGCCTATCCCTTGGGTGCAGGAATCAAACTCCATCTTCCATTCTTCCATTTCCTTAACTAACAAGGCTTGGAAGTTCTCTCCTGGAAATCTTTCATTGGGAGGCTTAAAACTCTGGCTTGGAAAGTGAGATAAAATATCTGCTACCTCTTAACTCTTGATAGATTTTAAAGCTACACACTTCAAATCATACTCAAACAAGATCAGGAATCACCTCGTTGCTCTTCCTACTAAGACCATTATTGACAACAGGTACTATATAGGATCTCACTTGGTGATGATATGTACTGTGAAGGCCATCATTAGTGACTCAACTTTTAGGCAAAAAATACCAAAGCTAGGCAATCCCTCTCCATGCTGGTGTATCTAGATTCGATGCTCGAAATTACACGCGACAAATAGTAAATGGGTCTCTCTACGCCTGCTCTTTCTTAGGCAAGTAAGGCTCCTATGGACCTCTCCGTCGAAGTCAGGTAAAGAAATAGCGGTGCGCCCACCTCTGGCGGTACCATAGTTGAGGGTGATGCTAATATCTCTTTAATTTTCTTAAAGGACTTTCATTGTGCATATCCCCAAACTCGTTTGTCTTTTTCCGTCATTAGCGGAGCGAACGGGTGGGTCACCTCTATTAGTGCTAGATAAATCTTCTTAGGTAAGAAACCTTCCCTAAGAAATTTTTAAGCTGCCTCTAGCTCTTTAGCAGTGGCATCATTAGGATGGCCTTCTTCTCTTCCTCGTCTACTTGCACCCCCTGCCAATTTATTAAAAACCTAGGAACTTTTCGATTGTTACTCTAAAAGCACATTTAAAAGGGTTTATCTTCATTATATACTTCCGGCACCTTTTAAACACCCGCTTTAAATCTTGGATGTGCTTACTCTCCTTGTTTGACTTCACCAATAGGTCATCCATGTTGCCATCATAGTACGTTGATACGTGGCACCCACATTCTTCACCCCGAATGGCATGACCGTGTAGTGAAAATTTCCTAATGGTGTGTGAAAAGTAGTCTTTTCTGTATCGGCTGGATCTATTTTAATATGATTATATCCGATGCACCCGTCCATGAAACTATACATTTTATGACCTGTGATAGCGTCTACCAAAACTATCAATACCGGGCAATGGAAATTCATCCTTTAGGTAGGCCCGGTCAAAATCATGGAGGTCCTTGCAAATCCGTATTTGACTCTTGTCTTTCTTTGCTATCGATACAATGCTCACCTCTAAATCTATCCTAGACATTTTTGTGTATTTCCAGGCAAACACATCTGTGAATTCTTTGAGTAAGCTAATGATCTCTTCTCTTTTCTTTGAGTCCAACCCTTTGGAAATTAGAATGGCTCTACCTTATTTCCTTTCTAAACCCAATTTTATTTCTTCCACTCATGTAACTGCTCCCTTAGATCATCTTGCATGCATTCAGGCACTTCCTCAAGTTTCTCCACATGCTATATAATATGTGACTCATCTACCTCAAAACATTTTGGTTTTGGGTCGACGCTCTCATCCTAAAACACCACCTGCGCAGATCGTTATAAACGGTATATAACTTTTTCATCCGCGAGGACAACCTTATTTCATATTCGAGGCGGTTTGGCCACCTTCTCCACCTTCCCTTTCTCTTTTTCCATTTAGGGGATCACTCATTGACCCAAGCGGTCATGAATAGACTTTCTTGGTTGGGTATCCCCTCTAACGACCTGCATCACCTCTAAATTTCTTATTAAACTCCTTCTCTCTTCATCAAGCTCGGTGTAGAATGCCGCATCCACCAGATGAACTTCCTCAACATAAAATGGATTTTGAGCTTCTTTGATTACGATCTCAGTATCTCAAATGTTGGCTTTGGCCCACTGATGATATGTGGATGGAACTATCCCATGAGTGTGTAGCCATACTCGCCCTAGACGAAGCTAGTAGCTTATAGTAGCGTTGATGACATGAAATTTAATATGGGAAGTGAAGTTCCCTATCTTGATTCCCACATTCATGTACTGCATGTCTGCACTGTCAAAATCCAAAATCACCAACGATCTTTGCACTATCTTCTCTTGAGAGATGCTTGTCTTATATAGCGTGCTAATGGGCATTATTGGTAAATAGTACGACTAATAATACACTCAAGCCCTTCGTCGATGGATTCGCAGGATACAACTAGATAAATTTCCACCCTGATCACCAAAGGAAAATTGGGTTCATTACCCCCTGTGCTACATACTGTTATATAATTATGGCCTTCAGTCTAAAAAATACAGATATAACTTACCAAAGAGCGAACAAAGCCATACTACACAATAACATACACAAGGAAGT
Organism: Sambucus nigra; assembly: GCA_949130495.1. NCBI lineage: Eukaryota > Viridiplantae > Streptophyta > Magnoliopsida > Dipsacales > Adoxaceae > Sambucus > Sambucus nigra. Next base: position 285,817,493 of record OX422207.1, on the reverse strand, counting down.
AAAGGTCTACATAGACAACATGTTCATCAAATCCAAAGATCAAGAAGGACACGTCTCGACACATTGAAATTTATTCCAAAGGCTATGCATTTGAAAAATGAGCCTAAATCTGCAAAAATGTGTCTTTGGAGTTAATAAAGTGAAACTTCCCGGCTTCATTCTCAGTAACGAGGGAATCGAGGTAGACCCCACCAAGGTCAAATTCATAAGGGATTTGACACCGCCAAAAATAGAAAAGGAGGTCAGAGGGTTCCTAGGCCAAAGACAATTCATAAGTCTGTTCATCAACTAGCTTACCACCATTTGTCAACCCATCTTCAAAATACTCAAGAAAGACTCATCTAAAGAACGGAACGTTTAACGCCAAGAAGTAATGAAGAAAATACAACAAGAGTACCTCACCCCACCCACCCACCGATGTTAGTACCGACCCAACCAGGATAACCTTTCCTATTTTATATGATCATAACCGACACAAGTGCCATAGCCATGTTGTTCTAATACATAGAGAGTTCACGAAAGGAATGTGTAACAACCCAAATTTTTTTAAATGGGAATTTTTAAATTAATTTTGAAAATCGAAGAAAAATGAAAATTTTGGATTTTATAAATTTTATAATTTAAAATGTTGATTTTTATATTTGAAAATTAAATTTTCAAACGGAATTGGAATAGAAATTAAAATGGAGTTTTAAATGAATTATTATTATATAGAAGAGTCCTCAAAATATAAAACTCTCTAAGAGTCCTCAAAACATAAAACTCTCTAGTAAAAATAATATTTTTAGAAATCCGATCGTCCGATCGAGTTGAATTTTTCACAGCAGTCCTGTCTCGCCGTTCACTACAATAATCTAAAATTTCAAGAGATTCTGATGATCCGATCGTCCGTAATGATTTTTTGAGTATTTGTATTTGATTAGAACTCTAATTCTTTTTGGTACATAAACATAAAGTGACGAGTTTAGGTCTTTTAAAAACACATTTTAGCCTTCTCAAAAATCAGAAACCTCTCATCTTCTTCATCTTCTTCAAACTTCAAACCCTTTCTTCATCTTCTTCAACCTTCAAGCCCTATCCCTATTATACATAACTTTTAACTCAAGTTTTGTCAAGATTAATCGGATTTTCTCGAGACGCGTCAAGAACGAATCTTTGCCAAATTTTTGAGAGGAATACGCATTCAAGATCAAATTTATAAACCAACTTTTATTCGGGCATGAATAATCTATTCCTTTCCTTTAGTATTATGCATTGTAAGTGTTGCCTAAACACTTAATTACATGTTTTCTTAAAAATAATTAGTAAGTTAATTAGAGAAAGTGGACACTAACTATGGGGCTATTTTTATAAAATCTTTTAATCTGAATAATATTCATAACCCTTTGCTTATGTAGGATTGATGAGTGGATTTTGGGTTTTATGGGTATAGGTTGCATATAGAAAAACCCTAATTTTGCAATAAATGAATTTGGGGGAGTATCTCATGTAATTTGTGTTGAGATAATGAAATTGGAATTATGATGTTTTAAATGATGAAATAGTGGCATATTTAATTAAAAATAATTAAATGAGATTAATTGGATGTTTATGACGAGGTGATAATTAAATTAAGATTTAATTGAATTGGACTATCATGTGTAGTTTTATACGTTGATTAATTATGGGTGTTTGTGTGACTTGTTGGTATTATTATATTGCCCTTGTAACGATGGGTTGTTGGGTAATTTTGCTCTCCCTATATTTTAGGATGCCTTATAGGTATGGGACTAGTGGGTAGGCTTTTGATGATTTACGCCTTCTAGGTATGGGACTAGTGAAGGTAGATTATTGCGACTTTATTATGTCGGGGGTGGGCGGATTTTTGGTACTTTATCGTCGTTACGCTAGCCTAGACATGAGACTAGGTCGAGGTTTAGGTTAGAAATTCATCATATACATAGGGTAAGACGGATTGATAACTTGGGGACCCTTGAGTATGGGACTAAGGGGTATTTTGAGGATCTCACATCGATAAAAGGGTGGGGTAATTTACTAATTTATAAATTGAGAAATTGAGAATTAATTCCTAAAGATAAAATCGGGTATTAAAATTGGTGGCAACATAATGTGTCAGTGACCGACAGTTTAAACGGGTTAGCTTGGGCGATTTATGTCGTGTCGTGAGTTGGAACTTTGTCATATTGTGGGGGATCGACAGTTTAAACAGATTCGGCTGCCTATTGACAAGGGGAAGTGTGACACTTTGGTGGATTACAACCCGGGACAGGAGGACCGTCAAAATAAAAAGTGAGAACAATAATAAAATGAGCTAATTAAATAAAATTAGCATCGTGAGACTAGGGAATTTAAAATCATATTGGTGTGCCGTTTTAAATGGGGATCTCTACGGGTACTTAGTTATTTATATTTATCGCATTTAATTATCTTGTTAAATTAAAATATTCTATTGTGATATCTATTGCGTATAATGCTATTGTCTGGGTTCACGGACCTTATTTGAGGGGAGTAGTGTGTATTCATGCTCGGGGCTCTGACCTCGTGCGTTGATTAATATTTCCAGGTTTTAGTGCTGGAGTTATTGCATGATTTTTGGAGATTATTTTGGAGGCGCAACTGGAGTATTTTAGTTGAGTTTAGTAGTGTAGATAAGTTTTCCCTTCCTCGCATGTGTATTGAAACTCGGTTTATGGTTTTGGTGGGCCATTCGGTTCCACAGTTGTACAGTTTTACTCAGATATTTATAATGGGATTTTATTCAGTTTATATTATTGGAGATTGAATTTATTCAAGTTTTAGTATGAGATGGATCTTTTATCGCTTAGTTGGATGATTTATCTTTTGGAATTGATTGTCAATTACCTTGTGGATTAATTTTATATGTCTCATATCTGTCTCATGCTAAGAATGGTATTTTATTTACTCACGTCCAACTTAGTTTTAGTGGCGGCCAACGCCAGAATTGAGCGATGTGTGATAGAATGCTCCATCTACTATGTCAATAAAAAGCTAGTCTCTTATGAGATCAAATACACTACCTTGGAAAAAGCTTGTATACCCTTCGTATGGATCACCCGCAAACTACGACACTACATGATGTCCTTCAGTATATTACCATAACTGACACAGGTGCCATAGCCACGTTGTCCTAATACATTCAGAGTTCACGAATGGAATGGTCCATCTACTATGTCAACAAAAAGTTAGTCCTCTTATGAGATCAAATACACTGCCTTGGAAAAGATTTGTGTACCCATTGTATGAATCACCTGCAAACTACGACACTATATAATGTCCTTCGGTATATGACTCATCTCGAGCATGGATATCCTGAAATACCTCTTTGAGGAACCTACTATCTTTAGATGAATGGACAAATGGATATTAATGCTATCCGAATTTGAAATAACGTATATTACACAGAAAACCACTAAAGGCCGTGCCATCTCTGACCTTCTCACAAGACAATCCTTGACAGATGAAGAAGACAAAAACGAGGTAGAATTCCCCAATGAGGATCTCTTCCCCCTAAACGATAGAGAAACATGTAAACTATACTTTGATGGGGTCTCTAACGAAAGGGTGTTTAACATGGAAATGATCCTAATATATCCCGACTCATGATAGCTTCCTACAACCATCAAACTCACCTAAGAATGTAATGACAACATGACCGAGTATGAGCACTACACCAAAAATGAACTTTTGTAAGTATTTTAAACACTTATAAACTCATTTATAACGGTTCAAAACTGTTATAAAAATGGGGGATATAATTTATTTGCAAGTGTCTTATATCGTTACATAATGACATTTGTAACTATTCATTCGATTAATAAATCAGTTGTATGTGTGCTTATATCTGGCCCATTGTAATAGTTATATATCGTTATTGTTTGAAACATTTATAATGATTCAATACCATTACAAATAAAAAAAAATTGTTATCTTTGTAAAGGTTGTGAAGCATTATAAATGGTGAACATAGTATTATATTTGTAACAATTCAAAACTGTTAAAAATTGTATTGCACATTTTACGAGTCCATATTATTATGCCAAAAAATGCATGAATTACAGTTGCCTCACCACATATATTTGGCATCAATAAATCAAAGGGAATCAACACACATACACTAAACAAATTAGATACACCAATTTTACAACCAATAAATCAACTTGCTATCAAAAGACCACCTCTCCCTTTTAAATGAGCACTTGAACAAATATATAATTTTTGTAATTATAGTTATGCATGCCAGGAACCAAAATGAATAATCAAAACATTTGATATTGTTGGCGTCCCCTTGCCATTTCTCTACACTAAACTCGAATATATCTTTAGCCTATTTGTTACGTATCGTCTCTTTTGCATGTATTTACAGCTCCACTACTTTAGTTTTGCATTCAAAATACAAGTGCTTTATAATAATAAATAACGATTAGATACAAAACAATTATAATCAAATTACTATAGAAAAATGATTAAAAGAAAATTGTACAAATTATTACATGTATGTCACCAACAAATATTAGTAGATTAGTAACTTACCGGTGCCCATGGAAACAATCCCTCTTCGTAAAAAATTATGAATAAGTGTGCAGGCTAAATTATAGAATTTTGAACAAGATATTGAATACAACTTAACTCCAAATATGTCTTTTACTTTTTACCTAAGTGAAAAATATTTCACTCTAGACTAGTTGGTGACCCTTCGAGATTCAATGGAAATATATAGGGAACAACAAAATATTTTTCAGCTAGGTGAAAAATATTTCACCCAAAACCAAAGGGATCCTTAAGCTGAGACTTTGGAATCAACACAAGACAAACAATAGAATTTTCCAAAACTCTAAACATCAAACATACCAGAAATTATATTATTACATCCAAGAAACTTTAAAGGATATAACTTTACCAGAAAATTATTACATCGAACTTGAAGTTTAAACAAACATTGCTTACGATATATATTGCTAACTTTGATCATATTCATCTACAATTAAAATTGACTATATGTGTGAAGTCATATCCTGCCACTATTATTACATGCCTATCTCCACGACTAATATTAGTATAAATAAAGTCCTTTAGCCTTCCTTTTAGAACCAGGTATCAATTATTATGAATTATAAATGAGAATGAAGATTAGGAGATAGATTACTATATTTCTACAAATGTCATTTGAGTTTGTTCCTATGTGTTCCCATGAGTTCATATATAATTTAAAAGGACGAAGTAAATATTTACTACCTTACCAATTTTACGAAGTTCCCTATCCTCAATGGAGTAGAGTAACCACCTAAAATAACCTGAATATATGTTTAGTAACTAGTCAACTCAGAATTGATGAGAATATTATACATTATCCTCTACACTAGTATTTACTAGTATTTTTATTTTCAAGCCTCATAGAGTACTTATCTATTCTCCTATGTATATTTAGAGTCTTTAGACCCTCTTACCATCTCAATGAAAAAACAAATTACTTAGAAAAAAGATTTTATATCTATCAATGGATAGAACAAGTCTCCATGTAAGAGATTCTTCGATATCGATAAATAAAATTGTCTTATACAATGGGAGAATTAACATATACCTGAACTGTGGCAGTCTTTCTTATTTCACCAACATATTCTCGAGAAAACGTTGAACCATCTCCTTTCTTGATGACAAATTCAACAATTCCTCTCCCTATGACCCTAATGATTTAATTAAAACATTAATGGTCTATCTGTGAAACAAGCAGTAATTATTTACCTCACATATTCATATAACAGGGTTAAAAAGTTTTACGTCTCCTCCCACATTAACAAAAGGATTAAGAAATGATCCACCACAGAATAACCTCAAACACCATGTGCATGTTCAACTGGAAAAGCACATGCTGTACTAAAAAAAATTTATTCCAAATTTGACATCATCACATATGCACGGGGAATTTCTCTTATGTCTCAACGAACTAAAATTAAACGGGGCCACATCAGATCCTTCTCTGTATTATGTCAGTTTTGCATTGTTATTTAAGGCCTTTTTTTATTTGAATTACTTAAATGTCCAAACTAACCTAAAGTCTATGATTGTTGAGCAGGAATGGTGTGCAGCAGAGAAGAAACTCATGGCTGGATGGTGTGTATAGGACTAACTGCCCCATCCCACAAGGCTGGAACTTAACTTACATTCTTTAAATAAAGGATCAGATTGGAAGCTTCTTCTACTTACCCTCCGTTGCCCTCCACAAGTTTGCTAGAGGATTTGGTGGCATCACAATTGCTAGTCGTTCTGTCATCCCTCTTCCTTTCCCTCAACCTACCGGTGATTTTACCATACTTACGGTTGACTGGTTGAAACAAAACCACACTGTGAGTAGTATATCTCTTGGAACATATCCTTATGATCCAATAAGCACGTTTCATTAGTTTACTGAAAAATGACTCATGTGATTTTGACCTCCTTTCGGTTAATATTATTTTCCATTATTATGAATTATAGATTTGTTGAAACTACAAAAAGCACTCCTGAAATGCATATGTGCAAAACCCTTCAAAACTTCATAGTAGTTGCGTATTTCAAAGGATTTTTTTGCTTATGGATTAACTTGCAGAGTCTGTACTAACAAACTTGTCATAAATATAGATCTAATATCATTTTTGCATCAGATATTGGGGGCTCAAAAACCATAATTTCTAAACCCAATATTATTTAGAAAATTATGTCTTCTAGATGAAACTTCAACGTGTATAATTATAATTATCGTAGGTACTTTAAATGGTTCATATAAGTTGCTCTTGTCCATATTCATTGTTACGTTCAGTCAAATAAATGCAGAAGCATATACACCATGACAAAATGAAAAGATAAATTGAACACATTCATTGGAACCATGTGGGAGATGAGAAATAATTGATCTCTCAACTAGTATTGTTTCTCCCAAAATTCTCTTTGTGAATAGGGAAATAAAGACGTTTAGTTGCTCCTTGCAATAAAAAAGTGGAGAAAATTATTAACTACCACAACTATAGATTACATTGGGACTAATAAAGAAGAGAGTGTTGCGCTAAAGCAAGACTATCTCTAGCGATCAAGACGATAAAACTCACTCGGAAATTTTATCATAAACTTGGTGTGCGGAAAACACCCAAACCTTGTTCCCAAAATGAACTAGTGTGCAAACTCCCAATCAATTCAACCAAGTATCAATGAAGAGACAATAAGAGCATACAAGCAATAAACAATCAAAGCAACAACAATGATATACCTTGGTTCATCCAAATTTGGGCTACATCCACCAAGGAGGATTTCTTCTTTCTATAAATAAATGGAGGAACCCAAAGGTTATATACACACACAATTTATCTCTCTTAGAAATTCACTCACAACCTCACAAGAACCCACCTCTCAAATGGAGCTCTACCTCTCTTTAGCTTTGATAACTTTCAAAATAGCTCTCAAACTTGTTCTCTCTCAAAACCTAGAAATAACACTTTTATTTATAGATTTGAGCCAAAATGGAAAATTTGTAAATAAACCAAAACTGAAAATAACACAACACAAAGTTGCCTCAATCTCAGTTCTGCCCCAAACATCATAGGAGAGCCAAAACCAACAAACTCCACCTTGGCGATCCTGACGATCCAACCAATCTCTAGAATGCTGAAATTGAACCTGCTTGAAGACCGTCCCACCATCTACCAAGATAATGTGATTCCCCCAGGCGATCCTCACGATCCAACCAAACTCGGAATACAAACATCGAATCCGCTCGAAGATCATCCTGACGTCTAAGAATCCAATACGCTCCACCTAATGCTAAGCTACCTCAAACTTCAACCATGAAGTGAGATACCGCAAGTCTCCAATCCAAGACTCCAAATGACTTCACCCGCTGAGGAACCAAATTCTAAACTCAGAACTCTCCATCTCGTGCATCTGAATGCTTTCCATGTAACCATATGGTGAATCTCGCTCTCATGTAACCCGGTGAGTACACCCCCACACAATACATATAGCATACACCCTCTTTACATGAAACATTCAAACACAGCAACACCGTCTTCCACCTTGAGAAAAAACCACGGATGAGAGGGAAAATTCCTCACCTCCCACACCCTCCAAATCTCACCCTCGAAAGATGTACCAAGTCTTTGTCCCAAAAAACTCCCGTTTGCCAATGCTCGTAAATAACAACTCATCGGCCTTCCTTGAACTAGCTACACACACCTCGAATCCATCACAGTCCTACACCTCCTCGATTCCAATCGACCAATGCATGTGTGCAACTAAACCGGGTCAACATCACCCGTTGGCCCCGGAGGGGGACTTCGATCCACCCCCTCCACTAGTAGGTATTATCTCACCACTACCGTCTACTCTCGGAAAGCTAGCACCCAATGTCTCCGCTTTGTTCACAAACGAGACAAGCCCCGAACGTTCGATCACTTGTGCACACCACTTCCCCATCTTTCTCGAAGTCTGATTTAGACGATACAACCCCTCTCTCTCCTCTCCCCTCGCTAGGACCATACAACCGCATGTGACTTTCAAGACTCTACCCGCTACCGACACCCGACAACCCTTGGAATCCAAATGGCTAATGGATATCAAATTATTTCGCAACTTTGGGACATAGGCCACACCACCCAAAGTATGTTCCACCTCATCGAACATTTTGAGTTTCACCATCCCGACACCCTCAACGACAACCTTCTCTCCATTAGCCAAAGACATGGAACCTTTTCCATTTTTCATGAAAGTCTCAAAATATTCCCTCTTAGAGCAAATGTGATCCGACGATCCCGAATCTAATATCCAATCATCTTGGGAAAGAGAGCTAACCTTGGATATTGTGAGAAGTTCTCCAAGTTCATCTTCATAATTCGCATTCTCTACCGTTGCCCTCTCGGAATCAACCTTGCTCTTAACCTTGTCATTCCACAAAGGACATTCTCGAATCATATGACCCCATTCCCGGCACTTGCATCATTTTGGCCCTTTTCCACCAACACCCCTCGATCTAGACCTATTACCGTCATTAAATCCCCAGTTGAAGTTTCTCCCGCCGTTTTGCCCGCCTCCGTCTCTTGCCATAAGGCCTTCATTATGGGAATACCCATCACCTCCACCTTCCTTCTTTCTCATCGTGACATGAGATTGAATATCTTGCACAACCTCGTTGCACCGGAGCGTAGACTTCCCAAACATGAGCGTGGTCGCAAAATGCTCGTATGAATCGGGTAATGATGGAAGCAACAACAATACTCCATCCTCCTCAATGAATTAAACGTCTATCTGGTTCAAGTCATTTATCAAGGCATTAAAAATGTTGATATGCTTCATCATATCCTCACCCTCCTTCATCTCAAGCTTGAAGAGTTTCTTCTTGAGGAACAATTTATTTAACAATGACTTTCCCAAATTAATCTCTTCTAGCTTATCCCACATGCCTTTATCCGTGGTCTCCACTATCACATTATCCAACACATCATCCATGATAAGTATCTCAATACAAGAAGCCGCTCTTTGATCAATGTCAATCCACTCGGGATCGGTCATGCCTACCGGTCTTCCCTCTACCCCCAACAATGCTAATTGCAACCTCTGTTGGACAAGAAAGTCTCGCATTCGTCTTTGCCATAACCCAAAAATTGATCTTCTCATCAAAAGCCTTCATGTCCGTCTTCATTGAGCCACTCGATCCATAAATCGGATCCCATCTCTTAGAGCCTCCGCTCGTAGAGGTTGATTCTCGAATACTCTCCAAATTTTTCGTCAAAAGCTATGCCAAAATTGATTCAACCTCGAACCAAAAATACCGGGCAAACAATGCAACCAAAGCTCTGATACCACTTGTTGTGCTAAAGCAAGACTATCTCTAGCGATCAAGACGATAAAACTCACTCGGGAATTTTATCATACACTTGGTGTGCGAAAAACACCCAAGTCCTTGTTCCCAAAATGAACTAGTGTGAAAACTCCCAATCAATTCAACCAAGCATCAATGAAGAGACAATAAGAGCATACAAGCAACAAACAATCAAAGCAACAACAATGATATACCGTGGTTCACCCAAATTTGGGCTACATTCACCAAAGAGGATTTCTTCTTTCTATAGATCAATGGAGGAACCCAAAGGTTATACGCATACGCAATTTATCTCTCTTATAAAGTCACTTACAACCTCACAAGAACTCACCTCTCAAATGGAGCTCTACCTCTCTTTAGCTTTGATAACTCTCAAAATAGCTCTCAAACTTATCCTCTCTCAAAACCTAGAAATAACACTTGTATTTATAGATTTGAGTCAAAATGGCAAATTTGTAAATAAACCAAAACTGAAAATAACATAACACAAACTTGCCTCAATCTCAGTTCTTCCCCAAACATCATAGGAGAGCCAAAACTAACAGAGAGGTAAAAACATGCGGAAGAAGAGTGGACGATAAATAAACACAGGTTGCAAGGGAATAGAACCTTTTGAAATCTCTATTGCTAATAGTGAACTTCATTCATTTTATATATTAAAGAAGACACTCGGGGGATACATTTTGAGATGGAGAAAATGAAAATATATAATGTTGATGTAAAAAATTAGATTGTATCTAATTATTTAATCACAGATAAAATAAATGAGACAAAGAAGTTTTAAAGTGGTTCAGCCTTATAAGAATGGCCTACGTCCACTGTTTTTGTTATTGCTGACTGTTTGGGAATTCCCGATTACAAGTTTTCTCAAGAAATTCCGGTCCCCTTACAATGAGGGTAATACAATGTATTTATAGCCCTGAGGCTGTAATGTGGAAGGGTAATACATTAAATGATGTACATGTGAAAGGGTAATGTATTAAATGCCCCTTAACTGTATACATCTGAATGATAAACATTTAGTGAACAGTCAAACTGTTGGTTATCCTGCTATTTAATGCTTTGTTCGAGGTGCAGCTCGGACGACCTAAGCCGCTCGGACCGCCTAAGTTCCTCGGTACTCAAAAGCTCCTCGGAGAGTTCTTGTAAGTCGGAGTGTCTGAGTTGGTCGAGGAAGCAGAGTTCCTCGTTGTAGCATGGTTCCTCGGAGCGTCTGAGTTCCTCGGAAGTGTTTGTTGTTGCCACGTAGATTGCCACGTGTCTTCACCCAATTGAGCCATGTCAGCAGACTAAATTTGGTATCAACAGAAGCCCCCAATGTTTCATAGTTCGAAATTTGAGGAGTGTGGAATATTCTTTCTCGATGTATGGCGGTTTTAAATGGTTATCCTGAAATTTAGGAGTGTTTCCTTTGTATTTATTTTTCCTTCCAAATTTGTAGAATCAGGCTTTTTGAATTTTTATAACCGCCTCGATCTCCGCGTACTTTTTATCCTTCTAGCCGCCAGTAGCGTAATCGTTTCTTTTTGTAATCATTAACTTTACCGTTTCCCAAGGCAAAGTATTTAAACGCTGCAGAAAATCCCATCGTCTTCTACTTTTTCAAATTTGTATCTTCGAGTTTTCCATCGTCTCTTTCTCTCCTGTGCACTCATCTCTTCCATCGTTCGTTGTCAACAGATCCATTCTTTTTCTGTAAGATCTTCTTCCTTCTTCTTCATTTCCTTTATTCATCATGGTTTACCTTGTTGAATCTCTTGATAAATTTCGTTCTGATTTTTTTATTCCTTCATGGGTTGTTCTGGAGGAACTTTCTGAACCTTCTGATTATTTTCGTTTGGCTGAGGGACATTGGTTCCCCAGTCTCTTTGTTGCTGAGTGTGGATTTTCTTTTTCCCCAAACTCTCTATGTCTGGAATTCTGTCAATACTTTGACGTGGTTCCTGCAAGAATAGCCCCCAATACATGGAGAATAGTTAATGGGGTTCATAGACTAAATCAAATTCATGGAACTCGCATAGGAATTCGAGAAATCATGTTTTGTTATAGATGGGCTGTTGGTGATAATACTTTTTATTTAAAAACTAGATTTTTAAATAGGGCTTTAGTGGTCAATCTCCCGGATGCCAATAGGGACTATTTTGAGCACGGGGTTGTTATAAAAAATTGGCAACATGCTCCTTTATCTGGAGATGAAGTGTATCAGGGTCCCAGATGCCCTCCCTATGGCAATGGGATAGGTTATTTTTATTTCAATTTATTTATTTTGAGATTATGCTTCCTTTATGTTTGATAAAATGTGCCACTGATATTTTAATTTTAATTTATTTGCAGTTGACAATAAAAGAAAGTGTCCAAAAGAGGCAGACGTTAATATAAGGCACTTAAAACTTATCTGGAGTTTGCATCAGACTGTTGCCGACGAGCACATTAGGTCAGCTTCATATCTGCTTCAGTACAAGAGTTATACAACTTCTTTTACTGCTCGTCCGGTGGTAAGCGACGTAGAGCCAGTACCAGCTTCCACCAGTTCTTCGCCTGAGTCACACGTTCCTTTAAGGGAAAGGATGAAGAAAAGAAGATCTCCCACCCTTTTCGAGAAACCTGCTTCTGGTGCTGGAGAAGCAAAAAGAAGTAAACATGATGTCCCAGAAGGGACAAAGAAAATTGATGCAGCCCCTCGGGCTGCTCCTGTGAAGGTTGCTGAGAAGCCACCAGTGGCCCCGAGCAAGGCTGCTGCTCCAGGCGAGGTGATTGTCATATCACCGACCAAGAGTTCTTCCTTGGTCGAAACTATTCCTGTTCCCCTGAGGAGGCTGAAGAAGAGCTCCTCGGTCAATTTGGCTGACACCGTCTCTCAGCCCCCGACTAGTGGAGTTCCCACTTTTATTCCCCCGAGCTCTGCCATGATCTCGGTGAAGACTTGGATCATTCCCGAGATCCAAGGCATTGAAGAAAACCTTTCTCGGGACACATTTACCACATTGGCAGCTCTCCACATTGCTTCTGTAAGTCCTATTGTTTTGAACTTTTCATCTTTCCCTTGTTATATCTGTCTCTGACTTGCTTTTATTTTCTATTCACAGTTGGTGAGCTGCTTTAATACAATTTTGAAGAAGGATGAAGCTATTAAAGCTTCAAGCTCCTCGTCTGGTGTGGAGGAAGCTCTGATGGGTTTGACGCGATCTTTGGAAGATTCTCGTCAGAAGCATGATGCTGACAAGGCTGCTTGGGAGAAGAAACTTGCTTCAACCGAGCAGGATAAAGTTCAAGTTGTTAAAGTCTCCAAGGAGTTGGAGAAAAAATTAAAAAGTCTGGAGGAGAAGAATAAGGAGCTCGAAAGGAAACTCAAGAATGCTGAGGAGTTTGAAGATAAACTCAAGGTTGCTGAGGAAAAGTTGGGTCAGCTTCAGGAAATAAGTCGACAGAAGGAATAAGCTAAAAATAAACTGAAGGCTGCTGAAAATCTTCTGTCCGAGAAGCTTTCCCTGGAGAAGTTAAAGAGGAAATCGACTGTGAAGAAATCTTTCAGCGCTAGCTGGGATAAGGGGTGGAACAAAGGCTTGGCTGCCATGATGTCGCAAGTCGAATATGGAAGCCTAAAATACTTTAGAGATGGGTGGGTCGCAGCTCTTCAGGAGATGAAGGTTGATGAAACTTCTGAGCTCTTCCAGCGACACATCCCTGGTCCTCCTCCAACTCCTGAAGACGAAGAAGAGGACGAAGCTTCCTCTGAAGAGTCTTCCATGGTGATGGGAGATCAAGTTTCTCATCCCCCAGCCATCCAGCCTACTAATGAGGAACTTCAGCAACTCGTTACTTCATCCGAGCAACTGCTAGCACTCCCCGATCAACTTTCTGTTCCCTCCGAGCAACCTACCTCCTCGTCCCAGCCTCCCGAGAAAGTTTTGGGAGACAAGGAAAAGGTGTAGAGTTGTTCGGGTTTCTTTCTATTTTATTTCTCTGTATCAAATGTAACCCTAAACATGTAACTCTGATCTTTATGATATAATAAAATTTGAACTTTTGTTTATGTATACTGTTGTTCCTGCTCTTCATACTCTGTTGGTACTCTTATTGATTATTGATTTTTCTTATTCTACTAGTTTCTGGCCAGGATGGAATTATTGTCTGCTCATGACACAAAGCTGTTACGGCAATGCAATGAATATTTTAAGGTTGGTCACACAGATCTGAGCGCAGCATAAATCATCGACATCCTCGGCCAAGATGCTTCGGAACAGGCAATTGAAGCTTACCAATATTTGAAGTGTCTGCTTGATCGTGCGGTAGCCAATAATGTAGCTTACTATGATATGATTGAGGATCTCCAAGGCACTCTTGAAGACCTTCAACAACAATATAAGGAATCCACTTCCCTCTTGCACGAGGGGTACGAGAATAAGTACCAGCAAATCATTACCGACAAGGGATACGAGAAGCGTTTTGCTACATACGATGTGAGGGAAAGAAATTTGAAAGCCGAGGTCGAAGAGCACAGGCAAATAGTCGAGTTGTATCTCAATTAAAATCTGCTGCCTCCACCTCAAATGCTTTGATCCCAGTGACTGACGAGGGATTCTCGTTCTTGGAGGTAGAGAACGCCAACCTGAGGGATGAGTTAAAAATCTTAAAAAGAGTTGGCCCTTCTACATCTTCTCGTGGGCGAGCAAGAGCTCCTCGAGGACGAGAAAGAGTTGTTCGAATTCCTATCGAGGAACAGAGGACTCAATCTGCTTTAGAGAACCAGGCTTTCCAGCTGATGGCGAAGAACCAGGCATTGGCTGAGATGTCTAAAAAAATCAGGGACCTGGAAGAGCAGCTTTCTGCGCAAAAATCTATCTTGGAGAATAAAGAACTCTTCATCAAAAATCTCCACGAGCAGCTGGAAAGACTGACATATCAATTTCACAAGCAGCCCAGGGAGTTCTGGATGGCTAGCTACAACGAGGCTCCCTACCACTTGGACGACCATATCCAGAATGCAAATAATGAGGGCTACAAACAGGGATGGTTGAATGCCCTAGGTGTGCTGCAACTCGAACAGGGTCATTACCTGTGGGATTACCATAATCCTGGGCTGGTCGACCTACCCGTGCCACCATTCAATCTTGATATGAGTTGGATCCCTGCTCGGGCCATCCCTCGTTGTTTAATTTCCAAGTACCTCGGCGATTAAAATTTGCATTCCAATATGGAGATATCTCGTCCCGAGCATCTACTGGATTGACCATCCATGATGAATATCAGGATGTTAAAAGATCTTAACTTCATAAATTCTCCTCTTGCTTTAAATGATCCGCCTGCTGGCGAGGAACCTGTTTGAAAAGCAGAGGGGAAGAAACCAATAGAATAGGAGTATTGATGTAATAAATTTATATTTCATTCCTGATGTATTTTGTTCTACATTTAATAAAATAATTTTATTTGCAAATCTTGTCTGCTTATTGTTTTGTAACACTTTACATCTGTGCATGTGTATCTGTTAAAAAGATAACAATATTGTGTTATTTGTCAACCAACTTAGTAATGATTTTAAAAAGTTACGAGTATAAAAAATTTTGCTCGACCAC
The DNA here is from genome assembly GCA_949130495.1 of Sambucus nigra. Classification (NCBI taxonomy): domain Eukaryota; kingdom Viridiplantae; phylum Streptophyta; class Magnoliopsida; order Dipsacales; family Adoxaceae; genus Sambucus; species Sambucus nigra. The sequence continues at coordinate 285,802,058 of OX422207.1, read as the reverse complement.
TTTCTCGTATTCATAAAATGTTTCCGACCAACCAAGGTCGGTAAATTTTCCTTCTCGACCAACTACAGTTAGTGGGTTTTTATCCCCGACCAGCCATAGTTAGTGGATTTTTCCTCTGCGAGGAGCTTTGGCACTTTCTGGAATAATTTTACCTCTCGACCAACTTTAGTTGGTGTTTTCGAGAATATATTTATTTCCTAACCAACATAAGTTGGCATTTTTAGGAATACTTTTACTTCCCGAGGAATACATAGTTTTACTTCCCGTAGGAATACATATTTTTACTTCCCGGAGGAATACATTTACTTCTTAACCAACATAAGTTGGCTTTTTTAGGAATACATAGTTTTACTTCCCGGAGGAATACATAGTTTTACTTCCCGGAGGAATACATTGTTTTACTTCCCAAAGGAATACATAATTTTACTTCCCGGAGGAATACATTGTTTTACTTCCCGGAGGAATACATAGTTTTACTTCCCGGAGGAATACATTTGTTTCTCGACCAACCTTAGTTGGCGTTTTCGAGAGGAAATTTGAGTAATCTGAGTTTTGTCGAGTAGTGTGTAACACTAGTATTCCCGAAAAACTTTCAATAAAAGGAGAGAATTTGGCAGAATATCTTCATTTTATTCATACTGACGGAACTACGTTACATGAGAACATACAGCACTGATAATACTTGCGCAGGTGCTCTGCGTTCCATGCATTCTTAAACTCCTCCCCCTTTAAAGTTGCTATTCGGTAGGTTCCTAGTCGAACAACTTCTGTAACTCGGTATGGTCCATGCCAGTTTGCCTCCAATTTATTGTGCTTTTGAATCACTTTCTTTAGCACATAGTCTCCTTCTTTCAGGTCGCACTTCTTCACCCTCTTATTGTAGAACAAAGTTGTTCGTTGTTGGTATGCAGCATTCCTGATGGCTGCTTCTTCTCTAACTTCCTCGAGCATGTCTAAATCCAATCTTCTCATTAAGTCGCTGACAGGGGAATTGAAATTCAGTAACCTGTGTGTTGGGAGGCCTAACTCGGTAGGTATAACAGCTTCACTTCCAAACGCCAGCATATATGGTGATTCTCCAGTTGATGCTCGGGGAGTAGTACGATAAACCCACAGTACTGACTGTAACTCGTTGATCCAGTTTGCTTTTGCATCACTTAGTCTTTTCTTCAAGCCATTTAGCAGTGTTCTGTTTGTCACTTCAGTCTGTTCGTTGCTTTGGGGATGTCCTGGTGCCGAGTGGATCTTCAAGATATTGGACTGATGGCAATAGGCAGCGAACTCCTCGTTGTTAAATTGTGTTCCATGGTCTGTGATGAAGGCATGAGGAAGACCATATCGACAAATGATGTTCTTCGAAATAAATTGGTACACTCTGTCGTACGTCATATCAATGAGAGGCTCAGCTTCTACCCACTTAGTGAAATAATCCACAGCGACCACGAGATACTTAAATCTTCCCCTAGTCGTCGGCAGTGGCCCAACCAAATCTATTCCCCATATGGCAAATGGCCAAGGGGAAGTAATGGGTGCTAATAACGCTTGTGGAGTTCTTCAGATGGAGGAAAAGCGCTGGCACTTGTCACATTTCTTGGCATAGGCTATACAATCATCCCTCATCGTCGGCCAATAGTATCCTTGCGTCATTACCCTTTGCAAAAGCGTCCGACCTGCTACATGGGCTCCACAGGACCCTTCATGGATCTCTTCAATCAATTCTTTCACCTCGAAGGGATGTACACATCTTTGCAAACCTGTTATAAGTCCTCGTCTGTATAGAATACCGTTGGTCAGTACATAACGAGCAACCCTAAACTTCAATTTCTTGGCTACAAGTTTGTCAGTTGGTAATTCCCCTTTCTCAATGTATGCCCTGATGGGATCCATCCATGACGATCCTAAATCGAGGGTAATAAAGTTCATCATTATATCTTCATCTATACTCCGACCAGCTAAAACTTCAATCGGGATTGTTCTTCGTAGCTCGGTACGAGTAGCTGATGCTAATCGAGCTAGGGCGTCTGCTCTCGCATTCTTCATTCTTGGTATTCTGACCAGATGAATACCAGCAAATTCAGATACCAACTCCATCACCTTTACATGATACTTGATCATTAATTCTCCTTTGGCTGCATATATTCCCAACATTTGATTTACGATCAATTGAGAATCACTGAAGATAATAACCTGCTGCGCCTCCATAATTTTTGCCAAATTAAGACCTGCAATCATGGCCTCATACTCAGCCTCATTATTGGAAGCTTTGAATTGGAAACGTAGGGCGTATTCCATGTCGACCTCGTCCGGACTGCTCAAAACTATCCATGCGCCACATCCTGTAGTGCAAGATGAACCATCCACATACAGACTCCATATATGTAACTCGTCTTCAAATTTCTGATCTGATAGAGTTTCTCGGTGAAATATTTGTTGTTTCCTTTCATCCTCCCCTGATATTTCTTGCTCTTCGTCGATCATCTTTTCTTGCCCTTTTACCAACCTAAGTTGGCCTGGGCTCGAATTTGATGATCCTGTAACATCCACTTGCCCTTTTACCAACCTAAGTTGGTCTGAGGATCCTGTAACATCCACAGGTTGATTAGCGAGCAACTTTTACTCCTCAGGGGTATCAGGATAGGTGAACTCTGCTATAAAATCTGCTACAGCTTGCCCTTTCAGCGATGATCCGGGTTCATAAACTATATCATATTCACCAAGTTCTAATGCCCAGCACATCAATCTTCCTGACTTTTCTGGTTTGTGAAGGTCTTGCCTCAATGGCATATCAGTATATACTACTATGATATGGGCTTGAAAGTATGGATTCATTCTTCTACTTGCCTCGATCAATGCTAGTGCCAATTTTTCCAGCCTTGGATATCTGATTTCTGCTCCTCGGAAGGCCTTACTTGTGTAGTAGATTAATTTTTGTACTCCATTCTCCACTCTTATCAATGCCGAACTGATTGCATTCTTGGACACTGCCAGATACAAATATAATTTTTCTCCCATCACTGGCCTCGATAACAGTGGAGGTGCTCCCAAGTATTTCTTCAAGTCTTAAAAAGCCTTCTCACATTCATCATTCCACTCAAAAGTCTTTCGGAGTGTCTTGAAGAATGGGAGACATCGATCAGTTGCTCACGATATAAATCTGTTGAGTGCTGCTACTCATCCTGTAAGACTTTGCACCTCTTTCTTCGTCGTTGGGGATAGCAGCCCTAGCAGAGCTTTGATCTTTTCAGGATTTGCTTCAATGCCTCGTTGATTGACAATGTACCCGATAAACATGCCTTCTCGTACTCCAAATATGCACTTCGTCGGGTTCAACTTCAGTTGATATTTATCCAGTTGATCAAAAGTCTGACTTAAGTCAACTAGATGATCGGCGGCTTTCTTGCTCTTTGTCAGCATATCGTCAACATAGACTTCCATATTGCAACTGATTTGTTCAGCAAAGACCTTGTTCATCAGCTACTGATATGTCGCACCTGCATTTTTCAAACCAAAAGGCATAACATTATAACAATAAGTTCCCCTAGGGGTAATGAAAGAAGTACTCTCTCTGTCTTCATGTTTCATTTTAATCTGATTGTAACCAGAATAAGCATCCATGAAGCTCAGCAGCTCGTGTCCCGAGGTAGCATCCACTAGTTGATCAATTCGGGGCAGCGGAAAGTGATCCTTTGGGCATGCTTTGTTGAGGTCGGTGAAGTCTACACACATCCTCCATTTATTGTTCTTCTTCTTCACCATCACCACATTTGCTAACCAGTCAGGATATTTAACATCTTCAATAAAGCAGGCTTTCTGGAGCTTCTCGACTTCCTCCTGTATAACTTGATTCTTCTCGGGGGCTGAATACTCTTCTTCTCTGCTTCACAGGCTTGATCTCCTTATTCACATTGAGTTCGTGACATAAAAAATTTGGGTCTATCCCAGGCATATCCTCATGACTCCACGCAAAAGTTTGCTTTCTGCTTCTAAGGAAAGTTATCAATTCCTGTTTTAATGAGGCTTCCAACGACGAACCTACTTGAGTAGTTCGTTCAGGGTGCTCGTCGTCCCGAATGATGTTTTCAGTAGCTTGCACCACTTGACCCTTCACGAGTTGCGACTCATCTCTAGGATCCAATGTTTCAATTTCTTCCCCTTCATCCACTTGATAAGTAGTAGTCTTTTTCCTTGATTCCTCCAGTTCCTCTTGCTCGACGGATGAATAATAGCATTCCCGAGCTACTTTCTGATCACCTTTCACAACTCCTAATCCAAAATTTGTTGGAAATTTTAGGCATTGATGTATCGTAGATGGTACAGCCTCGAACTTCTTCAATCCTACTCTTCCCATGATGATATTGTATGATGATTGAACATTCTTATCCATCACGAAGAAGCATATTCTTTCTATTCGACAAGCAGGCCACGTACCAATGAATATATCCAACTTGATCGTCCCAAGTGGAAATACTTTCTCGCCAGCAAAACCGAGGAGGGGTCTATGATAAGGCTCCAATTGAGATAGCTTTAGATTTAAACTGTCGAAGAACGAGTAGAACATGATGTCTGCCGAGCTACCATTGTCTACCAGTACTCTTGAAATCATTACCTCTTTCATCCTCATTTTGATCACCAATGGGTCATCATGAGGATATAGAACGCCTGCGAGGTCATTCTTTGAGAAGCCAATGACTAATTTCTCTTTGTTCACCTTTCTCGGGCGATCCTCCTCAGCTAGATTTATTCGTTGAATGTATGAGCAAGCATGAGCCTCACAGAGGTAAGATTTTCTCTCAGCAGTAAGATCTCCTCCTCCTGTATCTCCACCTGTAATAACGTTACAATCAAATGACCCAAAACGTATTGAAAATACATCACGTTCTGGCTGCCTTGGTCTCTTGGGAAGATCGGGGTCATCTTCTGGATCAACTTCATGGTCTCTCTTCCTGTTCTCCTCTGCCCGACGAGGAGATCTGGACCTCTCTCTTGCTCGGTCGTTGTTTCTTCTATCATTCTTCCGATCAACATAGTTTGCCAGTTTTCCTCGTCTGATGAGTGTTTCAATCTCATTCTGAAGAGCTATGCAATTTTTAGTCATATGGCCATGATCTTTGTGAAACTCGTAATATTTTTCCTTATTCCTCCTTTCGGGGTCTGCCTTCATTTTCTCTGGCCAATTTAATTCCTCGTTGTTCTTGATTTCTTCTAGGACATGGTTGATGTATTTCTTCAAAGGAGTATAATTATAAAATTTCCTCAATACTTCCCAAGTCGACCTTGTTTTTGAGTGTTTGTCATTACCATTGTTCTTATGCTCTTTCTTTTTAGCTTTATCACCTTCCACCTTTGTTTCTTTGGCATCCATATTCTTCTTCGCAGCCATAGCCTCCTCGACATTCATAATCTTGGACGCTTTTCCCATCAAGTCTGACATGGTTCTAGGTGGATCTTTGGCCAAAGTGTAGCACAACTTGTTGGGCAGTAGTCCACTCATCAAGGCAGTAATCACTGTCTTTTCTTCATAGTCAATGACTTCGAGCTTCTCGTTATTAAAACGAGTTATATAATCTCTAGTACTTTCACCAATTTTTTGTCTAACACTTAACAAATGCGTTACTCGTTTAACTGGCTTTGCCCCAAAACATAAATTCCCAATGAATAACTCGACCAGTTGAAGGAAAGTCGAGATCTTACCCCGAGGAAGATTATTATACCACATTTGAGCAGATCCGGTAAGAGTTCCCGAGAACTCTCTGCATCTCATCTCATCTGGAACAACATAGATGTCGGCTACAGCTTGGTATTGTTCTATATGAAGGACATGGTCAGTTTTTCCATCATATTTGGGGGTCACCACAGGTGCTTTAAACTTTGATGGTGTTGGAAAATCTACAATGGCCTGGACAAAAGGTGTTCCTCGAACAAAAGTTCGTTGTAGAGGATTCTTGGCTTTAGCCATTTCCCCTAATCTATCCTCCAGCCTCTGAATAGAGCCTTTCCATGCATTATTTCCTTTCTCGGGCCTGTTGGTTCGAGCAACTGATCGAGTTGATGTGGCTTCCTAGGATCTATCTTGACGAGCAGCTGGTCGCGACTGGGCAGATCCTTCCCTTAAATCAGATGGTCATCGAAAACTCCTCGATGCGACTTTATGAGGACTTCTACTCCTTCTAGGTCCTAATCTATCAAAGGGTGATACCCTGCTTAACCTCTCTAACGCACTAGTCCTTTCTGGGGAGAGAGTGATACGTTGTTCAGTATTTGTGGCCCGCACTGACGAAGTTCATCCAGGTTGATAAGAAAAATCTTCAGATTCCTGAGTACGATATGAATCAGTACGCCTAGTAAGTGAAGAAGGTAAACGGGTATTTATTTGAATACTTCGCAGTCCTGAATGGGTTGGTGCACCGCCATGGAGGGTTTGTAGGAGTTGTCGCATCGTTTCTTGCATGACTGTCTGGCCCTGGGCCAGATTTGTCATTATCCCAGCCAGATCTGGAATATTAGGCGGAGCAGATGGAGCGTTCCGATGGCTGGGTTCCGGAATATCAGCCATTAGTGATGAGTTGTTTTTGATGAAAAATGATATTACCAGTCGCTTCCCACATACGGCGCTAATCTGTTGATGTAAAAAATTAGATTGTATCTAATTATTTAATCACAGATAAAATAAATGAGACAAAGAAGTTTTATAGTGGTTCAGCCTTATAAGAATGGCCTACGTCCACTGTTTTTGTTATTGCTGACTGTTTGGGAATTCCCGATTACAAGTTTTCTCAAGAAATTTCAGTCCCCTTACAATGAGGGTAATACAATGTATTTATAGCCCTGAGGCTGTAATGTGGAAGGGTAATACATTAAATGATGTACATGTGAAAGGGTAATGTATGAAATGCCCCTTAAGTGTATACACCTGAATGATAAGAATTTAGTGAACAGTCAAACTGTTGGTTATCCTGCTATTTAATGCTTTGTTCGAGGTGCAGCTCAGACCGCCTAAGCTGCTCGGACCGCCTAAGTTCCTCGGTACTCAAAAGTTCCTCGGAGAGTTCTTGTAAGTCGGAGTGTCTGAGTTGGTCGGGGAAGCAGAGTTCCTCGTTGTAGCATGGTTCCTCGGAGCGTCTGAGTTCCTCAGAAGTGTTTGTTATTGCCATGTAGATTGCCACGTGTCTTCACCCAATTGAGCCATGTCAGCAGACTAAATTTGGTATCAACAGATAATAAAAAAACATTTATATTAAAGTGATAGGGATTGTTCCGTTAACCCATGAATTCCTATATGAAGTTGATCTTGTGTCATACTGAAGTAACTAATAAAAATCAAATATCAATTCTACAATATCCAAACATGACCACATTAAAAAATGAAGAAAGGCAACATTCCAATTCAATCTTATTAATCTCAAAGAAGGAACAATATATCTAGCTTCAGTATTATGGTCTCAATCACATAACGAAAGCCCAACTATTCCAAGCATCAATGTGAATACTCTTGTGATACCAAATCCATTACAATCCATAGGATATAATTCAATGATAATATTTTTCATATAACTCAAACATTGTTTCACCTAATCAATTATGATGCAAACCATACATGCACATAAAAAAAAATCTCAGCAGTTCAGGTATTAAGAAAATAAAAATCAATAGGATCCAAATTCAATCAATAATGATTTTCAAATATAATGTAGGCGTCGTTTAAACAATCAATCCAACCAAAGAAAAATTATCCCTTCAATAATCTGATGAAATATTTATATGAAAATAAATCACATAAAATATGTTATTATAAATCATGCTGATAATACTTGGCAACATTATTTATTTTAATAAAATTACCCACATGAGACTCAAAATGCTCCCGATGAACTCTTAGGCCAGCAATTCCACGGCAAAGATGAAACAAAAATTTAAGGCACAATCACAAGAATTCGATCTGGATTCAACAACTTGCTTATGATACCTCACAATGCAAACAGATAACATCAAATAGCAACTCAACCAAAAAGAAGTATATAAATCTTAATCTATAGAAAATTAGGAGTTTCTAGATAAATTACAAGACCTTTTCAATCATTGTTTGTTGCTAAATAAAGAAAACATATAATTAAAAGGAAATATAATCTGTAGTCATCAACAGAGATAAAGGAAAAACTTAGGCCTCGTTAACAAGACTCCTGTATTCTCTCTTTTCCGTCCTCCACTCAAAAGTCTGTCCCATTAATACAAACTCTAAAATTGTCAACATCAAGCGCAATTAAATTGCAAAATCTGAATAGAATCTTAATACAATCAAAACCTCATAACCAAAACCCCATATATACCAAATTATCTAACCAAAAATATTATTAGAACCCTAAAAAAAGAGTTAGGAACTACGGATGATTTGCTGATTTGGACTACAGGAAAAGTAAAAAACTAGAATAAAAACTAAATGTGCAATTAATGCGTGTTTCCATTAATTAGAGACAAGTACTATAAATGTGCAATTGATGCATGGACGAAAATGTATGTTACGAATAATGTTAATTGAATGTTTTGATAAAAAAATATTCTTTTAGTCTCACTATAAAAATCATCTAAAAAAAGTATTAAAATTTATTTTATTGTATTAATAAAATGAGATGTAAAAATTTCTAATGTTTTTTTGTCCGTTTTCATGATAATCTCACTCGTATTTGAATTGATTTTTTTATAAATAATATTCTCACTTTCAAGATCCTATTAGAAAATCATGAAAATAATTAATTTTTCTATTATTTTTAAAAATTAGTTGGCATAGGATTACCTGTTGGTAAAAGGATGTAAAGTGTTTGGCAAGTTCGATTGCAAAGCCCTCAACTAAAAGTTTCTCTAAGCATTCCTTTTCTTTCACATACTTATATGCCAGTATGTACATAAAGTATAAAAGAAACAAAGTAGGAAAGACGGTTAAAATATTAGCAAATGTAATATTTAAGGTTAGGAATTTGGTATTGAGTATTAAAGGGTCATTATCGCCTCTTATACTATCGTATTAGATGTATAATATAAATTAAAAGCAATAATTTTCTAATGAAAAATATAACAATCTTATAATCACATTAGTCAAATAAAGATAATTTTTTCACGTAAAAGTAATTTTACTATAATAGTAATGCAAAGAAAAGGTATCTTATAATAACATATCTTTTTCTATACATGATCGCCAAATACTTCTTGTACAAGTATTGTGCATTTATTTTTCGAATATTACTTTGATACCTTCTCTTGATATTCTCTTTGGATTGATCTTTGATGTACCATTCTCCTTTAAGCATCTTTGCCTGAATAAAAGCGTAAAACCATATACAAAGCACCAAAAAATTGATGACCAAATTAACTTCAATATAGTTTGTACCAGATTCAAACTTTTAACGAAAAAGACAATAAATGCTTTGGTTTCATATATTTATAGATCTCTACCCTCCACCATCTTTGTCTTTCTCTCACACACAAAGGCATCGTTTTTAATGGAAAATAAAACTCACAAATACTTCTCTTACAAAAACCAAACCAACCATAAAATCCAAAATAAAAACATAATATCAAAAATTAATTAAATAATTAAATTCTTAAAAGAAGAGTTAAGATCATATACCAAAGAGTGATTCTAGGGAGACCTCAAATTGTACATAAAATAAAAATTCAATGATCAAAACATGTATTGATTAATGCCGCTAGCCCGGACCTACAAACACAAAAATAACAACCAATAGTCGTGTAACACATCATTAGATTTGAATGTTGTGTACAATTTTGAATGTTGTGTACAATTTTGAGGGTCTTCCTAGAATGATTCTATATCAAATCCTAGATTTGGAGAGAGAGAGAGACAAATCAAACCCACTTATAGACCGAAATAAGTAAATTAAAAATACTCGATCAAAATTTCACGAACCTTAATCTGAAATACGTCATACAAACACCTCCATTGAGATCACCAAAATGAGAGAGATTAATGAGATAAGATCGTTATGGTTTTGTCTCAATCACGTGGTGGCAACAAAGGTGGTGGAATTAGCCGTAATGGATTCACTTTGGATAACGAGCATAGATTCTCGTACCTATTCAAGAGACTCCCAAATCAACAAATCATTTCAATATTCAAATTGCAAATCAGTAGGACCTAATAAAAATTAAAATAAAACTGAACTCAACCTAAAAAACTATCATGATTTAGTGGTGTCAAAAAACCAATGGAGTTTTATATTGGTTGATTTTTCCCTCCAAACAACCAAATTTTTATTTATTATACTTTGTATATGAATAAAAGTGGGACGTTTTAGATAAAAAGAGGTGAATTTTAGAAATCTACGATTGGTGTCTAGTGCCAGAAAAAGAAAAGTGGTTTAGAAGTTAAAAGAGGCCAAAGATGGAAAGGTGGGTATAGATTTAGAAGCATGATAACTGGGTTTCAAATTCTGGACAATGGTATTCTTCCATAACCACTATAGTAATCACCAAAAGTGGGTATGGCTAGCATGAATTGGTCAATTTTGACTTCCAATCTAAATAAGAAATATGATTTTAAGCAATGAAAAAGACCTCAAGAATGATTTATCAAGGTGAAGCTTAGTGTTGAGGAGATACTGAAACAAAAAAGAAATTTTAATAATTTCTATGTTAAAAGAACACACTTGTGTTGTGTTTGAATAACCACAGAACAGAAGAGGATCAGTTGGCCTCAGATTCAGAGTTTTACTTTCACTTGTATAAGGAGAGAGAGAGAGAAACAGAGGGGGCTCAATTTTAATTTGATTATTTTTGGTTTTCCTGAATAAGGAAAGAAAGGAGTGAGTGTTTCGTTCAATTAAAAGACACCCACCAAAGCAAAGGGTGGCTGCAATTGTAAAGTACATTATAAAGGACCTTCCAGATTTATCGAACGTGATCTTTCATCTACTAAGTTTAGGGTACTGAAACAACAAATAAGCTTCTAAAAAAAAGTGGGTAGAGAGTGGAAGGAAAAGGAGATGGAGAGTCAAGTGAATATATGAAGCATTTGGGTTAGTAGAACCGTTGGATTCTCTCATTTACTAAATTCTTTTTAATCCCACGGAGCCATGATTTTTAAAACCATTACAATTTCAATTTGAGAACCATTAATGGCATTTCATGATATTTTTTATTTTAATTTTATTCTTCTCATCTATATTATACCTCTAATAATATTGTATTAAAGGTATAATATAGATGAGAAGAATAAAATTAAAATAAAAAATATCATGAAATGATTGAAATAAATCCCCAAGAAATAATCAACCTATCAATTCCTTATCTTTCAAGCTCTGAAACATGTATTGGGGTTTGTATAACAACCTGGTTCATGATTAAAAAAATGAAAAAAGTATTAAATACAAGCAAGAAAGTATTAAAAAGGATACATTCAACATAGGAATAATTAGAAGACATAACAAAAATCATAATCAGATGCCAACAAATTTGATTTAATATGATTTCAGATTCAATCGTTCACATAAAACATCGACTTATTGGGAGACTGTATAGCCGTAATGCGCTCAAGTCCTTTGTCAATGAGTTCATAGGAACAACCAGATAAATATACACCCTGATTGCTAAGAGAAAATGGGGTTCATTAGCCCCTGTGGTACATACTATTATACAATTATTCCCTTCAATCTAAAAGATTTCGGTACAACTTACCAAAGAGCATCTAAAGCCATTCTACACGATCTCATATACAAGGAAATAGAGGTTTACGTAGACGATATGTTCATAAAATCTAAAGACTGAGAAAAACACATCCCAATACTCTGAAAATTCTTCAAAAGGCTACGTATTTTCAAAATGCGGCTAAATCCGTAAAAATATGTCTTCAGAGTCCCTAAAAGGAAAGTTCTCGAATACGGGAAATGCCACCAACAAAAATAGAAAAAGAGGTCGGAGAGATCCTAAGAAAAATAAAATTCATAAGCCAGTTCATCAACCATCTTACTACCATCTGTGAACCCATCTTCCAAATACTCAAGAAAGACTAATGGAAAGTTTAATGCCAAGAAGCATTTAAGAAAATACAAGAGTACCTCACCCACCCACCGATGTTAGTATCTCCACAACCCGGACAACCTCTCCTACTCTAGATGACCATAACTGGCATGGCTACCGAAGCCATGTTGGCCCAATAAATAGAAAGTTCCCGAGAGCAATGAGCCATTTACTATGTCAACAAAAATCTAGTCTCCTATGAGCTCATATACACCGCCTTGGAAAAGCTTGTGTACCCCTCGTATGGATCACCCACAAATTATGTCATTATATAATGTCCTTCAGTATGTAAATCATCTCCAGGATGGATCACCTGAAATACCTCTTTGAGAAACCCTCTTTCTCTAGCTGAATGGCCAAATGTCTAATGATGCTATCTATATTTGAAATCACATGTCACGCGGAAAGCCACCAAGGGTCAAGCCATATCTGACGTTATCACATGACAACCACTGATAGATGAAGAAGACCACACGAGTCAGAATTACCCACTGAGGATCTTTTCACCCTAAATGATAGAGAAACTTAGGAACTCTACTTTTACGGGCCTCCAACAAAAGGGTATTCAACATCGGCATGCTCCTAATCTCTCTTGACTCACACTTGCTCCCTAAGGCCATTAAACTCACTTACGAATGCACCGACAACATAGTCTAGTATAAGGCTTGCATCATGGTTCTCGAAATTACCCTAGAAATGGGAATCACTTACTTGAAAGCCCATGGAGATTCCATCCTAGTCATCACTCAAATATTGGGCAAATGGAAAATAACGGAAAACAAACTAAAACCATGCTTACTTAGAATACATAGCTTCTCGATTCAAACATATCGAATTCAACTTCCTCCCAAGGGATAAAAATAATTTCACAAATGCACTTTCCACCCTAGCCTCCATGATATACATGCCAGAAGAAACTTTAGAAATTGCGTTTATCGACCATTTGGAGCACCCCTTTCTATTGCTTTGAGGTCGATACCATCAAGGAAACAAACATAGGACCCATGATATTGTACTACGACATAGGAAACTTGCTCAATAAGAACCACTACCCAATGATGCTTACCCAAATGATCGTATGATCCTAAGATGATTAACAACTTCATTATTTGTGGGGGCTAACTCTATAAAGGAGGGTTTGGTGGAATACACTTATGGTGCATCACGGAAGACAAGACCTTTGTCATCATGGACAAAATCTATAGTGGAGAATGTAGGTCACACATGAGTGGGCACACCCTCTCTAGAAAAATCCTCGGACAATTGAATTACTGTACTACCATGCAAAAGGATTGCATGGACTATGTCAGGAAATGCCTCAAGTGTCAATTGTACGCCCCACAATAGCATATACCTCCATGGGAAATCTACTTCATGACCTCGCCTTGGCCTTTCTCCACTTAGGGGATAGACATCAAATGGAAAGTAACTCCTAAGGCCTCCACCATGCATGAATTCATCCTGGTCGCCAATGATTATTTCATCAAACGGGTCAAGGCCGAATCTTAAGCAATGTTAAATGCTAAGAAAATGGAAAAATTCATATGTCAAAACATTATCTACCACTTCAGCATACCCCATGAGTTGGTATTAGACTATGGTTCTCATTTCGAGAAATAGGTCTCAAACCTACTACAAGATTACTCGACATAAGTCTTCACTATATAGACTACAAATGAATGGAGCCACCGAATCCACTAACAAGAACGTTATAAACATCATCAACAAAATGACTGAGACTTACAACGACTGGTTAGACAAACTCTCACATGCCCTCTAGGGCTATACACTACAGAGAAAAACTCAATAGGAGCCACCTACTACTCCTTAGTTTATGGAGTAGAGGCAGTCCTACCTATATAACTCGAGACACCATCATTACAGGTCATGCCCGAAAGCCAAGTGGTTGAAACCGACTGGGTCCAAGCCTATTATGACGAACTAGCTTTCCTCGACGATAGGAGACTAAAGGACACTTATCATAATCATGGCTACTAGTAACGTATCACCCGAGTATTTAACAAATGGGTCAAAAAGAGAAACATACAAGAGGGAGATGTAGTCCTAAAACAAAATTTCAAACCTTCTCAGACTCCATAATTTCAAACCTTCCTAGACTCCAGGAGGTAAATTTTCACCCATGAGGAGGACACTACCTCGTTATCAAAATAAAATTCGGTGAGGTAGCTACTGTAACAACCCTCACTTTTGAGAACTTATTTTATATTAATTTATTGTGTGAAGTAATTATATAAAATGTTAGAAAATGGAGTAAATATTAATTGAATGAGTTGAAAGATAATATTTACTAGATTGTTGCATATTTACTATTATGTGTATGTAAATATCATTATGTTACGTTTTATAGTGTCGTATGCATTAAACGACATTTACGGTATAAATGAAACTGAACCTTCAAATGACTTAAATATTTTCGGATGCCAATTTAGAGGGCGTAGTTAGTCCTGAAATGTGCGTGATAGTCAAAATAAGTGCCATATTGTATTTTTGGATTTCGGACACTTTCGACTGGTTATAGCTTAAATGCGTAGTTGCCAGTCATTTTAATGAGGTATTAACAATTTAAGTTGGGAATTTAGACTAAAGTCACGTTTAAGTCTTGCACCTCATTTTATTCTCTTAAGTGTGTATTTACTAACCTAGAGAGAAAGAGAGAAGAAGAGAGTTTTGGAGAGAAGAGGAAAAAAGAAGAAAATTGAAGATTTGGGATTTGATCTTGCATTCATCTTCCAAGAATCTGAGATTTCAACCTCAAGGCAAGTTTTCTTACTTGCTAATATATGGTTTAAGGTGAATAAATTGTATTGATTGTTGTGTAGTTGTTATGGTTTATCAACCTTGGGATTTTGAGGAATTTGTAGGTTTTAAACCCTTAGAAGTTGATTTGGATGCTTATTTGTGTAAATGATAGTAGTTAGATGCATTTATGATTTGGTGGGTTGGATTAATGATGTTGGTTGGAGTAGAAATGGGATTTGGGGAAAATTAGGGTTCATAACCCATAGCCCTTTCTTGGCAAATTCGCAGGGGCGAATCGATTCGCCCTTTCAGCGAATCGATTCGCTAAGGGGACAGTTTACAAGTCTGGGGACCCGAATCGATTAGGTTTAAGGCCGAATCGATTCGGTTGAGGCAGAAAGTTGGGTTATCCACCCGAATTGATTTGCTTTTGGGAGAATCGATTCGCTGCATGGGGCGAATCGATTCGGCCCTAGGGCGAATCGATTCGAAAATCCTGCTGTTTTGAGTTATTTTTCTAACTCAATTTTTATCCTTTTATTTTAGGCTTAGGACTTAGGAACCTTCTTGTATGAAGTAAATTTAGTGTCCTAGAGTCTTATATTGGGTAGGCAAATACCTTATGTCAGAAGGGGATAGTTAGGACTTATTTGCGGATTAGTGAATAGAAGATTAGGTGTTCTTTTCCCTTAATTAGTTAATGTAATATTTTAGGATGTAGAAATATATAATTAAAGAGTATTTGTCACGTTATTGGGAGATGCTAGTCTTGGTGGTATATAATAACACCATAAAATGTTTGGAGAATAAATTGAGAGTTTATTCATTCATTGAGGTTATAATGATGGCTTGAATCACGTATGGCTCCAGATATAATGTGATATATATAATAAAATTGAAATGAAAATGGTAAATAATAATTTACTTAAAAACACCTCTCTAAATGCTATCATAAGGGAAGTACGCGCATGAGGTGAAGTCCCCTGGATAGTGAATGCATGGTGAATATAGTCCTCGGCCATATGACCGGTTATTATGTATGTTGTATTTATTGTGCGATGTGGGGTAATTCCGGGTGTGGTTATGACTCACTCGCAGGTATATGGCCACTTCCCGATATTGCGTTAGGATGCCCAGGTTGTCTTGGTTGATAGGCCCTGGAAGATGATAGCCATTTAGGGGCGCGCACAGTGGGGAAACCCGGACGAACGATCTTAGAATCGTTATATATAGATGAATATAACTATTCTTATTTAAGTGGGACTTGAGTTATGATAAATGCCATAAAGAGCAAATAACTATGATTATGTTTCCTAATGAGAAATGGAACAATGAAATAAAACAGTGTAAATGATGGAGATTTTAAATTAATGATATTCATTCATATCCTCTTGCATAACTAAATTAAACTTAGGATCATTTAATTGCCTTAGTTCATGCTTTGAGTTTGAGTAGGTAGATTCTTATCACTATCAATCATGATTAACTGTCATAACTGTCATACTCTTTATTTACCTGGTGATCATATAAAACCGGGCCCTGACCCGTTCATATTTCTTATTTTGCATGAATTGTTCATTCGCTCAGGTGCTCCGCCGTAAGGACGCCCTTTTTGACTTTCCTATTTTGGTGTTTTTGGGAGTCGTAATACTTTAAGGATATTACGGGATATGTTGATATAGACGCCTTTATTTTTGTACTCTAGTTATGATCGGGTCATTTACTCGGGCGTGTGGCCCAAGCTTTTATATTTTCTTATTGTAATGTATTATGTAACTTAATGAACTTGTTGAATATTGTTGTATGCGACTGTTGACCGGCAGCATATTCGGTCCCCTTATTGTATACTTGATGCGGATGTAATATAAGTCATTTTAGGTATCCACTTTCTTTTCAAATTGGGTTGGTTAAATTCTTTCTTTAACTTATAAAATGAATTTTTTTGGCAACCCATTTTTCTAAAATATAGGGTGGTTGTCCCGTATACTTATTGTATTGTTGTGATGCTGAGAATGATCCATCTATGATTCCTGTTATTATTGGAGTATCGGGCTGGCCACTCCTTATTTTGGTGAGCGGGTTGTCACAGCTACCTTAGATGATCTCGATGGAGTCATATTTTCCACCCTTTAATCTCGACCGATTGAAGAAATTATTTCCTTGAAGCCCTCCAGCGATGAAAAGGAAAAGATCGATTTAAACACCAAAAGAAATCGATCATAGCAGGTAGGGAAGACTATGCAAACCCATACACATTCCCAGCCATACATAAAAAATTCCACTGGTACCACCAACCTTTTGCTAGTGGTGAACTAAAATACTTTGAGCCCCCAACATTTCAATTTGAGAGAACTATGTAGACTTGATTCTCCACTATATTTTCATCACAGACATTCAATATAGACAGCCAGTTGTCCTTGAATCGTAGGTATGTGGGAAACATGAGATATCACGTTGGCCCCAATCTAAATAAACACCAAAAAACCCCATTTCATGGGAAGCCCCTATTTATAATCATCATGCCCTCACTCAATAAATAGTGCTCTAAGGAATTTTAAGACTCTGCATGGTTATCTTTATTTAAATACATCACATAGAAACTGGTGCTACGAAAAAAACGATCAAAAGAAGCCAAAAGGAGATAATACACTACCCCTATACATGTTTTCCATACAAAACTAAACACCAAACAACATCCCCTTAAATCACCCCACATCCTGGGATGAATCACTAACAGGCAGACTCGCTAATGACTCACTGTAACACGTTACCTTATCTGGGATAAAGAACATCACTCTGATTCCAAGAGTACGTCAAAGGCTCTCACCAATTCACTAAGCAAGGAAAGGGGAACTTCATTCCCTTACCACTTCGACATTAGTACAGATATAGGACTCGCTATCACGAAAATAAAAGTCATCTCTCTCCAAAAGAAAAGTCCCAAAAAGACGAGTCACTTTTATTTCCATGTGTTTATGTGTCTTTTGTTTTTAACGCGTCATTCCAATTTTAATAAAAGAGCATAGAGTAACTTATGTTTCCCTACATGTACGGTACACCTCTTATTTCTATACTTTCCTTATATGTGTATATTACCCACATTTTAAAGGGTTTAGGATTATTTTATTTCATACACATGTTGGGAATTATTTTAACATGACACCCATTACCCATGTACCCTCGTGCCCACCTTAGGCACTACCCCCTGAACTCTGGTCCTACGCTCGGGCACCCCCTACTCCTTCTCCTTCTCAACCTCAAGGGATAGTTGATCTTCACCTACAAGCTCTGGCTCATTCGTTGGGGCTATCAGCTCCCTATCCACTGCTGCATGCCCCTCCCCTTTTGGCACCATTCTTGCTCGGTCCAACAAGACCTCCCTAAGCATAGGGAGAGGCATCGTCATCACCTGTTACTCCAGGAATTTAAAATTCCTAATAATCAAGGTCCCCAAGAGAAAATCCACATGAGGTACCCCATCCCCATACATGTGCTTGCCCGCCTCAATCAACCCCTAAGTATACCTCATACAGTAAGGAGGAGGAACGGTACCCTAATCGAGACATATTATTCATACTAACGAGTCGCCATCTCGCCCAAGTAGACAACATCAACCTCCTTGTCGACAAATTCCACGCTACAACACTCGCCCCTAATACACGACGGGCCAATCCCCAAGGCACTTGAGATAAAAAAACACCAAGAATAAGAGAAAGTCAACGTAAACATGTAGGTACTAATAATAATAACGGAACGGTGGAAGTAAAATAGTTTTTTTGGCTTTAGTCCCGTCTCCCAAGATTTTTTAGGCTCCCATTCCATGTGTTTTTAAAATTGTATTAAGTCCCATAACCACCCAAAACTGCCCATAACTACTTTGTAATAGCCCATCTTCCTTTCTGCAGAGAATAACACTTGTCCCATAGTAGTTACAATATGACCAACAATTAAAAAAAAAATAAATGGGAGTGGATACAAATAAATCTTAAAAAATAGGACTAAACACTTAAGATCCCAAAGTAAAATATGCTAAACTACTTAAAGTCTCTACGGTCATCCCGTTCAGAAGCGCCATGGCCGCCGCTAACGACATGGACGACCCCACCCTCAAGTTCCCTTGTGCATATCGTATAAAGAGAGGGCAAACACCATCCATTAGATGGATGAACCAAGAAGGCTCAGAATATGTAGCCCCATAAGCAAAAAAACACATTTGCATGATACATAAAGACAAGAAACAATATGAATAAACATAGAGAGTAACATTTAACTAAAACGACTAAGAGGAACAAAATTAAATAAATATATACCTCCACAAATATACAAAACCTGGATAGCTATTGGTACGGTATCTCAAAAAAAGGGACATGAATCGATACATCTCTCCTAGACCCATCCGCCCCGAGGCATATCTCGAAATTCGAGAAAAGTCCATTGAAAATGGAAACCACCATAAGTGGATCCCACCAGAAGCACCTGACACCCAGATCTCTCCAAAAGCAAATAATAATAGACTCCAGGCATACCGTATCACTGCCATTACATCAATCCTAGATCTGGTACCACCTCCTTCAAATAGGTAGACAAAACACTGGCATCGATATACTCCCCCTGAACGGGAGGAACCTCTATCCCCATTGTAACCCTCATCCACTCGATATTGAAAGTTAGAGTTCGAGGGCCAAAAAAAATGGGAGTCTCATAAAATCATAGAAGTCTAAGGGAGTCATGTCATCTCTCCCACTGACAAGTGAAAATCACTAGTAGTATCCCACCAGCGCTCTGCGAGTGGTAATGATCCAACTCCTGCCAAAGTGAGCATCAGATAGGTAATCTAGAAACAGATAAGAATCCTACGGCATATAAGAAAGTTCAAATAAACGTAGGAGCCCTCGCCCAAGCTCTATGAAGTGGGGTTACAGAACCCTTAACCAGGGCACTCCTTCCAGGTTGCAAGATAGAAAACACACAAAATAAATATGTGAGTAATATGAAAAAGCTTCTCTCTATACATGTTGTTTGGGCCACACTAAGTTCACACTTAATCTTTATACCCTCATTTCCAGTAAACCAAGACGAATAAATAGTCGTGAGGTGATTAGGAAAACCCCCAGAGCTTTCTCCCTATCGATTTTTTAATCACCATACATTCACACTTATGCCACCTCTCTTTAGTTTCAACTAACTAAAGAGGTTAACCAATCATGAGGCAACCTACACCCTAGTAAATGCCTTTGAAACCCCGCGTTTCTGCGTCTAATCCCCTGAGTTACCTAAAATAGAAGGGGCTGGAATATTTTGAATCTTTGCTAAAACCAAAGATGAAAATCGATAGACCCTACACCCCCTAGAGATTTATCCTTTCCGTCATTTTAATTTCCCTACATTCACACTTAAGCCACCTTTTCTTCAGTTCCCACTAACTAAAGAGGTTAACAGTCATGAAGTAACCCTACACCGCAATAGACGCCGTCAAAATCCGGTGCTTCTGCGTCTGGTCCCCTGAGGAACATAAAATATAATGGGATGGAATATTTTGAATTTTTTCTAAAACCAAAGTTAAAAATCGAGATACCCTGTACTCCCGGAGCTTTTTCCATCTTAGTGTTTTAATCACTCAATGGTCACATATAAGCCACCTCTCTCTGCTTCCCACTAACTAAAGAGGTTAACCAGTTATGAGGCGATCCTACACCCCAATAGATTCCATTAAAACCCTGCGCTTCTGCATCTGGTCCCCTGAGCGACCTAAATAGAAGGGTTAAAATATTTTGAATTTTTGCTCAAACCAAAGTAAAAAATCAAAATATCCTGCACCCCCCGAATCTTTCTCCATCCCGGTGTTTTAATTGCCCTACGTTCATATTTGAGCCACCTCATTTTAGTTCCCACTAACTAAAGAGGTTAACTAGTCATGAGGTAATCCTACACCCCCAATAGATGTCACTATAACCCCACGTTTCTACGTCTAGTCCCCTGAGCGACCTAAAATAGAAGAGGTTGGAATATTTTGAATATTTTCTAAAACCAAAGCTGAAAATTGAGATACCCAGAACCCCCAGATCTTTCTCCCTCTCGGTGTTTTATTAGCCCCATGTTCACACTTAAGCCACCTCTCTTCAGCTCCCACTAACTAAAGAGGTTAACCAGTTGTGAGGAGATCCTACACCGTGACACAGCTGAAACCCTTCATTTATGTGTTTGGTCTCTCGAGAGATCTAAAACAGAAGGGGTTGGAATATTTTGAATCTTTACTAAAAGTAAAGTAAAAAATCGAGATACTTTGCTACTAAAGCTCCACGTAATGTCCCTAACCTCGGTTCCCGCTAACCAAGAAGGATAGATCGAAAGGTGACTTGAAGCTCGGGTATATTATTATTTTACATGATACACGGGGTTGGCCTGTCATTTTTGTATCCTCTTGTTGATTTATTTTTCTTCAGTATAAGTTATATCCCCAGTCCTATACTATATTTATATAAAAAAAATTCTTTTCACTCACGCTTAACACTAATTTATATTATCCTTATTTTGTCATCACTATTACCAAGTTATATATTTTTACTATTACTACTATTATTATTATTATTATTATTATTATTATTATTACTATTATTATTATTATTATTATTATTATTATTATTATTATTATTATCATTATTATTATTATTATTATTTATAATTATTTACGGCTATGTTCCGTTTAAACTACAACCACCATATCACAATCCCATCTCTTCCACTATTTAGGTTAACCCTATTTCCTCACCCCATAAAGGATACTCCCCATCCATCACAACTTTTCTTATTTTATTTTGGGTAAATTATACTAAACTCCCTGAACTATAGCAGTTTTGCAGATAGTCCCCTAATTTAAAACACTCAACAACTAGTCCCCTAAATTATTGAATTTCGACACTTGAAATATGTATACAAATTTAGCATTTTTTATGCATAAAATCATGTTTTTATCAACTCATTTTCAATGAAAATGTGTTAGGTGTCTAAATGCAATAATTTGGGGGTTCTTTGTCAAATTTTTTAGATTAGGGGGCTATTTGCAAAACCATTATAGTTCAAGCAGGTTTTGTGTAATTTACCCTTTTATTTTTATTTTTATTATTATTTTATTTTTATTTAATCATTTATTTAACTTTATTTTTATCATTATTATTTTTAAGCAACAAGCATTCAATAGTTATACTATTTAATTTAGCAACATGATCATGTTCTTATCAGAACATATAAAAATATCATCACCAAGTCCAGCACTGAAACGATAAAATAACTAAATCAATCATAGAAAACATGTTACAAAAAGTATAAAAAGTTAACAGCTTGTTTGGGAGTTTTGGATATGAGAGAAAGGAAGAGAAAATTTTATTAGGAGAGAAAAGAAGAGAAGAGAAACGAATTTTCTTTCCACTGTTTGGGAGTTTACGAGAGAAGAGAAAGTTATTTTCCATCCCCTTGTTTGTGAGTTAGGAAAGAAAAAAAATAATTGAAAAATTATTACTATAACCTTACAATTAAGAGCACATGTTATTTAAATTATAAAATCAATTTAAAGACTTATTAAATAACTAGGCACGCATACTAAACAAATATTAAGTCTCAACACGATAACTGCATAAAAAATTTGTGTTAAAAAAAATGCGTTGAAAAAAAAATCGGATACAAAAAATGAAAACAAAATTCGAATATAAAAAAAATATGCTGGAAAAAAATTTGGATATAAAAAAAAACATGCTGAAAAAAAAATCAAATATACAAAAATTGGCTTTGTATAGAGAAAACCCCCCATACATGTCTAAGAATAGAACAAAACTAATATAAAAAATGTTGTCTTTGTATACAACAAACCTTCCACACATGTTAAGAGCAGAACAAAACTAATATAAAGAATTTGACTTTATATACAGCAAACCAATCATACAATCATACAATGTCTAAGAATTTGACTTTATATACAGCAAACCAATCATACAATGTATAAGAATAGAACAAAACTCATATGAAAGAATTGGCTTTTTATTCGGATATACAAAGAGACTAATATTCAAAGTTAAAAACAAAACAAAACTAATATTAAACAAGTGAGCGAAAGACTAACAACATATTTGGAAAAGGGCAAAAACGTCCTTACAAAAATATTAACAACTCCCAAGTTTCCTTTCTCTCCTTTTTCGTCCGATTTGGAGAGAAAATTTTGGGAAGAAAAAATATATTAAAACAAAAATAAATTCCCTCCCATTCCTTCCCTTTCTCTCCCCAAAAAAACTCCTAAACAGCATAAACCCAACTTTTCCCTTCCTTTCTCATAATTTTTAAACTCCCAAACAGGCTATAAAAGGTCATAAGAGTTACATGACAACTCCCGCAAAAGTATCTCGGTGTTCTCCTCGTCCATTGGTAGTGGGGATCATAGAACAACACCCATTCCCCGGGCATCCTCGTGATGTGACATGCTCTGTTGCCCAGTGGGCTCCAAAACAAACACATCTAGCCATAACTCCCCATTTGCATGTCCGTCTTACACCATCATCCCCCACAGCCTCGTCGGTCTGGCTCAAAACTAGAACCTCATCCTCATCCACTAACACTCATTCCAATGGTTCATTATAACAAAATGGATTCTAAAAATGCTCTAAATAAATGCAGGGTCTCGAGAGTAGAGAGAAAAATAATAGAGAAGAAAAAGATAAGTGAATGTAGGAAGAAAACTGCCAAAGAAAAATGATTTATGTGTTTGGGACACTGGAACATTTAATCGATTAATTAAACATTTCCATCATTTAATCGTTCGGTCACATTGTTAAACCGAAGGGATAACCGATGGATTGAAACCCCCACCCATTTTCATAAAACCTATTTACCCAAAGTCTAATGATACTCTTATCAGGTGATAGTACCGGACTAGTACCAAATGCTTTTTAAATAGTTTGTACTCTGACAAGACCCACACCATAGAACAAGAAAACCACGTCATAATACAAGAAAATAAAACAGTACGGGTACTAACCCGATACTACCACCCCGTATGCCTATCATTATTCTTACCCAAAACATCTTTCTACTTTTTACCCCTGTACCTCATACTCCCCCAAGAATAGTCAGACCTATTCTTTTTAAAACTCATTTCAATTTCGATGAAGAGTGACACTCTTAATCAATCGTCTTTATGGACACCCTGATCTGCAATTAGGGTGCGACACATTTTGTCTTGTCATAAACGACTTTGGACACAAACTCTAGAAAAATCAACAAAAACACCAACACCCCAAACCAAAAACAGAAGTTCAAGAGGTAAAAAAACTAATAACAAAACCTCCAAGGGGTTTAAATTCAAATAGGAAGAGCCAAAATAAAAAAAATAAGTCAAACAGACCCTCTGGGTCCTTTTACTGATCGGTTAAAGGCCCTTCCAATCCTTTAACTGATCAATTAAATGTCCTCCAATCCATAATCAATCGATTATCCCCATCCAGAGTTATCATTACGAGATCTTGGGAAATCTCTTCCCATCCATACATGTGTCTCATTCCTCGAATCCACCGTCCAAGGGAATTAACTGATCGGTTAGATGCCCCGACCTAGACCGATGTCCTCACAAACCAAGAAAGGGGCACCAAAACTCGATTTCGATCTAGTTTTTTCACTTTCTTCTCTCCCGAGCGTCCGAGATACTCGAGCTCAATCTGAAAAGTCCTAAAGAAGTTTGTACTTCAGAAAAGTCATTTTTCTCTCAAAGAAAGCTTATACTTTCGTAGAGTCACTTCATTCAAAGTTGCCTCCAAAATAGAAACAAGGGGAAACCTATGCGTGCATTCCACAAAAGTCGACACTCCTAAATAAATCTCTTCCCACCCCGGGTACCTTAAGTGGGGACACCACCACCACCCCCGGGAAAAATTCCATTCATCCTACAAAGGTAAGGAAACTCTTCTGAAAATATGGGTCAAACACCCCATATATATTATGGTAAATTGTCCACGCCTATTAATCTCTTTTAACCAGGTCCTTATTTAGGGGACCGGGTATGCACTTTACAATGTTTATATGTTAAAGCCTATTTTTTAACTGAAACCTTTGTTATTTGACTTAACTTGATTATATGTTAAAACAATGCTAATCAAATACCAAAACGACCATTAAAAAACATGAAAATATACTTTTAAAAATCATTATGAGGAAAATGTTTGTGAGACGAGTCAATCCAAAATTTTGCACAAGCCAAAGTCAAAAATTCGACTACTCCCACTACTTCTCCAAATGAATAAATCACGTCCCCGCGACGGTACCTTGAATATTTATTTTCATATCAAATACTTGTCAAACATCAACCTATGATTGAACATACTCTTAACATATAAATATATCAATCCAACACAATTTAAATACTATATTATGGACTAGGCTCCATAAATACCATAATGTCGTATATTGTATACCCGGTATCCTATCACCTACACCTGTAAATATGCCCCGTTTGTTTGAACTATGTTATATTTGATCCCAAGTCTCTTTAGGTACATCGGCACTATATCGAATTAAACTCATGAAGCCCAAGCTAGATAATATGTATCTCGACGTATTATTTCTTAAGGATGAATTGATTCCAAGTCCAATCTCCCCCGATTTATACATCTACCTTCATGGACAAGGATGTCTAAAACATGACATCCTTAATGATACACCTCCAAACTAACCTGAAGGTTCAATAATACCTTTGAGTTAGTGACCTCCCCACAGGTGATTGATGTATTTATCGACGACTTCAAATTGAATCCAGTTCTGAACTTCCATCGAAGCTAACGTTTGTGTCCCATATATCTTCTTCGCCTCCCAAGTCAAGTCCTACACTTGCACACACACAACATTCGAACACATGAACCGTTGACTAAGCATAAATTCTTCTGAATTTAGCCCCTTAAGTTAGTGATTTTGATATCTCGAACAATGTAATTGAATCGTTTTTATCCCATATCATTGCCATTGACTATTTTTAATGAGTACCCCGAGTTTCGTATATTTCTCAATGATTTTACAGGAATTGAGTGCAAGAAAAGAAAGAAAAAAACCGGAAGAAGGGAAGAAAAGGAAAGAAGACAAGTCGAAGGGCAAAAGCATAAATTTACACCCGGAGTTTGGATTCAAAGCCTTAAGGAAAGTTGAAGATCATTATTTCACAAGAGCATCAAAAGAAACGATAGTCAAATCGGAGCTCGAGATCAAAAGTTATGGCTAGTCAAAGATGGAAAGAAAAAGTCAATAATGAAGAAAATCGGACCGTTCCAGTTTATCTCAGACCGATCCGAAATGTCACATTTCCAGTAGACCCCGAATTGATACCGAATCGATCCAATGGGATCCGGACCGATCCGATGGAAATAAAAAAAGACCCGATCTAGTTGCTGAAAAATGAACCGATCCGATGATATCCGGACCGGTTCGCCTGATAAAATTCCTGGCATTAATTATGAAGCTCAAGGGGTGCATATCTTGGAGAATCTTGCGCAGCCCATCGATTGTAGCTGTCAAATTCGTGCTAGTTGGTGCTATAAAAGGCCAAGCCCTATGTCATTCCAAGGGGGAGAAAATTTAGAGAGAGTGAGTCAGATTTTAGAGAGTCTTGTTAGTTTTCTTCAATCAAAATTTTCATAAACCCTAGTTTGTAAGGTTGAGGGATAAGAAGTTTTCTGGATTCAAGTTCAATTTTTTTCCCTGTTGCTGAATACAAGTATAAGATTTCCATTCTCTTATTTCTTCTTTATATTCAATACAATTCTCAATTATTTTGCAAATTGTTAACAATGTTTGTTAGATCCATAATTCCATGTATGAATTTGTTTTCTAGAAAAACCATGTCTTGCTAAATTTTCAAGGGTTGGGGTACATGAACTCATTCCTAGGTGAATTACCTAAGTAGAAAATAGAGGGTAAATTGAATATTGACCGAATCATGTATGGGAATTATATGAACATAGCCGATCTTTTAATCTCTCTTGCCCTAGGTACTTGGGATGTTTAAAACACTATGCAAGTATAATTGTCCATTCACCTCTTTGTATTTGCCTTTGATTTCATATCATGTGGACTAGTTCCCTCATATATGTAATGCTTAGGATCTATAAAGATTGGATTTAGTCAAAATTTCAATTTACAATTCTAGTATTCTATACGGTAATTTGTTAAGGTTTGAGGGATTGTACTCCACCCTATTTTATCTTATTATCAAATCTAAATTCTTTACGATTTTTAGTGTTTTTACGCATATTTTATTTCATCACCGATTGGAAAATTACAACCATCAAACATCTTTTCTTTTCTTTGGAGAAATCATTTCAAGGTTAAATAACTATTCCTACGTTACTCCAAAACGCAAATTTTCGATCCCTGTGGAAACGATTCCGACTTGTCGAATTATTACTAACGCGATAGGCTTACACATGAGCCTAGATAGATAGAATTTTAGAGACAAATTCTTAGTCGCGTCAAGTTTTTTGCGCCGTTGTCGGGGACCGTCAATTGGTACTTCTTAGGAAAGTGATTTTAATCCTAAAGTGATTTTTAAAAAAAATATGTTTTCATCTCATCTCTTGTAAGATTACATGTAAAATCCACCTCTCACCCAAGTCCACGAATGTCCTATTACCGAAGATAGTTCTAAAAATTCTCACACCACCGATTCTCCACACTTTTGGGTTCCACCTCCTTCACCGAATAATTCAATCACAAGTCACACTTTGAGTCAAACACCAAGTGGAAGTTTTGAATCGTTTGGTAGTAATAT
The DNA here is from genome assembly GCA_949130495.1 of Sambucus nigra. NCBI lineage: Eukaryota > Viridiplantae > Streptophyta > Magnoliopsida > Dipsacales > Adoxaceae > Sambucus > Sambucus nigra. The sequence goes on along the minus strand of OX422207.1, from coordinate 285,774,478 downwards.
GTCTGTGCACAGTAGTGTTGGTGTTGGTGCTGGAGAGGAAGAAATACCATATCTTCCCATGAAAGATCTTTTATTTTCGGAGCGAACTGTTACCTCTGGTTTCATTTTACTCCCCTATAATGCCGGTCAGTTCCACTTTTAGAATGGGATTATCCAAATTCTGCCTTCATTTCATGGGATGGATTCTGAAAAACCATATCTCCATATTAGAGAGTTCGAGGAAGCATGTGAGACGTTTGGTGACCAAACTTGCCCACAAGATGTTATTCGGTTAAATCTTTTCCCGTTTTCCTTAAAGGATAAAGCTAAGACTTGGTTATGGTCACTACCTTCGAATTCTGTTTTATCCTGGAGAGATATGCAAACTAAGTTCCTATCCAAGTTCTTCCCACAACACAAAACCAATTCTGTCAAAGCTCAAATACAAGCTTTTTGGCAAAATGAGAACGAGGCTTTTGACAAGTGTTGGGAAAGGTTTCAGGAGTTAGTTAGTGCTTGCCCCCATCATGGATTCGAAAAACATCATCTTATTTCATTTTTCCATCAAGGGCTTACCTTAGCCTCTAAACAACTTGTTCAAACAATGTGCAAAAGACATTTTTAGGAGTGAGACTCGAGCGATGCTGAAGCTCATTTGAAATACGTAGCGGAGACTACACACGCATGGGATGTTTCCAACCCCAATAGTCAAAATAGAAATCGACAGGTGTCCAACTCGTCTGCTGCGTCTGGTATTTATCACTTGGACAAGGACATTTTGTTAGATTGTAAATTTGACCAATTGGAAAGGAATTTCAGAGAAATGCTTGAAGTTCGATTTAGAAAAATAACTGGACCCGTGCAAGCAGGAAAAGAGAAGGTGTGTGCCATTTGTACTGCTGGTGATTCTACCAAAGGAGGTCCTACCATCCCTGCATACAAGGCAATGTACACTGAGCAGGTGGAAGTGATAGGAGGATTTTGCAGAAATTTTAATGTGCTACAAGGGAACACATACAATCAATCTTGGAGGAGTCATCCCGAGTTCAACTATGGACAACCACAAGGTGGGATGACACCCAATCCACATGTGGCTTTGCCACTACCCCCTCATCAATTTCAGCAAATGGCTCCTCCAATGCTAAACCCTATGCAACCACCACCTCCTGGGCCATATGTCACTCCACCTAGGAGATCTCTTTAGGATAATCTGAATCAGTTCATCCAATCTCAGAAGGAGAGTAATGCTAATTATGATCAAATGTTCATAGAAATTCATACTATCATATCTAGGTTGCAATCTTCGTTGAACACTCAGGAGAAGGGTAAATTCCCAGCTCAAGGCCAAAGACCCCCTCTTCAAGGGCAAACTACGGTTAGCTCTACTTCATCAGATTTGCCAGAACAATGTCAAGATGTCACTACTCTACGTAGTGGTCGCTTAATTGATCTAACCCCACCACCTCCCAAGGAATATAAAGCTAAAGAAGTTTCAAAACCTGAGGAGACCTCATTGCACATGAAAGATAAGGATGAAGGAGTTGAACCATAAGTTGAAATAAAACTGCCCACTGTTGCTCCATTTCCTCAACGCTTGGCACCACCCAAAAAGGGGGCTTCGCGTACGAAAGTGTTAGATGTTCTGAAACAAGTGAAGTTGAACTTGCCATTTCTGGATGCTATCCAACAAATTCCAACATATGCCAAAGTCATCAAAGATCTTTTTACTATCAAACGGCGGCTTAAGGTGAAGAAGAATGTCTTTTTGGCACAAAATGTGAGCTCGGTCCTTCTTAATGATCCTCCACCAAAGTTTAAGGATCCTGGTGCACCTACAATTTCATGTGTTATAGGAGAAAGGAGAGTCGAAAAATCTTTTCTTGATTTAGGTGCGAGTGTGAACATCCTGCTATACTCTATCTATAAGCATCTTGATTTAGGTGATCTTAAACCTACCCGAATCACTCTACAGTCAGCAGATCGAACAGTGAAAGTGCCTCGTGGGGTTGTGGAGGACGTGATAGTTCAAGTGGACACATTTTACTTCCCGATTGATTTTGTCATTTGGGACACGGAGCCCTCCCCACATTTGAGAAATCATGTTCCCATAATTTTGGGCCGTCCATTTTTAGCTACTGCTAATGCTTTGATCAATACACGGAATGGCCAAATGAAACTCACTTTTGGAAACATGACTCTCGAGACTAATATTTTCAATGTTGCTAACCAAATGGGTGATGAGGAGGAAATTCATGAGGTTGACCTTATTGAAGAGGTGGTGGATGAGCACATCGAAAAGATCATAGGTGGAGATGCACTGGAGGTTTGTTTAGCGCAAGGTGTTGTGAATAAGAGTTTTAATATTGAATTTGAGTGTGAAGTGGAAAAGTTGGGAGCTTGGTTGCAAGAAGAAGTGAGTTTTGAGAAGTTGAGAGATGTTGACTGGATTTCTAGATTTGAGGAATTACTCCCGAGGGAGTCACTCATGATCCCCTCCGAAGAGAAATTTCCTAGTCTTGAGTTAAAGAAACCGCCCTCTCATGTAAAATATGCTTTTCTGGGAGAAGATGCTACATTTCCTGTTGTTGTTTCTTCCAGTTTAAAAAAAGAGCAAGGGGGCATGTTGTTGATTGTGTTAAGGAAGCATAGGAGTGCGTTTGGTTGGACTATAGAAGATTTGAAAGGTATAAGTCCCTTGATTTGTACCTATAAAATCCACCTCGAGGAGGAGGTGAAGCCCTCAAAGAGATGCAAAGGCGACTGAATCCAAGCATAAAAGATGCAGTTCACGCGGATATCATCAAATTGCTAGATGCTGGGATTATCTATCCCATTTCCGATAGTAAATGGGTGAGCCCAATTCAGGTCGTTCTAAAAAAGTCGGGTATGAGTGTAGTTGAAAATGCTAAGGGATAATTAATACCTCAACGCACCACCACCGAGTGGCGTGTTTGCATTGATTATCGAAATCTCAATGCCGGAATAAGAAAATACAATTTTCCCTTGCCTTTTATCGACCAAGTGATTGAACGAGTAGCAGGCCATCCTTAGTGTTGTTTCTTAGATGGGTATTCAGGCTATAATCAGATTGAAGTGGATGTACTTGATCAACAAAAGATAATTTTTACATGTCTGTTTGGTACGTTTGCCTACAAACATATGCCTTTTGGGTTATGTAATGCGTCAGCAACCTTTCAAAGGTGCATGTTGAGTCTCTTTAGCGACATGATAGAAAAAGGACTGGAAGTGTTCATGGAAGATTTCAGCATTTTCGGTGCATCTTTCGAACAATGTTTAGCTAATCTTGAAAGAGTTTTATTCCGGTGTGTGGAAAAAGACTTAGTCCTCAATTGGAAAAAATTTCATTTTATGGTCACTGAGGGCGTAGTTCTGGGCCACATAGTCTCATCTAGGGGAATTGAGGTTGATCGAGCAAAAATAGAATTAATAGCTGAGTTACCCCGCCAAAATTGCTTAAAGATGTGAGGTCCTTTTTAGGCCATGCTGGATTTTATCGGAGATTTATCAAAGACTTTAGCGCTATCTCTAGACCTTTGAGTAGTCTTCTCATGAAGGACACTCAGTTTGAATGGAATAACGCATGCCAAGAAGCTTTTGATAAACTCAAAAGCATGCTAATTTCCACTCCTATCATGCGAGCTCCCGATTGGTCACTCCCATTTGAGCTTATGTGTGATGCAAGTGATTACGCGATTGGGTTTGTTCTTGGACAAAGAAAAGACAAGAAATATCATGTTTTTTACTATGCTAGTAGGACATTATCTGGCCCCCAGCTTAACTACTCCACTACGAATTAAGAATTACTAGCAGTCATTTTTGCTCTCGACAAATTTTGCTCTTACATTGTTGGGTCGCCCATTATTTGCTTCACTGATCACTCGGCCCTCAATTATCTTCTGACCAAGAAAGATGCCAAACCGCGCCTAATCAGGTGGATCCTACTCCTATAAGAGTTTAATCTCGATACAAGATAAGAAAGGAGTAGAAAACGTCATTGCTGACCATTTGTCACGCCTCTCGTTCGACGTACCTCTTGATACCATCCCCATAGACGAATATTTTACGAATGAAAATCTATTTGCTACTTGTTATCTTCCTTGTTTTGCGAATATAGTAAATTACCTTGTCACTGGAGTCGTTCCCTCCATTTGAACTCCGCAAGAGAGAAGGAAGTTCATTACCTGGTCACGCATGTTCTTTTATGATGATCCATATTTGTTTAAGTATTGTGCTGATCAAATCATCCGAATATATGTACCTGATGAAGAAATTCAAGGGGTAATTCGATTTTGTCATACGAAAGCATGTGGAGGTCCTTTCTCAAAAAATAAAACTACTGTGAAAATCCTGTAAAGCGGTCTCTATTGGCCCACAATCTTCCGGGATGTGAACACTTTTTGCAAATCATGTGATAAATGCAAAAGAATGGGAGCTATTTTAGCTAATTGAGTAATCAAGCATATCTTGGAAAAGACAGTTGAACCTAACAGGAAAGATTGGTCTATCCGATTGAATGATGCGCGCTGGGCTTATCGAACTGCATACGAAAATCCCCTTGGGATATCCCCATTTCGTTTTGTATATGGCAAACCTTGTCATCTTCCTGTTGAAATTGAACACAAAGTGTATTGGGCTATCAAAAGGGTGAATTTTAATATGGAAAAAGCCGGTGCAACACGTAAACTTCAGTTGAATGAGTTATAAGAAATACGCAATGATGCGTATGAAAGTGCTAAAATCTCAAAAGAACGAATGAAATGAGCTCACGACCGAACCATTCGACGTAAGGAGTTTCATTCGGGCCAAAAAGTACTTCTCTACAACTCGAGGTTACACTTGTTTCCCGAAAAATTGCGGTCACGATGGTCAGGTCCATTCATTGTGAAGGAAGTATTCCCCTATGGAGCTGTTGAACTAGAGGATCAAAAAGGGGGAAACACATTCAAATTTAACGGACACCGTCTCAAGCCGTATTTGGATGCGGTTGTAATGGAAGCCGACACAATCTGGTTGTCGGACCCCATTTATGGGGATTGACTAAGCAAGGAAGGTGAGGTCGTCGCACCCCCGACGTGTATGGGGTGAATGTTGTGTATAATAGTCATAGGATGTTAGGATAGGCATAGTTGTGTGTCACAACTAGAGGTGGGAATCGAACACATGTCTCGGGAATTTTTCGGGTTTCGATGCGTGTTTTGAGGTCCAATTTCCTTAGAGGGAGTGTTGAAATTAAGAAATCAAGTTGAAAGTGCAAGAAGGAAACAACAGCAAAAATCTGGGATTTCAACAGGCCGGATCGGTCTGGCCCTAAATAAAAAGAACCGATCCGGCCTCAAAAAGAAATAAATAAATAAAAAAATGGACCGGTCCGGTCTGAACCCGAATCGATACGGTCATCTTCAGTCTGCGCACCTTCCCGAGGTTAAAACCTCTTCAATCCCCACCCCATTCATTCCCCCAATCCCTTCCTCTCCCCAAAAATTCATCCCCCCTATTTCCCCCCATTATTTTCTCCCCTTGCCACCATCCAACCTATAAATACCCACATACCCCAACCCAATTCCTTCACACCTCCATCTCTACTCTCCTCTCTCACATTCTGTCTAGTTCTTCCATTACCATGGCTGCTCCCCAGAAATATAATTTCGTTAAAGTCCTGCCCGATGGCAATGGCGAATATCGTTCACGTCGTGAGGCAAATTGGTGCCGTCATTTTTTCAGTCCTCGACGCGAAATCCACATTGAGCGCCAAGTGCTTTGGGATCAGCTGCCTAATTCTATCACTGGGATGTTCATGTCCCGAGGCTGGTGCAGATTTTTCAACGAACCATATGAGGCTGTATGGGAGAATGAAGTTCGTTAGTTTTACGGTTCGCTCGTCCGTACTGCCGATTTCCAATCTCAAGCTTTTGTCGACTCGACACCGATACCGTTCTCGCTTGAAATTCTGGCCCGAAAACTTGAGTCTAAAGGTGTGATCACTCCCACCTAATATACATATCCCAGCCTTGATCCCGCAGTTTCCAAAGCTGTTTGCATGTCTCGCATCGCGCCGGGTTCGATTTGGAATACCGAAACTTATCCTGTTGGTCGGTGACCCGATAAGGCACATATCACTTTTCACATAGTTTGTGCCAATCTCTTGCAAACTTCCAATGATTCGGCTATGCGTCCGTGACAAGTTACTATGGTGTATCACCTGTTTGACTATGCTACTGTTATCAATTTGGCCCGCACGTTTTACAATGATATCATTTGTGCGACGCTGGACAAAAAGGGTCGGGCCCCTCTTCCTTATGGCCGTCTCATTACTTCATTTCTTAAGGATGTCGGCATTGTTCCCCCGTAAGATCTGATCAACTTAACCAAGCCACTTGGGCAAGAATCCCGCACCCGAAGTGCCAAGAAAATCCAGTTGATCTGTGCGCGTCAAGATGACAGTGATACCTCAGGTAATGAGGCTGCTGTTGAGGAAGAGGATATTCCTGCTGAAGATGTTGAGATGGAAGAAGGAGAGGAGGAAGAATATGATGAAACTGTTGATCCGGATTATGTTTCGGTTGGTACGGGTCTGACTGAGCGCGTTGTTTCTCTTGAGATGCGTTTTGATTGGTCCATGTCATCATACCAAAGGGACATGAGTTTGATACTGCGTATGCAGGCTGATTTGTACCGTCTCCAGTCGGGTCCCGAGGCCCCCCTTCCTGCCTATTTCTATGATCCATATGACCCTACTACCCCCAGACCCTCCCACCCCCCACCCGCCCCGTAGGCAGCCCCGTTTCTCTAGTTATGTTGTGTTATTTGTGGTGTTCTATATTTTTTCTTTTGTTTACACAGTTGTGTTGTACTACACAATTTTCTTATGCTACTTGCTTGTTTTATTTATCGCACTACTTATTTTGTCTTCTTTAGCTTTATCGTCCTTTTGATTGTGGACAATGCAAAAGACTAAGTTAGGGGGGATGATAAGTGCGTATTCATAAAACTTCGCATATATATAAAAAAAATAAAAAAAAATATTTTTATTCAAAATAAATAAAAATTAGAATTTAAAATTTTCAAAAATATCACCTTTATTCTATTTAAAGTCTCAAATTGTTAACAATCAATTGCACTAAGCCAAAATTGACCGAAGATGGAAATTGAAAGAAAATTAACGACTTAACGAATAAGTGTGGAGATTGATCAAACCCGGTGAGATTTTGAGCCTTTTAATTTTTTATGAGTTTTTAAATCAACCCGAGTTTATGATTAACTCAAAGTTCTTTTGAGCATTTTAATAAGTCGTTGATGATCTCAATCCTTTGTTTTGATCGGTTATGGGAAATGTGTGAAATATTGTCTCGAAATTCATGCTAAATAAATCTCTAAACTTAATTAATCTCGAGATGCATATGGTAATGTGATTAGCAATTAGGACAATGAAGTAGGCCCTCTTTTGTTTAACCCAAAAATATTAGCCATAATAAAGTTGTGAAAAAATTATCCATTTGCAACCCAATTTGAGCCTAATAAAATATTTCCCTTTCGTTTGATAACCCGAAAAACCCAATTAGCCCGGAATTGTGAAAATTGAATATTCATCAAATAAAGTCTGAAAAGTGCACAAGAAGGGGCAAGAAAAGAAAAAAAAATGCTCAACAAAAAAAATAGCAAGAAAAAAAAAGGAAGAAAAAAAATGAAAATAGTAAAAGAAAGAGAAAAATGAGCAAATTCCCGAAAAAGCACTAATGGACGTCATAAGGACATTTTCCAATTTCGAACATTCTGTGCATTCCCATTCTTACCTTTTACACTTTTTAACCCAAAAAGTCCTAACCGAGTTCAAATTGTGAAATTGGTTACCGCGTGGAGAGCTAAGATACAAAAAGATAATATGAGAAATTAAATGGTGTGATTAAGAGATAATGTTTCCCATTTCCTAATAACTGTATTCCGATGATGAGATCTTTTCACCATATATTTCCTTCTTTTCAATTTTGTGTGCGTGAATTTGTGTCCATTATATTTACTCTTTATATCATGCATACCGAGAGAAAACAACCACAATTCGAGTGATTCGTTTGTGAGTGCATCCGTAAGAAATTGAATCAAAACGAATTTTCAAAAAGTAACGTAATGCTCAATCGATGGAAATTGGAGGTTTAATTTCTGGCTTTGCACACACACACTATGGTTTGAGACATTTGAATATGAATTTATGGTGATTATTTTTCGAAAAGTTTAAATTGTACAATTTTTAAGTATTTTGATATTTATTTGAATCAATAAATAATTTTGTGGGTGTATTAACTACAAACCTTCACGAGACAAAACTCATCCTACTAGGGTAACCTAGGGGTTTAAAGGCTTGTTGCATATACTCAATGCAATCGCATGCCTGCGAAAGTGGAATTTAATTTTAATAAAGGAATTTTCAAGAATAAAACTTTGAGTAGCTTCATTTACATTGCCCGGGACGTGCAAAGTTATAAGCCAGGGGGATTTGACCAAGCATAAATTCTTCTGAATTCAGCCCCTTAAGTTAGTGATTTTGATATCTCGAACAATGTAATTGAATTGTTTTTATTCCATATCATTTCCATTGACTATTTCTAATGAGTACCCCGAGTTTCGTGTATTTCTTATTGATTTTACAGGAATTTAGTACAAGAAAAGAAAGAAATAAACCGGAAGAAAGGAAGAAAAGGAAAGAAGACAAGTCGAAGCGCAAAATCGTAAATTTACACCCGGAGTTCGGATTCAAAGCCTTAAGGAAAGTTGAAGATCCTCGTTTCACAAGAGCATTGGAAGAAACGAGAGACAAATCGGAGCTCGAGATCAAAAGTTATGGCCAGTCTAAGATGGAAAGAAAAAGTCAACAATGGAGAAAATCGAACCGATCCGAAATGTCACATTTCCAGTAGACCCCAGATTGATACCGAACCGATGATAGAAGAACCGATCCGATGGGATCCAGACCGATCCGGTGGAAATAAAAAATGAACCGAGCCGGTTGTTGAAAAACGAACCGATCAGATGATATCCGGACTGGTCCGGCTGATAAAATTCCTGGCATTAATTTCTGGAATTAATTATGAAGCTCAAGAGGTGCATATCTTGGATAATGTTGCGTAGCCCATCGATTGTATCTGTCAAATTCGTGCTAGTTGGTGCTATATAAGGCCAAGCCCTATGCCATTCCAAGGGGGAGAAAATTTAGAGAGAGAGAGTCAGATTTTAGAGAGTCTTGTTAGTTTTCTTCAGTCGAAAATTTCATAAACCCTAGTTTGTAAGGTTGAGGGATAAGAAGTTTTCTAGATTCAAGTTCAATTTTTTTCTCTGTTGCTGAATACAAGTATCAGATTTCCATTGTCTTATTTCTTCTTTATATTCAATACAATTCTCAATTGTTTTACGAATTGTTAACAATATTTGTTAGATCCATAATTCCATGTATGAATTTGTTTTCTAGAAAAACCATGTCTTGCTAAATTTTCAAGGGTTGGGGTACATGAACTCATTCCTAGGTGAATTACCTAAGTAGAAAATAGAGGGTAAATTGAATATTGACCGAATCGTGTATGGGAATTATATGAACATAGCCGATCTTTTAATCTCTCTTGCCCTAGGTACTTGGGATGTTTAAGAACACTATGCAAGTATAATTGTCCATTCACCGCTTTGTATTTGCCTTTGATTTCATATGATGCGGGTTAGTTCCCTCATATATGTAATGCTTAGGATCTATAAAGATTGGATTTAGTCAAAATTTCAATTTACAATTCTAGAATTCTATACGGTAATTTGTTAAGCTTTGAGGGATTGTACTCCACCCTATTTTCTCTTATTATCAAATCTAAATTCTTTACGGTTTTTAGTGTTTTTACGCATATTTTATTTCATCACCAATTGGAAAATTACAACCATCAATCATCTTTTCTTTTCTTTGGAGAAATCATTTCAAGGTTAAATAACTATTCTTACGTTACTAAAAAATGCCAATTTTTGATCCCTGTGAAATGATCCCGACTTGTCGGATTATTACTAATGCGACAGGCTTGCACTTAAGCCTAGATAGAACGCATTTCTGAGACAAATTCTTAGTCGCATCAACCGTCGAACTACGTAGGCCTTGATCCCGTGGATATATGAGTACATAGTCACAATACCAAGTATTTATCACAAGCATAAGACTCGACAATATGTCTCATGATATATCATCCCCACAGATATGCAATCATATCTCACTTCTGTTACGTACATACTACAAAAAAGATATTAAACTATCTCAAAGTCACGACCTCTTTCACACCCCACAAAATGCTCAAAGCATACATACTATACACACCCGAACTATAAAGTCTTTGATCTTGTAGATACACGAATACGTAAGCACAATACCAAGGCCTTCTCGTGAGCTAAAGCCTCGAAAATATGTCTCATGATATATTGTCCCCACAAAGATGACACATCTCTCACATCCCTTACCCCTCACATTTTATAGCCCTCACAAATATATCACTAAACGTATGAGCCATGGATTATCTGTCCACCCACTTGAAAATAGTATTCTCATTTCCTAAACTCAAGCATAAATATTTCAAAACACGGAAAATCATCATCTCTAACCTTCATATCCTTTGTGCAAAACAAATAAGATATCAAACTATCTCAAGCCACGGCTTCTCGTGTAAATCTACACAAATAGGCTTTGATCCCAAGTCTTCTTAGGTATGTAGATGAATTACTGAGTCCTTCTCGTGTCCACGAACCTCGATATTGTATCTCTCAATATGCTATCACAATAGAGATGCATCTATTTGTTATAGCTCGTACTTTTGAGAGCATTTTATTACACATATGCATTAAATTACTAATTTGATAGGGAAATTGAATTGGTCTTGATAAATATTAATTAATGAGTTTTGGGATTAATATTTATGATTAAAATTATTTACCTGTGCGCAATTAGTAAATAGCCATGTAGAAATTATTATATTATGTTGTTTAGAGAGTAAAAATGACAGATTTAAAGTGGTAATTCGAATGGCCTTTTTTGGTGCACCAATGATCCGGAATGGGGTTAAAATAGTCCAGAATAGGTACCCGAAGGTTATAGTTGGGTTATGGGGGAATTTTAGACATAAAATGGCTAGTATAAAGGCATAGTCATCTTTTTACCCTTAGACCTTAACCTTGATTCGAAAATTAGCATTTTAAAGGGGGTGTTAGTGGGTTAGTGGGGTGGATGGCAGCTACTATAAGCTTTGATTAGTCGGATCAAGGGATTGAACAAGAGAGTAGAGAAAATAAGAGACAAAACAAGAGGAGGAAAGCATGAAAAAGAAAGAGAAGTCATTTCTGAAATCAAATCAACAAGAACAAGTAGAGCTTCGAATAATCATCCATCAAGGCAAGTGTTTACTTGCTTTATTTCAGTTTATTATGTTCATGATTAATAAAAGTTGAATCTAAAATTGAAAATACATTATGGAGACAATTAGGAGTATTGATTTGTGATTTAACAATACAAATTTGATTGAGGGTTAATACGAACAAATTTAGGGATTAATTATGTAAGTATTTAATAAAAGAGATGAATTTTTTTGGGTGTCTTAGAATGATGGGTTAAAAAACTTGATTGGTCTTGTAATGGGTGAATTGGATCAATAAATAAGAATCTTTAGCTGAATAAATGTTGGATTCGGTTTAGATCGTGTTTATAATGCACCTGGGATAATAATATATATGTTTGGGATCATAATTGGTTGTTTTGGGAGGCTTGGGACCTCCATTGATAGACCTGGAAGGTGTAACTTGTAGTTGAAGATTAAGGGTAGCCCAACAAATCAAACAGTGTAAGGACACAAATTTCCAATTGAGTTTTAATGTGGTGTTGGCTCAATTCTGAACAAAAACATTTGAGTTATAGGATAGAGTTCATGTGTATCCATCCAAGCCTATGATGTGTTTGTTGAAGACATAGCGGCCAGATTTGTAAAGCTTCATCATTACCGAGTTTCTAATGCCTCGTTTCTACGTCATCAACTTGAAGATTCCATGGTCTCCAAAAAGGTATGAATGCATTTTTATATATATAGGGAGACTTGGAATAGTTTTATTATGGGTGTGATTTTATTTTAAAATGAATTTTATTTTCAGAAGGTTATTTTAGAACTTTGTATAAAAAGATTTTGGGCTTAAAATGATATTTAAACTTTTTGGGATTTCGTTCAAAATTGTAATTCGAAAGAGTTTTTCGTTCGAATGAAAAATTTCATTCGAACGAGTTTGCCAATGAGTTTTCCCATTTTTGTCACTGGAATTTCGTTAGATGGTCGTTTGAATGAGACTTCATTTGAACGAAAATCTCATTCGAACGAGATTTCTGGGCGGGAACAGTTTTGGCAGTTTTATCCCATTTTTCCACTTTTTTGTTCCACTTCCTTTTGGCAGTTTAAAATATACCCGGGACACATTTTTCAATAGACTTTGGTACCTTCTTTGAGAGCATTTTTGAGAGAACATACACCAACCAAAGTTCTATGTTTTTATGTGTTGAATTTCAAATAAATATTTTCAACAAACGCATGAGTTTACACCTATAGTTTATTTATCCAAGTACCTCATATATACAATACTTGCTTGGTGTTGTTTGACACCATTAGTTCATTTATACCATAAAAAGGAGAAGTTTGGATTTACTTCTACATCACATAAATAAGAAGACATGTGGTTTACGCTGCGGTGTTCCCACTCGAAGAAAAGCTTCGCGTGAGGGTGACGGTGTCCAAGAGCCCCCTATCGATGGAGTCCGAGACTGTGGAGGAGTCCATATTTATTCGCTAGGCGAAGGTTGAAGATCGAAGGAGTACGTCAAGGCTTGAAGGGAGTCGAGTCTATTATGCAAGTCCTCTTGTCGAGTCTTTGTAAAGTTCATACCATACTTAGTGAATTTGTTAGGCCAGGGCCGTCCGAGGTTTTTTCCCGATTTGGGTTTTTCCTCGTACATCAGCGCGTTGTGGGATTGTGAATTTATTTTATCTTTTGCAAAAATCACCTAGAACGCATGCTTAGGGTAAAAAGATAAAAATTGGGTTTAATTCGCAATCTTGCTTAAAATGGTGCATGTTTAATTATTTGGGTAAGTTTATTTTATGTTAATTTAATTCAAGTTGGCACTAAATTAATTGGATAATATTCTTGCCTAAATTGTTTAAACTTGAGAATTAAATTAATTTGGTTTGAGTGAATTTAAGTGTGTGTGTGTATACTTTAATTCACTTTGTAGAGTTTGATTTTAATTTGTTTTAAGAAATTAAAATTTGTGTTCACTATAATTTTCCATCCATTAAAGAAAAGAAAATCAAACGAATTTTGGAAAATTAAATTTTGTTAGTAACCATCTTTATTCCGCACTTATAGGAAATTAAAGTGAAAGTTTTTAAAACTGGGGGTCTACGTTTTCAACAAGTGGTATCAGAGTCGGAGCGCTAATTTATTGCATTAAGATCATTTTAAATCTTTTTGATTAAAAATGGAATTTTTTCCATTTTCAAAATTTCTTGTTTTCGATGGTTCTAACTACGTGTATTGGAAAGCGTGTATGAAATCGGCACTAAAGTCTATCGATGAGAGGTTTTGGTCGTCAGTTGTCAACGGGTGGTTCCCACCCACACATTTGGTAGAAAATGAGCGTGTTCCCAAACCCGTAGATAGATGGAGTGAAAATGAATTTAAACTTGCTAATTTTAATTCTTGAGGTTTAAATGCCTTGTTTAGCGTTGTCACACCGGATGAATTCTGACCTATCATGACGTGTGAAACCGTTAAGGAAGCTTGGTATATATTATAACTCACTCACGAGGGGTCATTAAGGCTTCTAAACTCCAAAACCTCACCACTCAATTTGAAACCATCAAAATGAATGAAAAAGAAACATTTGATGAATTTTATGCTAGACTTTTCGATAAAGTAAATTCATCATTTAATTTGGGAGAGAAAATACCCAATGACCAAGTTGTAAAGAAAATTTTAAGGTCACTACTCGAGAGATTTATCCCTAAAGTGACTGTTTTAAATTCTTTACCCACCTTGAACTCTACCAAACTTGAGGAACTAGTAGGTGATTTACAAACTTATGAATTGTATATGTTCTCCTCCAAAAATGAAAAGAAAATTGATAAGGGGATTACCTTGAAAGCCCAAAAGGAGGAAAAATAAGTTGTGGTTGATGAGAGTGATAGTGCCTCGGAGGACATGGCTATGTTTGCTAGGAAATTTCGAAAATTTCTTAAATTTAATAAAGATAAGTTTAAAAATGATTTTAAGAAATTTGAAAAATCTAAGCATGACAAAGTCGAAAAGATCCCTAAAGATTATAATGAAAATGTTAATAGGGACAAGTCAAATAGGTGCTTTGGTTGTGAAGGGTATGACCATAGGGCTTTTGAATGCTCCACTAAACTAAGGAAAGAGGGTAAACAATCAATTTCATATAATGCTACCCTTAGTGATAGTGATAAGGAAGAGGGACCCGCTTCCCCCATTGAACGCAACTTTACCGCGTTCATGGCTTGTCATGTGAGTGATAATGAGAAATTGTCCGACGATGACATCTCAAGACATGACACTTCCGAGGCCTTTATTTGAGAAGCTAAAAAAGATGATGGTAGTGAGAGTGGAGAAATGAGAGAGAGTGAAAGTGATGAAGAGGTTGATGAGAGTGAACTTCAATTTGCATTTAGAGAATTATATGAATAATCTATTAAATTAAAAAGAGAAAATTTGAAGTTAGAAGCTAGTTTAAAAGAGAGTGCCAAGGTCGTTGATGAGAGTGTGTTAGTTGACGACCTTAGGACACAAGAGAGAGATCTTTGAGAGAAGCTTGAATATGTAGAAGTCAAGAAAGATAGACTTAGAGGTTTGATGGAATCAATAAAAAAGGAGCTTCTCAAGTTTGAAAAGATAAATAGTTTGTTAGAGTCTAGAATTTTAGAGTTGTAAGAAAGATTGAAAGACTCTAGTAGTGTCAAATTTGATTTCGAGTGTAGGTCCACTAATAAGATAAAATTTTAGGAACCGTCCAAGTCAAAAATGACACATGTGGTTTAGGCTTCGATACTTCCCATGAGTCTACTCATAAAGCCAAAACCAATATTTTAGGAGAATCCTCTAGGAACAATGCTATAGATCATTCCTTAGGTAAGTCTTTTCACCGAGTCTTTAGGTGCTCGAATTGTGGTCGAAAAGGTCATCTTAGGAAGTTTTGTTTTGATCTTAAATGAGGTCCTAAAAAATTCTAACATAAGGTAACAGAAGTAGTCAAGATTCCTATATCCCGAGATCGTCATTCATCATTAATTTGGGTTATGAGATCCGACTTGGTAGCTTTACAAGATAGAATTTTTTATTCTCATATACTTTCACACGATAACTCCCTTGCTAAATCTAAAGGTTGAATGTGTTAGGTGTTTGCATACTTTAGCTTTTGTGCTTCATGCAATATTATCATGCTAATTGTATGCTTGTTTATCACTTTCTAGTCATTTCTTTATCACATATCTCATGCTAGAATTATGATTTTTGTTTATCTTTTGTATTATACTTCTTTCATTTTAGTTTGTATTAAATGAAAAATATAAAAAGATTTTTGTTTATCATTTGTGCTTTATCTTATGAGTTATTGAAGCTTAATGAAAAATACAAAAAGATTTTGTTTTTATTTTGAGTAAATATTTTTATGTTCGGTTATAAATTCTCAAAAACTCAAAACGATTTTTATCATGTGTGCTTTAGTTTGACACACTTTATGTGGCACATACTCGTATTTGAATCCATTATTTTTCACTTCCACGTGGCTAGAACTTTTGGTTAAGATTATCAATCCTTAAAATGTTCTTTGTCATGCATGCATGAAGTAGTTGGATTTTGTGTTGCTTAATGAATTTTATTTTTATATGCCTCTTTTCACACATGCACGAGCTCATTTGAAATTTAATGCTCACATGTATATTTGAGCTAAGTGAGATGTTCTCCCATCAATTTAGTCATCTACATTTTTCTATGACTATGGAGGATTTGTGCATGTAATAACCGTTTCCCGAATGTAAAAATAGAAAAAAATATGTTTATCCGGTGTAGTAGTTTATCAATGGAATCGTGCTGCGAAAGTCAAAATTACTTTGCGTGAAAAGCCACCATTGAATTTTAGGCCTTAAAAATGTGGCATTAAAAGAATATTTGCCAAGGCCGAAATTGTTTAGTTAATATGTTCAAAAGAAAAAGAAAAAAAAAATTATGAGGAGTTTGGTTGATATATTAGCGGGTTTGCACAATGAATTTGAATCCTAGTTAAGCTTTTATTGTCATGACTCTATTGGTTTGTAGAATCATCAAAATTCTAGTCTTATGTGCATTGTGTATGTTTGTTCATTGAGTTCAATCTATATTGTCACATAAGGCTATATCTAAATGTGATAAAATTTTGCAATCAAATGAGAACTCCTTGAACATGTTTTAAGTGACTGGATCAAAATTTAATTGTTACTAGTTCACACCCCTACACTTCCACTTACCACATGTATTTGGACACATTTTTTCCATATGAGTGTGAAAAGCTTAATGCATTTTGTGTCATGTGTGGTGTTTATACCTATGTATATTTGCATGTGCGTTCATTATATTCATTATGTATACATATATATGGTATTTTTTAATTTTTTTTTAGTCTTTGCCTTGCTTGCTAGTCCATCTATGCTTCTAATTCATGATTGGTATCTATTTTGTTGCGTATTTTGTTTGATATCGCGTGCTTTGTATCTTATGTGTCAAATTGGTATCAATTTTTTCTCGCATCATAAGTTGGTATCTATTTATATTTGTATGGATTAGTTATGTTATTTTTGCGCATATGATTTCAAGTTCTTATCTCCTTATGATCCATTATGTTTACTTGCTTTCTCATATTTAAATCCCTTATGTAGTTTTTAGGGGGAGAAATGGTTCTTAGTTAAATTGGGGGAAGAAATAGTACTCAATTAATTCTATCACCTTTGTCTATTCCTGAACAAAAAGGGGGAGAGTGATAGGGGAAGAAATGGTATCTAATCCTATTATAATCATATCTTAATTTAGGATATTTAACTTAGGGGGAAAGCGTTATCTTCTTAGGTTGATCATAGTTGATAAAGGAGAATTAATTTAGGGGGAGTATTATTTTTACATGCTTTTAATATTCTTGATATTCCCTATGTGTTTGATAGTTTGCTTAAGTGTGCAAGATTTTTTTTCTAAGTGGCAACTTTCATCGGCAAAACGATTTATCCTAAGTGGTATTTGAGTCAAGCTTCTTATTTTTATTTTGGGTGGGAAGTTTTTTAGTCTAGTAGAGCTTAACGCCCCTTTGGGATTTTATTTTGGTTTTTGTCCCGGAATAGCCAAAGGGGGAGATTTGTAAGGACAGAAATTTCCGATTGAGTCTTAATGTAGTGTTGTCACAATTTAAGACAAAAACATTTGAGTCATATGATAGAGTTAACGTGTATCCATCCAAGCCTATGACGTGTTTGTTGAAGACGTAGAAACCAGATTTGAAAAGCTTCATCATTGCCGAGTTTCTAGTGCCTCATTTCTACATCATCAACTTGAAGATTCCATGGTCTCCAAAAAGGTATGAATGCATTTATATATATATATATATGGAGACTTTGAATAGTTTTATTATGGGTGTGATTTTATTTTAAAATGAATTTTATTTTCAGAAGGTTATTTTAGAACTTTGTATAAAATGTTTTTGGGCTTAAAATGAAATTTGAACTTTCTGGGATTTCGTTCAAAATTGTCATTCGAAGGAGTTTTTCGTTCGAACCAAAAATTTCGTTCGAACGAGTTGGCCAACGAGTTTTCCCATTTTGGTCACCGGAATTTTGTTAGATGGTCGTTCGAACGAAAATCTTGTTCCAACGAGATTTTTATGAGAACAGTTTTTGCAATTTTATCCCATTTTTTCACTCTTTTGTCCCACTTTATTTTGGCAGTTTAAAATATACTCATGACACATTTTTCAATAGACTTTGGTACCTTCCTTGAGAGCATTTTTGAGAGAACAAAAACCAACCAAAGTTCTATATTTTTATGTGTTGAATTTCAAAGAAATATTTTCAACAAACACATGAGTTTACACCCATAGTTTGTTTATCCAAGTACCTCATATATACAATACTTGCTTGGAGTAGTTTGGCACCATTGGTTCATCTATACCATAAAAAGGAGAAGTTTGGGTGTACTTATACATCCCATAAAGAAAAAGACATTTGGTTTCGCTACGGTGTCCCCACTCGAAGAAAAGCTTCGCGTGAGGGTGACGATGTCCAAGAGCCCCCCATCGGTGCAGTCTGAGACAGTGGACGAGTCCATAGTTATTCGCTAGGCGGAGGTTGAAGATTGAAGGAGCGTGTCAAGGCTTTAAGGGAGTCGAGTCTGTTATGTAAGTCCTCTTGTCGATTCTTCGTAAAATTCATACCATACTTAGTGAATTTGCTAGGCCAGGACCGTCCGAGGTTTTTTCCCGATTTGGGTTTTTCCTCGTACATCGGCGCGTTGTGGGATTGTGAATTTATTTTATCTTTTGTAAAAATCACCTAGAACGCATGTGATAACTCTTTATTTGTGTTCCTTCGGATATGATTTGGAATGTCGCTGCTGTCAAACTTTGAGTATCAAAATTCCTGGAATTACCTATAAACTTGTTAAAAATTCAGTATTGTGGCAAATTCGGGTATCAATCCAATTTCAAGCGTCGAAACTGTTATTGCGAAAACTTGCAATTTTAATTTTTATTATAAACCTTTTTGGGTTTTATTTTATATTTTTTTTAAAACAAATTTTAATGGAGAAAATGAAAATTTACGCAACTAAAGTAACTACGAAATTTTGAAAAGTAATCTAGTTTGGAATTTATGAGAAGAAACAAGAGATGTGATTACTCAACGTAATTAATTTAATTTAATTTTCCAATTATTCATTTGATTATTTCGAAATAATATTGAAATTTAAAATTTAACTCTCGTTACAATCCTAAATTCAAAATCATTTTTTTAGCAATTAAATTAGAAATTGTCACTACAAATATAAAATTTAGATTCATACCCCTTTTTTACAAATTACCCGCTAGGATCAATTCATAAAAAAATGTACGGATCTTTGAATTGAACACACAAAATTAATATTTGAATCCAAAAATCAAATATCAATTTTTAACATTAATTTATTAACTCTCGTTAAATAAATTAATGTGTGATTTTTTTCCAATTTAATTTGCCTAGAACACATCAGTTGAATAATTGTTCAATTAATTAAATTAACATACGTGTTTCATCCCACCCCTTGAATGGGGTGTTTAGCCAGACATGATTAAAAGTTTAGCACAAACACAATCAACAAATAAGAAATTAAAAAGAAGAGAAAGAAATACGATACACATTAATTCCTTGTGTCAATTGTGGCATGAACACGCGTCCCAAACTCATCATAAAAACTGGACTGGATTACGAAACTAAAAACAAAAATTGAACCTACAAATTTTTTCTAAACCTAAACTAATTTTTTTGGAATTTTTTTTCTAACTTTTTTATACCCTCTACAGTCTCTTTTTTTTTTCTTTTTTCTCTTGTCTATCTCCTGTATGTGTATTGAGAGAGTATTTTATTTGTGGGCTGCCTTCCTTTTTTTTAGTCCACGAAGCTAGTTTTTAAGGAGAGATTGTTGGGATTTGAATTTAGCTTGGAAGAGGGTTTGTTCAATTAAAATAGGCATTGGGTTTTGAGGCAAATGGGTCTTTTGATTTTGATGGGTTTGCTGTTGGTTGACTTGAAATTGTAGGGAATAAGTTTGGGCGGTCGCCTTTGGTTTCGGGTTGGGCCGAGCGGGTCTGATCGGGTTCGAACTCAGGTGAGGGGCTGGCGGGTTGGAAGGGTTTGGATCGGGGTTGGGTCGGACAGTTCGCCGGTCTACTGGGTTTCGAATAGCTCCGCGGGTCGCGGTTTGGCTGTGGACGGTTTGGGTTGAGACGGCGCCGGATTGGTCTCGGTTTGAACCGAGATTGCTGGTGGTTTATCGCCGGAGTGGTAAGGCTGGCTTGCTGCTGGGTTTAGTCGACATGGGTCGTGGGTTCTCGTTTTGGGTGTGTTGGAATGGTCGCAGGGTTATAGGTTGGCCGGCTAGGGGGTAGGCTTGAATCCGGGTTTGGCTCAACTTCGAAATGGGTATAGGAGTAGGGGAGAGGTTTGAAATGGGGGAAGGTTTGGTTGGTGATTAATGGAGTTTGGTGGGTATTTTGGTAATGGAGGTGAGAGAATCGGGTGTGGGTGTCGAAGGATGATGATGAATAGTAGAAGTAGGGGTGTGTTTGATTTGCACCCCTAAATTTTTTTTAAAACAATCTAATTAAAAAAATTAAAATTAACAAAACTAAAAAAAATAACATCCTAAAAAAAAACTCAAATAATAAAAGAAATAAAAACTAAAAATCTAAAAATCAAATAAAAATAAATCTTGAGACCTAGACAAATCTAATAAAACTAAAAAAAACTAACATCTCAAACTAAAATAAAATAAAACTCTATTAAACCTAAAAAATATAATCCTAATAAAAAAAAACTAAACTAAAATATATATATATATATATATATATATATATATATATATATATATATATATATATATATATATATATATATATATATATATATATATAATGAAATCTAATAAAACTAAAAGATTAAACTCCTAAAAATTAATCCTAATAAAAATAAAATAAAATAAATATTAAAAATTAAAAACTAATAAAAATCAAAATCAAAATCAAAATAAAGAAATAGAAAAATAGAAAATAAATCCTAGAAAATTCTAATTAATTCTAAATAAATCCTAAAAATAAAAATGACTCAAACTAAAAATCTAAAAAAAATAATAAAGGTACTAACTAAACACACACCGGGCTCGGTCTAGGTTTAGATTTGGTTCGGGACTATTTTGGGGCATCGGATCACATCTCGGCACACTCAAATAGGACTCCAAACTTCACGGTCTCTTAGGATTTCTTCGATGCACGCTTTTGACTGCTTTTGCGTAACAATTGACTGGATTTAGCATTATTTGTACCGCAACTGCGTATTGACCTGAGAAATAAATAAATACGAACATAAGGCCAATTTTAATTAAAATGAGAGACTAAAATGCATCTATTCGGGTTATAAAATAGACACTTTTGGGTGCTTATCACACCACCCCCAAACAGAACATTGCTAGTCCTCGAGTAAAAATTAGAGAGAAAATAGAGATAAGTAACCAAAAGTGTGCCACTTTCGCAGGCACTGGCGATTGCACTTAGGATGTGCAATAAGCCGTTAAACCTATAGGTTGCCTTACAGGACGAGTGGTGTCTCGTGAGGGTTTGCAGTGACTGTACCCACAAAATTCGAAAACTTATTTAAATGCAGTATCTGAGTAGATGATGAAAAGCTATACAACCTAACTTTAAAGGACATCAAGGGCACCGTATTCAACTATCAAAATAAGATATGAAATTACTTAATACCAAAAGCGTAATCCTTCCTAAAACTCAGCATGTGTAGTGTGAAGTAATCTTAAGTATCATTAGAGTAATTCCTAGATTTCCTTTATAGAATCAACGCTTTGACTTCAATTCTCACTGGATATATCTCTCTAAATCGAACTCTCTTAGAATTGGGTAAGTGTATCTCTCTAGTGTGTGAGGATGTGAGTAAATGTAAACAATTTCAAATGTCTCACACACTTTATAAGAAAGGACGGATACATAAAAAAATCTGATCTCATGAAGGAATGCTAACCACTATGTCGAGAATGTCAAGTTATTCACCATATAAACTCCTCGTTAGCCCGAACACATTACCAACGGTGAAAATGGGGTTTATGAATGGTATGAGGGAATAATGAAATGAAGAAGATGAATGATAGGGTTTTTGAGAAGAGTGTGACACACTTTGATTGACTATTGTCTTCATCTTTTGAACTTATAATCGCATCTTTCTTTTTCTACTTTCTATTTTTATTTTCTTTCTTCGCTTTTTTCTCTGTATTTTTTTTTTTTTTTTGCGATACATTTTTCTTTTCATAGCACAAATGAAGACAATTTACATGGAAAATTTCAAACACTCTTTTTCTGAAACACGATGGTAATGATGTATGGTATTTGGGACATATGGATAAGGGTAATATGGAAAATGATAATGGGTGAATGATAATGTGAGAGGGAAAATGGTAAGTATGGTAAAATTGGTTTAGTGCTCGGGACAAACTACAAGACATTGTTTCTTACAACTCGAAAATGATGTCATTCTCAGTAATTAAGCCAAATTTGAAAAAAATAATGAGACCATGCAACGACTAAGTGTAGTACCCAAAGAAAGTTGAGTCAACTTGTGACTCTGAGATACGTAAAAACCCTCACAAAGGTGAAAAGCTCGAATCTCACGGGTTTAAGTCGCCACTAGTGATCTTTTAAGGCTCTCTTGAGAATATAGTTACTCTTCAACTTTTGATTATAAAAGTGATGGTGCAAAATTGCCGAGTTTAGGAATTCATGGTGCAAGTATGCTTTTCAGAGGTATTAATTAATTTATTGTAAAAAAAATGCAATTTTGTTTTGGGTTCGAACACGGGTATTCCGAGATTTCTAAAAGAGGGATGATAGACAAATCATGTCATAAAATTTTATTTTTAACTGCACAAAAAGTTTAAAATCACTTGTTTCTGAAAATTTTCAAAAGAGGTACTATTTTGATAAATTTCCCACCCCCAAACAAAAGAGAACATCGTCCTCGATGTTTAAAACCATATATAAAAATGAAAAGCACAAGGGAGGAAAGATATTACCATAATGAACCACTAGTGAAATGTACCGCACTCTGGATCATAGATGAAACCTGAAGAACAGATGTGATACAAAAAGACGTACAAGTCTATAAAGCATGTGATAATCATTGGGTGGTGTGAAACACCACCCCCAAACAGGATAAGACTCATACTCAGAAATAATAAACGACGGGCTGCCTCCCAGTAGCGCTAAGTTTAACGTCTTCAGCTAGACCGAGCCGTTCTCACCCTAAATATAGGAACTATGAAAAGCACAGGGCGGCAGAAAAATGGGGTGATGAAAATCACCCCCAAACAAGACTGAACAGTTAGTCTTCATAAATGGGATCAACAAGGTCAATCTCCTCGATGTGAGTGGGGCCTAGCTCTAAGAAAGGCTTCAAACGTTGACCGTTGACCTGAAAGAGGCTACAATCCTTAGGATTCTGAATGGCGATGGAACCATATGGAGTAACAGATTCGACAACGAAGGGTCCAGATCACCTGGTTTTCAACTTCCCGAGAAAGAGATGGAGGCGGTAATTGTATAATAAAACTTTCTGACTAGGTTGGAATTATTTGCGTAAGATGGTTTGGTCATGGATCCACTTCATTTTGTCCTTGTACTTCTTGGACAAATCATAGACATCATTTTGTTTCTCCTCTAATTCATTAAGTTGGAGCTTTCGATGAATGCTAGCCTCATCGATATCAAAATTAAGGGCTTTAACAGCCCAATAAGCATGATGTTCAAGCTCGACAGGTAAGTGGAATAGTTTACCAAAGACCAAGCGATAAGGAGACATGCCAATCGGAGTCTTAAAAGCAGTACGGTATGCCCATGAAGCATTATTCAAGCGTAAGGACCAGTCTTTCCTATTAGGATTAACTATTTTTTCTAAGATTTTCTTGATTTTGCGGTTGGAAGCCTCAACTTGACCACTAGTCTGAGGGTGGTAAGAGAGACCAACTTTGTGGGTAACACCATACTTTTTGACGAGATGTTCAAAGACTCGATTACAGAAATGTTTACCCCCATCACTAGTGATAACTTTGGGAGTTCCAAAACGTGTGAAGACATACTCCTTAAGAAACTGGACAACAATGCGATGGTCATTCGTGCGGCAAGCGATGGCTTCCATCTATTTGGAAACGTAATCAACTGCAACGAGGATATATTGGAAGCCGTGAGATGAGGGAAAAGGACCCATGAAATCAATGCCCCATACATCGAAGATTTCAACAATGAGAATGGGTGTGAGGGGCATCATGTGACAGCGAGAGATACACCCAGATTGTTAACATTTGGCACAAGCCTGGCAGTGGTTATGGGCATCTCGAAAGAGAGTGGGCCAGTAGAAACCACTTTGCAAAATTTTGGTGGCGGTTTTCTTGGAGCTAAAATGGCCACCACAGGCACCATCGTGACAAAAGGAGAGTATACTTGATTATTCATGGTCAGGAACACAACGGTGAATGACTTGATCAGAGCAATACTTAAAAAGGAAGGGGTCATCCCAAGAGTAAAATTTTACCTGGGCTATGAACTTAGAACGCTCTTGTTTGGACCAATTATTGGGCACTTGGTCTGTAATAAGGAAATTAACAATATAAGCATACCAATGAGCGATGGAGATAGAAAAAAGTTGCTCATCAGGAAATGTTTCAGAAATAGGGACAGGATCAGATGCAGACGTAATAGTAAGGCGGGAGAGATGATCTGCAACCAAATTTTTGCACCCTTTCTTATCGCGAATTTCGAGGTCAAACTCTTGAAGCAAGAGAATCCACCTTATCAAATGTGGCTTAGAATCCTTCTTCTGAAGAAGGTGCCTCAGGGTAGCGTGATCAGTGTAAATGATGATAGGTGAACCGATAAAATATGATCGAAACTTATCCAGGGTGAAGAAAATGGATAACAACTCCTTTTCGGTGGTCGTGTAATGAAGTTGAGCGTTATGGAGGGTTCTGTTAGCATAATAAATGACATGCTGACGCTTATCAACCCGCTGACCAAGTACAGCACCGCGAGAAAAATTAGATGCGTCACACATGAGCTCAAATGGTAAAGAACAATTAGGAGGCTGAATGATCGGAGCAGAAGTGAGCTCGGCTTTAAGGCGCTCAAAGGAAGCAACACATGCGTCATCAAAGACAAAGGGAACATCTTTGGATAAAAGGGTTGTTAAAGGTCGAGCAATTTTTGAAAAGTCCTTGATGAAACGACGGTAGAAGCTCGCATGTCCTAAGAAGGAGCGAATGTCCTTAACAGACTTCAGAAGGGTAAGCGATGAAATAATGTTAACTTTAGCTTTATCGACTTCAATACCATCTCGAGAGACGACGTGACCTAAAATAATCCCCTTTTTGACCATGAAATGACATTTTTCCCAATTGAGGACCAATTTCTTTTCCTGACAACGTTGGAGGACCATAGTGAGGTGAAAAAGGCATTGCTCAAAGGAAGAACCAAACACAGAGAAATCATCCATAAAGATTTCGAGAAAACGTTCAACCATGTCGCTAAAAATGCAAATCATACACCGTTGAAAAGTCATAGGTGCATTGCAAAGGCCAAAGGGCATGCGAGAATAGGTAAAAGTGCCAAAGGGACATGTGAAGGTAGTTTTCTCTTGGTCTTCAAGGGCAATTGGAATTTGTTTGTTTCCTGAATAGCCGTCAAGGAAGCAGTAATATGCATGACCGGCTAAACGTTCGAGCATTTGGTTGATATAGGGAAGAGGAAAATGGTCCTTGCGAGTGACATCATTTAGCTTTCGATAGTCAATGCAAATACGCCAGCCCGTTTGCATACGGGTGGGAACAAGCTCATTGTCACTATTTTTTATGACTGTGACACCAGACTTTTCCGATACCACATGAATGGGACTGACCCACTGATTGTCTGAGATAGGGTAGATAATACCAGCATCGAGCAATTTTAAAATTTCAGCACGCACAACTTCTTTCATAGCAGGGTTGAGTTGACGTCGGGGTTCACGAGAAGTCTTGGCGTGTTCCTCCAAATGAATGCAATGACTACAAACATTGGGGTTCATGCCGTGAATGTCGGAAATGGTCCAACCTATAGCAATGCTATGCTGAGTAAGAGTGTGAACTAATTGCTCTTCTTGATCAGTGATCAAATCGGAAGAAATGATAACAGGGTGATGGTTGTTGGGGCCTAAGAAAGTATATTTCAACTCGGAAGGTAAGGGCTTAAGCTCCAAAGTAGTAGGTGGCGCAGGAGTGACATTGAACTCAGACACAGAAATAGAGTCCGGAGGTTTCTCGATGCATAAAGTGGAGGAATCTGATGTGGCAGGGAGTGTAGATGGTGGAACAGGGTGATCCAGAGAATAAATAGTATCATCATAGAGGGGCTCGAAGGGAGGATCCCTAGATGAAGTGTCCATCAGTGGAGTGGAATCTAGCAAGGCATTGAGTTCAGAGATGGAGGAATCAATGTAAAAGTCGGATCCAAAATGAGCCAAACATTGTTGGAGAGGATCGGCAGGGTAAGTGTGGTCTAACATTTCAGTAACTAAGGAGTCAATCACACACACCTCATCAATAGAATCGATATCATCCGATTATTGCATAAGGTGGAATATATTAACTTCTACAGTCATGTTGCCAAAAGAGAGATTCATGAACCCGTCACGATAATTGATGATGGCATTGGCAGTGGCCAGAAAGGGGCGACCCAATATGATAGGAGTATTGGTTGGGTCGGGCGCAGGAGTGTTTAAGATGATGAAATCCACAGGATAGTAAAAGTCTGAGACTTTCACGAAAACTTATTCAACGATTCCTTTAGATACTTTTACGGAACGATCAGCAAGTTGAAGAGTTACTCGTGTAGGTTTCATGTTTTGTAAACCTAACTCAAGGTAGAGGGAGTAAGGTAACAAATTAACACTAGCCCCAAGATCAAGTAAAGCACTAGTAGTGAACTTGTCGCCTAACATGCAAGAGACAGTTGGACGACCAGGGTCTTTATACTTCACAACACCGTTATTATGGATTAGGGACGTAGCTTGCTCAGTGAGGAAAGCATCCCGCGGAACATTTGTCCTACGCTTAACAGTGCACAAGTCCTTCAAAAATTTGGCATAAGAGGGGACTTGTTGAATCACGGTGAGGAAGGGAATGTTAATGTGAACATTCTGAAAGACTTTCTTGATTTAATCAAATTATTGGGCTTTCTTAGTGGGGGGCCAACCGATGAGGGAAGGGTGCCTTGGGCACATAAGCAGAGGTGGGCTCAGGAGGAGTAGACTCAGTGGGAGCTGGGGATTTATAAGGTGAGGTAACCTTAGGGATAGGCTCTAGCAGTGGGATGGTCGGGTGGGGCACAACAGTGGGAACATGAACACCATTATCAACTTATTTTCCCAGGCAAAGAGTAGACACCGCTTTCATATCCGCTTGGTAATTGGGTGGATTGGAAGTGGAACCAACCTCGTAGGCCGAGTCTTTGCCATTCCCTTTAGGGTTAGCAATGGGTTGACTGGGAATACAACCTTTCTCTTGCTCAGACTCGAATTGGTTGAAACGCTGTTCAAGCTGTTGGAGAGCTTGAGTCTGAGTGGTCATAAACTGAGTGAGGATATTTTCGAGAGAAGAGGTGGAGGAATTGAGCGGAGGAGAATAAGATGGTTGGAGAACCAACTCGCGCTGAGAATTAAGCGGTTGTGAATACTCAAAGGAAGGGCGGGGAGGGAACAGGAACAAGCTGATTACTGTTATTTGAATGTACGGGGTGGGGGACAAAGGAAGATGGAAAGTGCGATTGATGGTAAGGAGCAGACTGATGTGGGACAGGAGGGCAAGGTTGCCTTTGTGGGTTGTGTGAAAACCCAGGGGGACCACCAACATGTTGTTATGGTTGGGAAGGAGCGGAATTGTGGTCATACATATAAGAAAAATAGGGATGATTCCTATTGTTAGGATTGTAAGTAAACGACGGGGGAACGGGTTTCCTAGCGGTATCAAAGGCACATGCTTGAGCCATAGTGGGTTCGGGATCATCTTGCAATAGGGGACACAAATGATCTAAATGATATTGACTTAAATATATACCACAAGAGGAAGGACTAGAATCGTTGATAGTCATTGCTTGTTTAGAAAGTGTAACATTTTGTTGCATAGTACAACTGAGAGCGTCAACGGTTTTAGTCAATGAGTGTAGGCTGTGGAGCAAAGTTTTAAAATCAGGATCTTTTTTTACCTCAGAAGTGTTCCCTACACGTGGAGGATCGAATCTCAAAAACGCATTGGTGCCCTCCCAATCTTGGGAGTCATCGCCTAATTCAAGGAGAAAATTATAGGCGGTAGTGGGAGTCAAATGCATGAACTTTCCTTTATGCATGGATTCAATCATGGTGCGAGAAGAAGGGATAAGACCATTGTAAAAACTATGTACTAAGCGACTTTTCTTGAGACCGTGATGTGGGCAACTATTAATATAGTCTTGAAAACGGCCCCATGCTTCACAAAATTGTTCAGTAGGCTTTTGTCTAAAATCCTGAATTGCTTGGCGCATTTCATTTGTTTTTCTCATGGGATAGAATTTAGACATGAACTTCTTAACAAGTTGTTCCCAAGTGAGGATAGAATCCGGGGGAAAGGAATGGAGCCATATGGATGCATTATCGTGAAGGGAGAAGGGAAATAACCTAAGACGAACATTCTCTTCATCTAAGTTTTGATTTTTGAAAGTAGCGCACACAGTGAGAAATTTCTGCAAGTGAGTATAAGGAGACTCGCGTTCAAGGCCATGAAAACTGGGGAACATAGAAATAGTCGCGGGGCGAATTTCAAATTGCACGGCCGGAGTGGGCAGAAGAATGATACATGAAGGCGGAGTGGCAGTAATCGGGGAAAAGTAGTCCCTTAAAGCGCGTTCGTCGTCCATGATGGGTTGGGTAACAGAACCGGGGGAAGTGGGAGAATTAAGCGTCTCCGAAGAAGAACACGGATCAGAAAAAGGAGGAGCAACGATAGGAACACGATCGCCTAAGAGGGAATTTAGAGATGGAGCACTAGGGGAACGTGTTAATCGATGATCAATGCGTTGCCAATGTGGCATAAAAGCAAGGAAAAAAATATTTTGGGGATTTTTGGTTATTTAAAAAAGAAGAAAATATTTTTGGATGTTTTTTGAAAAATAAGGAAGGAAAAATGGAAAATATTTTTGGAATTTTGTGTGAGAAAAGATTGAGGCGGAAAAAAAGAAAAATATTTTTAGAGTTTTGGGTTTATTTAAAAAAAATGCCAAGAAAAAAAAACGGGAAAAAGGGGCGATGAACTAACGGTGGAAAACTGACAGTTGGAGCTAAAATTGGACTACCTAAAGGAAAAACTTAGACACGTACACAAATGCAACAAGTCCGAACGAGCACATAGCCAAATTATTATCTTCAAGTTAAGTGAGATGGTAGTCAATTTTAATTAGTCCGCGGGCGAGAAAATCACGGAATCTTAGGCCTCGCCGATAAAAGTGTGCTCCTACTTTCTTCCTGAGAGACAAGAGGCTTACTAGTTAAGGCTCACCAAATGAGCTACTACAGCAAACAGCTATCCGGTACCACACTGGGGAAAGCACAATCCGTTTTACTGGGCGGCCTCACTTAAAACCCAGTTTCCCTGGACAAAAGTCTTACGACAGTTGAATGAAGATTGGTAGGTGTGGAAAGGACTCAATAGAGTATCCTACGAGGGTCTCATTTCGAAAGGGTCCTAATGAACACCGTTCCTACTTGGCTTGCTAGTTGATTGATTTTAATTTAAGTGAGAGCACGGGTAACAAGTAATTGGAAATGATTGAGTGGGTGATGAAATCCCAACTCGTTGCAGTGACTGGGTATGGGTCTTAGGTAAATTTATTCATCAAACCATCCAATTTAAGTGCGATACTGAAATAAAAAACATATAGGAGCAAGTAGCACACAAAAATTGACTCGCTTGCAGGAGATTCGCGAGTGATAAAGAGTTTACCTCCCACGGTTTTTACACACGTGGGGTGAAGATCGAGTTGAGTCGACCGGAGGGAAGTATGCCTACTTCAGTCGTCCCCGGGAGTCCTACCGACCCAAAGTAGAGAGGCTTCTAAATCCTCGCCTTAGACGCCCTCTCTCTACCTTGTCCGGTTTCCCCTTTCGCTGTTTTTTTTTTTGAATTAATATTACAAAAATAAATTGGTGTCAAAATGTACCCAAATTAATTACAAGGCCTCAATAATCCTAAACAACTAATATAAGGAGGGAGAGGAAGGAATAACTATATAAAAAAAATGAAAAGTACAAATCTTCACGGGCTTCAAACTTCAAGAAATCGGCAACGACGCCATTTGATAACTCTTGATTTGTGTTCCTTCGGATATGATTTGGAATGTCACTGTTGTCAAACTTCGAGTATCAAAATTCCTCGAATTACCTACAAAACTTGTTAAAAATTCAGTATCGTGGAAAATTCGGGTATCAATCAAATTTCAAGCGTCGAAACCGTTATTGCGAAAACTTGCAATTTCAATTTTTATTCAAAATCTTTTTGTGTTTTTTTATATTTTTTTTAAAACAAATTTATTGGAGAAAAATGAAAATTTATGCAACTAAAGTAACTACGAAATTTTGAAAAGTAATCTAGTTTGGAATTTATGAGAAGAAACAAGAGATGGGATTACTCAACGTAATTAATTTAATTTAATTTCCCAATTATTCATTTGATAAGTTCGAAATAATATTGAAATTTAAAATTTAACTCTCGTTACGATCCTAAATGCAAAATCATTTTTTTAGCAATTAAATCAGAAATTGTCACTACAAATATAAAATTTAGATTCATACCCCTCTTTTACAAATTACCCGCTAGGATCAATTCATAAAAAATTGTACGGGTCTTTGAATTGAACACACAAGATTAATATTTGAATTCAAGAATGAAACCTATCTCTAAGTTAAATCCAAAAATCAAATATCAATTTTTAACATTAATTTATTAACTCTCGTTAAATAAATTAATGTGTGATTTTTTTCCAATTTAATTTGCATAGAACACATCAATTGAACAATTGTTCAATTAATTAAATTAACATACGTGTTTCATCCCACCCCTTGAATGGGGTGTTTAGCCAGACATGATTAAAATTTTAGCACAAACACAATCAACAGACAAGAAATTAAAAAGAAGAGAAAGAAATACGATCGCATTAATTCCTTGTGTCAATTGTGGCATGAACACGCGTCCCAAACTCGTCACAAAAACTGGACTGGATTACGAAACTAAAAATAAAAATTGAACCTACAAATTTTTTCTAAACCTAAACTAATTTTTTTGGAATTTTTTTTTCTAACTTTTTTATACCCTTTACAGTCTCTCTTTTTTATTCTTTTTTCTCTCGTCTATCTCATGTATGTGTATTGAGAGAGTCTTTTATTTGTGAGCCGCCTTTCTTTTTTTTAGTCCACGAAGCTTGTTTTTTAGGAGAAATTGTTTGGATTTGAATTTAGCTTGTGTAATACCCCGTAATTTTGAGGGCTTTATTTATGAATATGGTATATAATTTTAATAATATTATTATTTTTCTTAATTGGGATATTGATATTATATTTATTTTTATTTGAAATGAATCGAATATTTAAATTCATATTTAATTGGCTTTTGGACATTTTGTAATGGTTTAAATATGTAAAGTTGACAATTTTGAATTACAGGGCAATATAGTAATATGCATTAGCTTAGTCTCCATGCTAAGGTTTGAGAGAGGGGTTATATAAGGAATATTATGGTTGATTATAAGGAAAGGGAGATGAAAAAGAGAGGCCAAAAACGAAATCAAAAGAGGCAAAAACGAGTGGAATGAGAAGAGTCATTTTGGAATGTTTAGATCTTCTTTTAGAGTGCATTCGGATGAGATTTGAGAAAAACTCAAAACACGTATCTGACTTAATTTTTGTGTAGAATCCAAATCTGAAGTCGAATTGGTGATTCGAATAATTTTTGGATTTGATTTTTCTGAGTTTTTAAAATAGGATTATTTGGGGTTATCTCGTGTTCGAGCTACAACATGATTTGATTATTTTCGCGAGAAGAACGTGATGGTGCGATCAGATTTTCAGGATGAATTTATGTAGTGATTCGTACAATGATTTTAAGGTATGGGATTTTACGCAATATGATCCTTAATCTCGCAAAGGTTATTCCCTTTGAATTCATGTGATTATTGAACTCATTTTCGAATTGTTAAATTCATTGAAATCTGGAAAAATAATTGTTGAATTATTTTGATTTATGTGGTATCATTATGTTATTGTTGAGCACGTTGTCATGATATTTTAATATGGCACGGATGTTGGGCACCCGCCAAAATTCCTGCTTCCCAGGTTATGGCTTGATAAAGCATATGCGGATGGGGTAAGGCCTCGTGACCCATTGATGTGTTGTCAAGAAATTTATTGATAAATGCTATTGAGATTCGCATTTGATTTGAATATTAGTACTTGTGTTGTTACGCTTTATTCATAGCTAATATATTTGTTGAGCATCTTTCCTGTCTTATTGTGTACTTCCCCATATTTTCATTAGTTGTAGGTTATCGTGGATTGGGACGCTATGGACCAATTGGGATGATTTTTAGCGTGGATTATATTGGGGAGAATTTTTAATACAATTTGGAAGATTTGTATTAATTATTTCATTGATGTATAGAGCATTTTTATTCGAGTTAGATAGTTGAAATTTTAATTCGAGAGACTTGTTGTAATTGAAGAGATTGAGATTAGTGGATTTATATTATTATGGGTTTATTTAGATGCTCTATACCTTATTATTTGTGGATTTGATTAGTTTTATCGCATTGGCGCTCCGTTCGCTCTCCCCGGGCGGGCGGGGTGTTATAGCTGGGAAGAGGGTTTGTTCCATTAAAATAGGCCTTGGGTTTTGAGGCAAATGGGTCTTCCGATTTTGATGGGTTTGCTGTTAATCTGGTTGACTTGAAATTGCAGGGAATAAGGTTGGGTGGTCGCCTTTGGTTTCGGGTTGGGCTGAGCGGGTCTGATCGGGTTTGAACTCGGGTGAGGGGCTGGCGGGTTGGAAGGGTTTGGATCGGGGTTGGGTCGGATAGTTCGCAGGTCTAGTGGGTTTCGAACAGCTCCGCGGGTCGCGATTTGGCTGTGGACGGTTTGGGTTGAGACGGCGCCGGATTAGTCTTGGTTTGAACCGAGATTGCTGGTGGTTTATCGCCGGAGTGGTAAGGCTGGCTTGCTGCTGGGTTTAGTCAACATGGGTCGTGGGTTCTCGATTTGGGTGTGTTGGAATGGTCGCAGGGTTACAGGTTGGCCGGCCAGGGGGTAGGCTTGAATCCGGGTTTAGTTCAGCTTTGAAATGGGTATAGGAGTAGGGGAGAGGTTTGAAATGGGGGAAGGTTTGGTTGGTGATTAATGGAGTTTGGTGGGTATTTTGGTAATGGAGGTGAGAGAATCGGGTATGGGTGTGGAAGGATGATGATGAATAGTAGATGTAGGGATGTGTTTGATTTGCACCCTTAAAAAAAAAAACAATCTCATTAAAAAAATTAAAATTAACAAAACTAAAAAAAATAACATCCTAAAAAAAAACTCAAATAATAAAGGAAATAAAAACTAAAAATCTAAAATCAAATAAAAATAAAAATAAAACTTGAGATCTAGACAAATCTAATAAAACTAAAAAAAAACAAACATCTCAAACTAAAATAAAATAAAACTCTATTAAACCTAAAAAATATAATCCTAATAAAATAAAACTAAACTAAAATAAATAAATAAATATATATATATATATATATATATATAGGAGAAGGATCACAAGTGGACCAAAAGAATAGACTTTTTAATGGACTTAACAAAAAAGACTAATAACCCACTAATTTTAATTTCTTGGTGTAATGGGTACGCGCCAGCGGCACCCAATATTAGTGGGTTATTAGTCTTTTTTGTTAAGTCCATTAAAAAGTCCATTCTTTTGGTCCACTTGTGAACCTCTCCCTATATATATATATATATATATATATATATATATATATATATATATATATATATATATATATATATATATATATAATGAAATCTAATAAAACTAAAAGATTAAATTCCTAAAAATTAATCCTAATAAAAATAAAATAAAATAAAGATTAAAAATTAAAAATAAATAAAAATCAAAATCAAAATAAAGAAATAGAAAAATAGAAAATAAATCGTAGAAAATTCTAATTAAATCTAAATATATCCTAAAAATAAAAATGACTCAAACTAAAAATCTAAGAAAAATAATAAAGGTACAAACTAAACACACACCTGGCTCGGGGTATGGACTGGGCTCGGTCTAGGTTTAGATTTGGTTCGGGAATGTTTTGGGGCATCGGATCACATCTCGGCGCGCTCAAATAGGACTCCAAACTTCACGGTCTCTTAAGATTTCTTCGATGCACGTTTTCGATCGCTTCTGCGTCGCAATTGATTGGATTTAGCATTATTTGTACCGCAACTGCGTATTGCCCTGAGAAATAAATAAATACGAACATAAGGCCAATTTTAATTAAAATGAGAGACTAAAATGCATCTATTCGGGTTATAAAATAGACACTCTTGGGTGCTTATCACACCACCCCCAAACAGAACATTGCTAGTCCTCGAGTAAAAATTAGAGAGAAAACAGAGATAAGTAACCAAAAGTGTGCCACTTTCGCAGGCACTGGCGATTGCACTTAGGATGTGCAATAAGCCGTTAAACCTATAGGTTGCCTTACAGGACGAGTGGTGTCTCGTGAGGGTTTGCAGTGAATGTACCCACAAAATTCGAAAACTTATTTAAATGTAGTATCTGAGTAGATGATGAAAAGCTATACAACCTAACTTATTTAAACCCAATAAATAAATACGAACATAAGGCTAATTTTAATTAAAATGAGAGACTAAAATGCATCTATTCGGGGTATAAAAATAGACACTTTTGGGTGCTTATCAGCATGCTTAGGGTAAAAAGATAAAAATTGGGTTTAATTCGCAATCTTGATTAAAATGGTGCATATTTAATTATTTGGGTAAGTTTATTTTATGTTAATTTAATTCAAGTTGGCACTAAATTAATTGGATAATATTCTTGCCTAAATTGTTTAAACTTGAGAATTAAATAAATTTGGTTTGAGTGATTTGAAAGAGTGTGTGTGTGTGTGTGTGTTTACTTTAATTCACTTTGTAGAGTTTAATTTTCATTTGTTTTAAGAAATTAAAATTTGTGTTCACTATAATTTTCCACCCTTTAAAGAAAAGAAAATCAAACGAATTTTTGAAAATTAAATTTTGTTAGTAACCATCTTTATTCCGCACTTATAGGAAATTAAAGTGAAAGTTTTTTTAAAATTGGGGGTCTAAGTTTCCAACAAACCGATTCGTAGGGGGAGCAAATTAGTTCTTTTGATCGAATCGGTTCGGTCTGCCAAGCGAATCGATTCGATTTGCTAGCTTTTCCCTTCTTTTATTTGCATTATTTTACAGTTGTATAAGTTTTCGGATTGGGTTTATATTACCTTGGAAAATTATTAGAGGGTTAGTGCGTGTTTTAGGCCAACTATTAATTAGATTCAAGTGAGACAAATTCGTTAACAAGTGGGTCAACACTTTACAATGATTAATTGGAATTGGAAAGCCGGTTCAGACTTCGAGATTGGTAGGCTAATACGATATGGGGTTTCCCGTATATAGTCAATGTTATGTATATATATATATATTACTAGGGTATGCGCATGCTTGAAGGCACGATGCTAATTTTTAAAAATGTACATTGTTGATAGGGCCATACGTTGCATTTAGTTTGCAATTAATAACCAATTTTTTAAAATAACCTATGGTAAGAACCTATTAGTCTAAAAAAAATGGGACAAAATTTCCTTTGTTTATGAAACATTCCACCGTGTTTAAGAACAAAAATACCAACTATACTATTATTAATGCTAAATATGATAATTTAATCAACTTGGGCAGAATTTTCTTTATTTATAGAACAATTTTATCTGTTTAAGAACAAATATATCAACTATATTGTTATTAATTTCAACCTAATGGTTGTACATGAACCAACTAACAACCATAAACAATTATAGTAATTTAACTAATCTGTCAGATTAGTAAACTTACATAATCATAAAAAAATTTGTTAGTTCGCCATATACACCATTAAAGTCCATAAATGATAAAAGGAGAAGGAAGATATGATTTTAATATGTATGTAACAAAAATATACACAACTAGTTACATGACCAACAATTAGTTACGTGACAAAAATAAAACATATGTTTCGTATAGGCAATTAGATCAACAATGAGGTACATGACAAAAACAATGAAGTAATAGTACAACAAACTGTTTTGATACTTGGTGAGTGGATTTTAGCCATTAGATACATTAAAAAAATAATTAAGAAATTGTTTGTGTTAATTTTTTTTCTCTATGTATTATGTACCGTTGTCCCCATTACAATGATTTATTGTGCTTAGGTTGCAAGTTAGGGACTTACCTTTGGAAAATAAATATTATAGCGATGTCATTTGCTCCAAGGGAATCTCATGAAGCACAAGTTCAATTTCCTTTTGAGGGGGGAGTACCTGTTGTTAACACAACTCCATTTGGCAACGGTTACTATAATGTTGAAGTTGGCATCCATTATAAGGTTCCCCGATGAGAAATTATTTGAATGAGGCCGAAAAAATCATTAGGGCAGCCCTGCCTATATACTCATATCAACTGTGCCCCGAAGAGTATAAAACCTCACCTATAGATCTCCTTTTTTTTATAGAAGGAACATGTTTGGACTGCAATAAAATTACAAATCAATATAATTCAGCAATGATAAATAGACAAAAATAGTTCGATATATGTTTTGGTCTCATGAACTTCTAAAATGATAACATTCCCATCTCACGACTTATAATAATCATCAAAGCACATCAAACCAATCAACAACAACTATGGTAAAGTATCCAATCAACAAATCAGTAGAAAGAAAAAAATGAGCATGGGTTTCTAATAAAAACGCCCTTTTAAGGATCTATAGAACTAAAGTTCAACTGTAATTGCTTCATCACAGTAGGTACATGTGGTAATTATGAAACAAAGAAATACATATTGAGGTCTCATGTGTGACTTAATTTTTTCTGTTCAAGTGTACCCTTTTGGATATTCTAACCTTAATTTAGGATCCTTTTGGGTGCTCTGAGAAGTCATGTAATTTATAGTTTATTTTACATAAATAAATAACAAAGATGAACACATGCTTATAGTTGAGAAATAATATAAATAGCTTGAACATAAATATTAGTAACAATTAATTTACTGCAATGATTTTGAATCGTACATAGTGCTTCGTATGAACTTTCTCTCTTTGGTGGTCGTATAAAAATATGTAAATGGATATGTAAACACTAAAATAATAGAGTAAAAGAAACACATAAAAAACTTAAGAATTAGAGTCGGATTAACTATGTACCATGATCCATTATAATGGAGAAATTTAAGGAACATCCTAAATTCGTGTGCATTTAGCCTTTGTGCAAAACACAAATATAAATATAGTGTAGAACTCAGTACATAACCATAAACAAAAAAATCGATAGCAACAAAACATTAATAGAGGTTGATGGCCATCAGCTTAAAATCTGAATTTTGTCACTACAACCTCCAATCTCAGCAGTTCATATTAAAACAGTATTTAAAAATATCAACCAAAAGTCCAGATTAGAACAACTTAATAGTAGAAAAAAACTAAAAAGACCCTGCAAAACCGACACAACCACTAATGAATGTTATATATTCAAATAAATTAGTTACAAAATTGCAATGTGGTTTCATTTAACATAAACAAAATATAAAATACTAAAACAAAAACAAACCACTAAATTGGTCTCATAAATCCTATGTACAAAATAGAGTAAAAAGTTAGCATTGAAAATTAAATGTAAGCATATATCTTATCCAAACTGCCCATTGGCCTTTCTCCTCTTGTCAGCCCTGATGCTGAGACATCTCCAGTTCCCATCGTTTGTTGATCGGTTGGAAACTGCTATTAAAGGCATAATATCAAAAGGAAAATTCCAGATAAAGGACCTCGAAGAAGACAACAACACTTAATAGTTTGTTGATGCAGTCATAGCAACTCTAGACTAATTCAGGAAGTTATGCCTCTTCGTCAGGCGTGGAGTATTCTACCTACAAATTACACATCTGATAAAGTTCTCTTCACATAAGTTGCTAGATTTTTCTCTCACCACATTTCATAACATTATTTTTTTTTTGTTACTGCTGTAAAGTTATGTGCTTGCTACTACTGTAAATTTTATGACTCGAGATAACCATTTTATCTTATTTGTTCTCGGGATTTAGTTATGCCTATGCATACTTCCAATCAAAATCAAATCAACAAACGAACCTATTGAGTTTTTTTCAAAATCTCATCAATGATTACAACAGATAAGTCTTATTATCTCTTATTAGGATGTATATTTAAAATACCAAAATTAATTAACACTAGTATAAGAACATATACTAACTTAACCCCCTAAGCTTAATAGCATATATTTAGTATTCTTCATCGAGTATGTTATAGCTTCTGTTGTATTTTTACCTAGAAAAATTGATACTCAATGCTCCTTTTGTTCTTTAGCTTTCATAATTCAAAACACTCAAATGTATCAAGTTGCATAAATAATGTCAAATCAATACACTTCAATGCTAGTACTCAAATAATATGTTAAAAGGGGAAATACCTAGGAAAAGTTGGCAAAGCAGCTTTAGTGAGGCAATACCTCCTTAACCGCAAGAAAATTCTACTTAGGCATTAGCCTAACAATCCAAGTTTGCTTCTTTCAACTTGTGGCATGCTATCATATTGGTTCCATCTACAATTTTCATGAATATGTATGAGTATAAGAACTATTAAATTGAAACATAAATATATCATCTTCTTTCAAATGGGTTTTAAGAACAAATGAGTAAAAGAGGTTTTTTACCAAACATATGTACATTGGAGGAATAAGGAAATCGAAAGCAAAATCTTAAATTAGTTCTTCTCTTTTACCATGTGGCATTTTCAGTGTAAGTGGCATTTTCAGTGTAAGTGGCATTTTCAAGCTTAGAACTTTACCATTTTCAAGCATACAATTTTACCATAAAAATTAAGTCCGAAAAATACCACTTGAGTCGTTTAATTCAAGATTAAACAATTTAAGTGGTATTTTTCAATTGGTTTCAGAGCATTGGTTTTACAAATTCTTTTGGATCTTGAGTTTCTGAAATTTTTTTCTCAAAACAAACTATGGACGAGAAATTTGAGAGATTAGGTAAACTTTCCAAGCCGCCTCTCTTAATGGAATCAACTTCCCTTACTGGAAAGTGAAGATGGTTGCTTTCATCCAAGGGACATTGGGAGATGAAGTCTGGGATGCTTTTAAAAATGGTTACACTTTTCCTACTTAACCAGCCGTTGAAAGAAGTACTGCGAGGATTAGGAAGTTGCTAAGTGAATTCACTAAAGAAGAAAAACAAACTTCCCTTAACAATAATAAAGGCAAAAATGACATATTCATGTCTATCAATGAACATTAATTCAAGAGAATGTCTTTCTGTACTACCCTAAGGAAGCATGGGACACTCTGGTGACTGCACATGAAGGAGACACACGTGTTAAAGCTGTTAAAACCCTAATGTTAATCTAGCAGTACAACACTTTAGTCATGACTGAGACTGAGTTATTTGATAATGTCTACATTAGGTTGACAGACATAGTGACTAAGTTGCATGCTCATGGGATAATTTATGATAAGAAAGAAATTGTCTCTAAAATTCCAAGGTCACTTCCACAAAAATTTGACAATAAGCGCTATGCAATTGAGGAGATATATGATCAAAACCTTACCCCTGAACTCCTCAGTAGTAAGCTAAGAACTGTGGAAATGGAATTAGAGTTTAAAAATAAATTAGTACAGACCCATAAGAAACAGTCTGCGTCTAATCTTGTCTTTACCTCTAAGTTGACTAAACATGAATGTCATTTACCTGAAATTAACTTAGAGTCTGATGAGGACTGTAACTTAGAGAGTTTAGATAATCAGATTGCCTTAATGTCTAAACATTTCAAGAAAATTATGAAATTCAGAAATAAAATTACAAATAGATAAGGCAAACCTACCTATTCAAACCACTCTAATAATAGGCCTCATGAGAAAAGACTTGACAACAAACCTAGTAGAGATCTTAAGAACACTGAATGCTATAGATATGGGAAGTTAGGACACATAGCCAGTGGCTGTAGAGTTAATTTGAGTAAGAACAAGAACACTAGGGGTAACTTGTGCATGACTTGGGATGACTCAAGTGAATCATAAACTGAGGAACCTGAGTCATCTAATCCTTATGACCCTTGTATGTACTTCTTTGCCAAAATCATATACACCAATGATAAGGAATCTGATCATGCTATATTAAATGATGCTATCCCTACTAATTTTCCTGCTTTATTACTTGAGAATGCTGATAATGCTTCAAATGTGGTGTGTGTGAGTCAAAGGGAACGATCTATTATTAACGCTAATGGGTGTGTGAGTCCTAAAAGTGAATCACTAGGGGACACTGCACACTGTACACTTTGTGACTCTGATAATGAGGACCTTCCTGACATTCACACACTGTACTAAAAAACTCTCAGGAAAATCACTAGATTTGAAAAGATTGTCAAAGACCTTGCACAGAAGATAGAAACCCTAAGTCATATGATGAAACAGAGTGCTGAAGAGTACACTTCTCAATGTCTAACTCATGAGAATGAAACTAAAACGTTTGAATAAATATTGAAATAATTATCTGATTCAAATGAAATTTTGGAAAAGAAATACAAAGGGACATTATTAGAATTGGAACAAACAAAAGAAAAGACATCAATAGTCTTAAAAAAGTTTGCTAAATTTGAAAATAACTCAAACTGTTTTAAAGACTGTGTTGCTGAAAGTAAGACCAATTCTGATGACAGAACTAGAATAAATTTTTGCCCCAACAATTCCAAGCAAGCTAATACTTTTGAACCTATCAAGTTTGTGTCTGGTGGCAAAAGACCTATTGAAACTTGTCCAGATTTTCAAACCTTGAAAAATGATTTTGACTCAAAATAACAAAAGTTAGACATTAGTGAATCAAGTAACTCTAAGCGTAATGTTGAACATAAGGCTAAATATGTCTGCCCTCCTATTAGACAAGTTGATTCATATTTTCATCCTGTGCCACCTAGGAACAAGACTAGAGCTCAAAACTTAGACAAGTCTTTGACTAACAATTTTCCTAAGGTTAAGATTTCTACGAGCCATTTTTACTGCTCATATAGTGATGTCTATGAACATTACCTTGATGGTTGCTATTACAAACGTCTATATAAACTAGTCTATCACTATCTTGTGTACCATAATTTTAACTATTCTAGGAGAAGCCAACACAATTATGTCCTATCTAGGCAATCGAACAAGAATTTTAACTATCGTAATAGGAAGAAAAGAGAAAATACTAATAGGTCATCAACAAGAAGGAATCCTAGATTCTTTTCTAAATCAAATGCTCAAACTGTTTATAATCCTCATAAACATGCGTAAAAATATTTTAGATAAAAGACTGAAGCTCGCAAGTTTTATCAAATACGAGCTAATAAGTGCAAATTAAAAACTAGAGCAATTTGGGTTAGAAAATATGAACTACTACCCCAAGTGAAATGCAACACTGTGATCAGTGCCTTTAAAGTTGAACACATAACGTCTGGATGGTATTTAGACTCTGGATGTTCTAAACATATGACCGGGAATGATACCAAACTATTAAACAAAACTAACTTCTCCAAAAGAAAAGTCTTGTTTGGAGATGATGTATTAGCCTATATCATTGGTAAAGGAACACACCATAAAAGGATTACCTATTCTTGAGGATGTTCTTTTGGTAAAAGGACTTAAAAGCTAATTACTAAGTATATCGCAATTTTGTGACTCCAACCATATTGTCACTTTTTCAAAGAACAATTGTAAAATTTTAAATAAAAAAGGTGATTGTATTATTACAGGACTCCGCACCCCAGATAAATGTTATATAGTTAATCCAAGTACAATGGTTTGTAATATTTCCAGAAGGGATGACAATGAGATATGGCATAATAGGTTGGGTCACATTAATTACGACAGCCTTGGTAAATTGTGTTCCCAAGAGATAGTTAGAGGTCTTCCTAAGATCAAACCAATTTCAAGCATCATATGTGTTCCATGTCAAGAAGGAAAGATTGATAAGGCTCCCCACAAGAAAGTTAAAGAAGTTTTATCCACTAAACCTCTAGAACTCATCCATATGGATCTAATAGGTCCTTCTCGTACTGTTAGTCTTTGTGGCAATAGTTATATCCTAGTTATGGTTGATGACTTCACTCGATTTACTTGGGTTGACTTTTAAAAATACAAATCAGAAACATTTCGTAAGTTTTTAAATTTTTTAGTTCATATTGAAAATGAAAAGGATTCCCAAGTAGATAGAATTCGTAGTGATAGAGGAGGTGAATTTATAGATTCAGGTTTCATTGAATACTTTGACTATAATGGTTATAAATATGAATTTAGTGCTCCTAAGGCACCTCAAAAAAATGGAATTACTGAGCGTAAAAATTGCACTCTTCAAGAAATGGCCCGTTTGATGATTTATGTGAAGAACTTACCTAAGTATTTCTAGGTAGAATCCATTCGTACAGATTGTCACATAACAAATCGTGTATACCTATAGAAAAACACCAAACAAACATCCTATTAACTTTGGTATGGGAAGAAACCTAACCTAAAATATTTTAGAACCTTTGGCAGTACTTGTTATGTATGTAAGGATAGAGAACATCTGTCTGAATTCGAAACCAGAGGAGATAAATCTACTTTCTTAGGAAATTCTCTAAATAGTAGAGCCTACCGTGTCTACAATCTACGTACCAAAACCTTAATGAAATCCATTAATGTAGTTATAGGTGACACTAATGTAGAGAGTAAGATCAAAGGACCAACTATAGTGTACGAATTCGAAAACATTTTAACTTTTGATTCTCCAGAGATAGATGATTCTTTACCAACTGAGACCCCTAAAGTGCCTAACTGAGTTTCCAAAGATCATCCTTTAGATAATGTAGTTGGTAACCCTACTGAGCCAGTTCGTATAAGATCCCAATTATGTACTCTTTCTCATTATGCATGCTTTGTTTCTCTTGTAGAACCAAAGAATATTAATGAATCACTGAATGACCCATTGTGGATAAGTGTTATGCAGGAGGAACTTCTTCAATTTGTCATTCATGATGTATGGTATCTTGTACCCCGACTTGAAAATAAAAGGGTTATTGGCACACGTTGGCTTTTAAAAAATAAAATAGATAAGTCTGGAATGATTATTCGGAATAAAGCTAGATTAGTTGCCCAGGGCTACTCTCAGATTAAAGGAACAGATTTCGAGGAAACTTTTACACTTGTCACTCGCCTTGGGTCTGTTCGCTTACTCTTTGTAATAGCTTATTATTTGCATTTCACACTTTATCAAATGGATGTTAAATATACTTTCCTTAATGGTATCTTGACTGAAGAGACCTACGTAGAACAACCCAAAGGGTTCATTGACCCTCATCATCCAAATCAGGTCTACCAGCTTAAGAAAGCTCTTTATGGATTAAAAGAAGTTCCTAGAGCTTGGTATGAACGTCTATCTACCTTCCTTCTAAACAAAGGTTTTAAACGAGGTGGGAATGATCAAACTCTTTTTGTCAAACAATTTGACAAAAATATTACCATAGCCCAAGTATACGTAGACGATATCATTTTTGTATCTACCTCCCCAACAGATGTCAAAACATTTTCTGCCACTATGTATAAAGAATTCCATATGTCACTTATGGGGGAGTTACAATTCTTGTTAGGTCTTCAAGTTAGGCAAAATTCAGAT
The DNA here is from genome assembly GCA_949130495.1 of Sambucus nigra. Taxonomy (NCBI): domain Eukaryota; kingdom Viridiplantae; phylum Streptophyta; class Magnoliopsida; order Dipsacales; family Adoxaceae; genus Sambucus; species Sambucus nigra. The sequence goes on along the minus strand of OX422207.1, from coordinate 285,730,574 downwards.
GGTTTGTTTGTATCGCAATCCAAATACGCTTTAGGTATTGTCAAAAAGTTCGGCTTAGAAACAGCCAAAGATGCTAGGATTCCCATGAGTACTTCAGTTAAACTATCAAAAGATGAGAATGGTAAATCCACCGACTCAACCCCAGTCCGAAGTATGATAGGAAGTCTTTTATACGTTACTGCCTCCCATCCTGATATTGTGTATGCTATTTGTGTATGCACCCGCTATCAAAATAATCCTAAAGAGAGTCATTTACTCTGCGTAAAAGGAATTATAAATTATGTTAAAGGAACTCTCAACTTAGGACTTTGGTACGCAAATGACACATCTAGCACGATAATTGGCTACACTGATGTTGATTGGGCTGGGTGTTTCGATGATAGTAAAAGTACATCAGGAGCATGTTATCACATAGGTAATAATTTGGTATGGTGGAATAGTAAGAAACAAAATTGTACTTCTTTATCCATAGCTGAATCTGAATATATCACCGAAGGTAGTTGTTGTGCTCAATTACTTTGGCTAAAACAAATGTTAATATATTACGGTATTATTGAAGAACAATTAGATCTCTATTATGACAATCAAAGTGCGATTAATATTTTCAAAATTCTTGTTCAACACTCTCATACTAAACATATTAAAATTCGGCATCATTTTATACGCGAGTTAGTCGAATCAAAGGAATTGGAGATTAATTACCTGCCTACTGAATTGCAATTAGCTGATTTATTCACTAAACCCTTGGACAATATACGGTTTGAATCCTTACGTAAATAAATTGGGATGGTTATGGCATAATTGTAATGTATCTTTGATATTTCTGCTTTGATATTTCTCTCACTTATCTATGTGTAGACCCTTTGTCCATTTGAGATAAAATGGGGAAGAAGCTTTAAGTTCACTTGGACATTACTTTAATTACTTCAACTAAAAAGCTTGATCTTAGTTATCTAGTACCTCATGTTATTAGAATGTTGTTAGGGTATTAGTTTGTACTTAGTTGAGTAATGTAATTTTCTTTTCTAGGATATGGGGTAGTTAGAACTTTGTATAGGAATATGATTTTATTTTATTTTTGTATCCCTACTATTCCTTAATGACTCAAATGAGATTTTGTCTCATATTTCGAAAAGGAGAGATTGAAGCACCTTATATCTTTGACTCAGTTGAGTTTACATTATATAGGTGCTTGCTAAGTTTGGAAATAGTGACAAAATTGAGTCTTATCCTAATCTACCAAAGAGCCTCTGACACTCCATATCAAATTCCTCTAAAAGTCTCAAAGGTAGAATACCAATACTGCACCTAGGATTGCATTCATTTGTTGCATTCTTCATAATTTAGGTGTGTGTGTGTATTAAATCCCATAAAAATATTTTTTTAATAATTTTTGGAATATAATAAATAATTTTTAGGAATTCATAAAACATTTTTTATCATTTAAAAGTTGGTTTTAATAATTTTGTGGATTGATTTATAATTACCCTTTTCTCCTAAAAACTAGCTTGGGTAGGATCCAAAAGCGACAGAGATTTCTGTGGAGGAAAATGAGATTCTTTAGAAATTTAAAAACACGCATTTAAGGCTTGATCAATGCCCTACACGTGTTGATCTATTAATGTCTTGATTTGCATTTGTTTACTCTCACAATATTTATATGTAACCCTACCCATTAGATCTATTGCTATCTACGGTCTGCATGTCTTTACCTCAATCCTTGTGATATCAAAGAGGACCAATCAAAAGGCTTTTAATAGCGGTCCATCTTCAGCCATAAGATTTCCATCGATAATGCTAGAATTAATCTCAGCCATTGATCTTATACAACCCTTCCCGGTCCTTCTTAACTTTATATAAATAGAGACTAACTGGTGTACGTTTCCAATATTTTGATCACTTTAAGGTTTGAAAGAAAATAAGAGAAGAGTGAGAGAGAGAGAGAAAAGATAGAGATAGAATTAGAAACCCCAATCAAACTCCGACCAAATCTTTCACTAGAAAACCTTTCTATGAGTTTGAGTGAGTTAAAAGTGAGAAGAACCAGCCTCTCTTGTCCAACCAAGTCACGAAGTTTAGATTTCTATTTCTTTTCATAGAAATTTGAGATCTTAAATTGTGTGATACATATCACCTAGATGTTGTTAAGTTTGATTTCTTTTTCACGAAATCATATTTGTGGTTGTTTTACTCTTATTTGATTGTTTTTCAAAACCAGAACCAACAAACTTATTTATGTTTTAAGTTTATGAGAAAAATCTAACTTAGATCTAGTTAAGATCTTGAATGGGGTTTTACACTTTCATGAAATATTTCACATTTTGTGAAATAGCGTTGTAAATAAAATAAAGAAAGTGTTTAGGACCTTGGTTGCTTTTCATAGCAAGGTTCCCTTAAGATCTGTGGATAAAAATAAAGATTCATAGTCGGAGAATATCAAACAAACTGTGATTCAGAAATCCTTACTGCATCTTAGAATAATATTTATAATTTGTTAGGAATATTATCTATATAAGTGTGTGTGTGTGTGTGTGTGTGTGTGTGTGTGTGTGTGTGTAGCATGCATGTGATTAGGCACTTCACCACTACACTTATCACACTACAACAATAAAGAAGTGTTGGTAGATAGATTCTTGACTTTAGAGTCGACGTAAAGCTAAAAGGAGAAACGATTACAAAGCTGGGAGAACAACCTCAACATCAGAACCTTCAGAGGAATCAGAATAATCTAAAAGAGTTGGTAAAAATTTTGGACTTAGATTAAGTCTGTTTGTGTGTTTGTTTTGTTATATAGTTTGTAATCTGTTATTATATTTTAGTGGATTTTGCCTTTGAGGTGTAGAGACTTCCGTGGATGTTTCCCCAATTGGGTGGGGTTTTACCACATTAAAATCTTGTGTACTTGCATACTTACGCTTCCTCTAATCACCTTGCCGAGGTTGTGCTGATTTAGAACATATATAGGATTTGTTTTTTTAAAACTGGTGCACTCATACCTTAAATAATTCGTTCATATAATCTTTTATACACATCTTGTGTTGGCTGTTTGTTTTGATTAAAGAGTTTCTTCAAAAAACTGTTCGGAGTGATTTAAACTGTTTAATCTTAAATTAAACGACTTAAGTGGTATTTTTCAAAGTCATATTTTGATTGGTCTTGGATTAAAACCTGAAATGAAAGGAAAAAAATCAGTTTGTTCCCAAAAACATTGTACGTCAGCAATTCAACTTTCCAGTGGCATGTGAGAAGTCAGATACATCCCCAAAACTTTGTTGGATATGAAAATCTTAAAATCTTGTACTATAGAAATAAAATTTCCGTCCTAAATCCCGAGATCTGAATATAAAATCCATGTAAAGAAAGATTAAAATCTAACTACAGTAAAAAATGCTAACCAACAATGGTAAGAATTATTAAAGAAAGTGTAGATTCAAAGAACAAAACAAAAAGAAAAATAGTAAAAAGCCACGCTAACCAATAATGGTAAGCATTATTGAAAATCCATCTAAAAGGTGAGTACCACAAAACTAAACTCACAGTTGTAAAAAACACACAAACCATTTTAGTATGACAAAACTGTAACTAACATAATTAGACATTGACAAAAAAAAATATGACAAAAAGTATATAGTGTGTGAAACCAAAAAAGACCCCACTTTCATCCTATATAGTGTACGAAACTATAAAGTTTCAGTGGGGCTATGTGTGGGTGGGTGGTGGTGTTTAATTTGAAACCATAATTAATAAATAAACATGCTTGCATATCACCTTTCAAGCCCAACATTTTTTTTAATTCTTTTGAACAGAAAATCCCAAAACGTTCAGATAGATAAAATTGTAAATAGTGAGGAGAGAAGAGAAGAGAAAATAATATACCTAGTGTTGCACAACCTGTTATACAAATTATCACACTAAAATGATCCCACTCATATCCCTAACTATCAAACTCTAAAAAATAATGAAAGAAAAACATAAATTAGGAAAAGGAAAATTGAAAGTAAACCCTCACCTAAGTCATTAAACATCAACAACCCAAACATATAGATGCTGGAAGATATAGAAGCCTTTATATTTTTACAAAAAGAACCTATGAAATCCCAAACAAAATTGTAAATTCCCAAGATAGACCTTAAAATGAAAAACTCAATAAAATCCTAAACTCTAAACCCAAAATTTCAAGTAAATCCAAAATCGGTAGAGAAAAATTACACATCTTATCCACTGAAAGTGGTGGCTCACGTTCGTTGTCCCCAAAAAAATGGAGAAACATGTGGGGGTGTAAAAATAAATTGGAATGTCAATACAAAAACTAAAAAAACTGAACAAAAAACATAAAAATAAAAAATATATAATTTAAGATAGGAGAAATGTTAGATGAAAGAAACAAAAACAATGTCATTAATATCATAATTATACTACAAAGAGAACCATACAAACATGTAGATTCAATATGGTGAAGATGGATAACATGAAGAGGGAGCATATGAGAGTATACCTGGAATAAAAAATAAACAAAGAATTTGAAATCAAATGTTCAGGACTTGATTGGATCTACAATATATGGAGATTCCAGTCCCACGGTAGAGATAAAACAATGTACCTTATCATGGAGAATATTATAGACCATTTTTGTGCATTATTTCTCTGTAGAAAAAAGTGTGCAAATAAATTAATGTGGAACCCAATAAAAAGACACAATCAAACAAAAAAACATCAAGAAACACAAATTCAGTAAACATGAGATTGGAAGTTGTAAATTTTACCATGAGATTTGATTCTACAAACTAAGGGATATGAAACCCTCAATTAAACCCCAATTCAGTAAATAAATGCAAAATAAATTTTCAACTGAGCATTAAACATCAGAGAAAAAAGGATAAATAAAATCTAAAAGTTTCAAACACATAAAGCCCATAAGGCTCTAAAAATTATATCTAAATTGGATCAGGGTTTAGATCAGAAATAGAATTTAAAAGTTCTAAAAGTTCGAAACACATATGCCACAATGTGTGTGAGAGAAAAGAGTGTTAGAGGCACTTGAATCGGGGTTTAAATAAAAAAAATAGGGTAGTTGTACCATTGTGAACCTTGAAATATAATTAAACAAAACCGAAAAAATAAAGAGTGAAAGGAGGATTGATTGAGAAGAAGTCATGACATAGGCAAATTACCTATTGGATGGTCATGGATGATCGTGATCAACGATTGAGCATGACAGGATGGAGGTGGGCGATAGATGGATGGGTTGCTGGCTAAGGTAGATGGAGAGGGAGGGAGAGGTCATGAGCATAAACGTAGGAGGTTTTAGAAGGAGATTTGTGTTGTGTGGGAAGTGAAAAATGTACCCATTTTTGGGTTTTTGTGTCTCAGTAAGATTTGGTTTTTGTGTGTGTTACCGATTTACCTTTTTTTTTAATTAAAGTAAAAGAGGGAAAACATTTCAATGGTGAGGGGAAAAAACAATGAAGGTTCAAAATAGGAAAATATAACAAAATAATTCTAGCCCTCGGATTCTTGCATTGTTGGCTATAATCCTCACCATAAACTATCTTATATACTTATGAATAGTGAAAACACAATTATAACTTATTTTATATATATATACATATGTACGTGTGTGTGTGTGTGTGAAATATACCTAACTCAGTAATGCTATCATTTGGAGGTTGCGCATTATGGCCACCCACCTTGGCATTGACGAGTAGGTGTTGGGTTATTTTCCCAAGTTAAAGTGTTGTTGCATAGCCAGTATCCATGAGTGAGGATAGGTATTGGTTTATAGATTGTATGGGAGCGATGTGATTGGTTACGATCCCTAGATATATGTTTATGACCGCTCTATTGTTTGTATTTATGTTTTGGGTTCGATGGTGAGATTCTGACCCGGCGGCCCGTTGTGGTACGTGGTGTGCCTAAAGCCAGATAGCAGACGAGGTATGCATCCTCGAGGCCCTACTCAAGGTATACTGTATATACATATATAATGAGTGATGTATATGTATTTGTATATGATATAGTTGTGTGAATATCAAATTATAATATGTGTGTAGTTGTTTAACATTTATGAAGATATACCTAGTGAAGGTAGTGCATATTAGCTAATAGAGATTATTAGTAGGATTGGCTATGCTAGTGGTTATTTTCCTAGTTAGGCAGGGTAACATGATTAAGTTAATAAAATAAATGCGTTAGGTGGGCACTATAGATGAGAGGTGAGGAAGAGTCTCATGTGAGTGCAAATGAAAGTTAAATATGAAGTTAATACACTACACCCTTAAATTTAAAGAAATTAAATACTTGCAAATATTTTTCAAATGTTTTAGGCTTTGACCCGTTGTCAAATATTTTCAAAACCCCAAGTGCTCAATAATAAGGACCTCAGAGTTAGTCTTTCCATCATGTCGTTGTGTACAGTAGCTGTGGATACGATTAGATTTGATTATAGCCACCTCAATTACTTTAATCTAGATAAGACCCAGTATTTCAGTATTTTCCATTTGAGCGTGTTACCTGTAGATTTCTAGGACATTTCTTTTAGCATAAGCATTTCCTGTTATTTCTACGTTGCATATGGTATTATTTGTGGTCACCGATAGTTTATTTGGTTTGGGTTATCAATGGTTATTCCCTTTTCATTTTTATTGTTATTTTAGTTGGTGTAAATTTATGATGATTGTATTTAATTGAGAAAAAGGTTAATTGTTGAAATAAAATCGAACTTAATAGGTTACTAGTGTAATTAAATAAATGTTACAACAGTACTGCTAAGAATGAAATCATACTTTATTCCTGTTTAATTTTAATAAAGGCCTTATCAACTGGTATTAGAATAGACAAGATGTCACACCATCTCTCATATTACCTTTCTATCTCTGCTCAAACCTCAAAAGAGATATCAAACTATCTCAAAGCGGAGCTCTCTCATATATTTGCATGCATAGCAACGGCCTAAATTACCAAGGAGTCATACAAAATCTCCCTTACATAGTGGCACTAGTTGAAGTGACGTTTTTACATTGCTCAATGATACCATATTCCTACCTAAGAACCTATCAACGTTTAAGGGATTCTCAACCTAAGGTCTCCAAACTGGTTCTTAAAATAACTAAAAATTAATCAATTAATGTTATGAGCAATAGTAAAAATATAATTAAGTAAGCATAAAGAACAAGGGGGTGCCCAATATCTTCCCCACTTGTAACTCGATTCTCGATCCCACATAACAAGAATATTTGGACCAACCACAGACTTAAACCAATCTTAGGATTTTCCCAAAAGGGCTAACCTAAATATGTTGTTTATCTTTGTATAAAATAAATAGGAAAACTCTATAAAAACCAACCAAACCCCTTATTAAACAAAAACACAATAAGGCTTAGGACTAAAAGTAGGGGTGTGCGACTCAAACTCGACATGGAATTAGACATCTTCCAGTGGCAATTACTTTGACCCACATTGCACTGATAAACTAACCTCGACAGAGAGACAAGCACTCTGGGCATCCACCGTCAAGTGAATGGAATCTAATACAAGATAGAAATTCCCTCTCTCCACCTAGGCGTTGCTTGGGCACAAAACGCCGCACTTACCTCGATTCAATGCTTTGATCCATTTTTTTTATATAGAAATACCCTTTGAATAATATTAGTAATTGCTCCATCATAACCTTCATCACTTTAGCAGAAAAATAATAATGTTGGAATATTTTGATTTATTCCTCTTTACCTATAACTTTATGTGTTATTTTGGTATAGATTACTGATGGAAATATAATCTACTATACATAGGGGGAGAGATGACCCAATTTTCTATTTAGACTAGAATTATACCATTCATCACAGTAGAATTTTATTAATAAATTAACTCACCATCATTATCTTTAATATTTAGATGACTTATCCAAAAGACTAATAATCAAATCTAAATCTTTATGTGGATCACATTAAGTAGGACACTAATATTTAATTAATGAATTTATTCTTTATTAACTTCATTTCAAAACTAATTTAATTAATAAATATATCTTACACCCACCACCTAGGACAGACATTGCTGCAGCTCTATCCCCCCCCCCCCCCCCACATCTCTCTCTCTAATATATATATATATATAAGAAAGAGAGAGAGACATTCGGGATAACTTACTATTGATTTGCTTGTGTTATACATGAAGAAGTTTTGGAATCATTTTTTCTTACTTGTTTAACTCTGTAAAAGTATACGTTTACTCATGTTGACCCACATCACTTGAATTATCTATTCTAATTACAAAATAAACTTTGAGGTTTGTCTTTAAGGTCATTTTGGAAAAGTGCCACATTCCCTGAAAGCTTCATCTATCCCATCTGACGTTTTTTCATGATCAAAATGATTGGATTGCTACATTGGTTGAGATAAAAATAGTTTGATTACAATTTAACTCCTTGTCATATTCAAATTATCTTTGTTTTAGTAAAATTGAAATTTGATTTATGTGTGCATGTGTTGGTTTGGTTTTTGGTATTTTATGTTACAGGTATGCAAATATACTTTTTATATATAAAATATACTTAAAGGATGTTTACATGTGTATGTCATATGTGATTAAGGTTCAAACTTACATAGATTTTAATTTCCCTTACCAAAGTCTAGTATTTTCATTGATCATTCACCTCAGAGAAGGATTGGTTTTGCTTCATTGAAGGACCGGTTTTGCTAATTGTGTGGTTAACCAGATTAATTACTTCTAGGAATTCTACATCCTCGCGAATTCCCTCCCTGACCATTTCCCCTAATGAAGAAGAACACTCGCTTCAGTGAAGGTGCATCGATGGTAGAGAGTTTTGTCTATAAATTATATATTTGTTAAATATCTCTTGGAAAATTATGAAGACTTATTTTATAGTTGAATCTTTCTAAAACTTAAGTGTTTTGATTTTTCGTGTGATGACATCCTCCCTAGTTGTCTTGTGATTGTCTTCCACACTTGGAAAAGATCAATATATATATGGAGAGAATTATAGGGTAATTATCCGATCAAGAAGGAACATTTGACACGTGTTCGATAGATCAGATAAGCGACCACAGTTTGGAGATGGGAATAAAGAGAAATCGATTAATGGAAATCTTGGGGTTGGATTCGCTTGAACAAATCACAATAATAATCCAAAAATATAGAGTCCCATAGGACTCGTTCTCTTTCTATTCTATATAAATGTAACCCACACTCTAGGAAAAAGGGGCATATAATCTTTTTTATCAAGTGTTGATCAACAAAGAGAGACAAAAACACCATGTGGATGTAGGAAGTTGCAGAACCACGTATATACTGTATTATGTGATTGTGATTTTATTTTTTGCTCGAAGTGATTGTGTTGAATAAATTATAGTAGGATTTTACCACCTAAAATTCATATCGTGTGTGGGGATCAATTTCCTCATTAGTCAAGAAAAGCCTACGAGAACTTATGTCTCACTTGCACAACCCATGTCTACAGACTAACAGTGACCATCAGAACGATCAAATTGGACTGCCAACACCTAGAATTAGGTATGAGGTCCACCCCAATAGGATTCGTAACACTCATAACTCATAATATCATCCCCAAGAGGAAAAAATTGTGAAATCAATGAAAACTAAGATTTACCTAGATCTCACAATTATAGAGGCGTATGAGCACAGACTTCGTCAATAAGACGAGGCCATGCACCTCTAGTAGGAGAAGAAATCCCATTTTCATCATCACCTTGAAATAATGGAGTAATATTTACATCGAGACAAGCACAAATGCCATTCTCGAACACCCAACCCTCAGTCAAGTAAAAATCACAGTCGAGGAAAGAGTTTGAGGCGTGACCAAGAGCGCTCCAAACACAGAAGCTCCTAGAAAGAAAAGACCAGGAATGGGGTCATAACAATAAGGATCTCTGTGATCTTATCCAACAAGAGATGGACGAGCATTCCACTCATTAGGGGGAACGATTCACTAAGGAATTGTCCAGGAGGGCCCTCATCATTCAGATGAAGTCTCCCTTCTCAAAATCAATTGAAAAACCAATGCCTCCTAAAAAATTCGCCACACTAAAATTCAAAATTTGTGATGGGAATATTGATACCATTGACCATGTTTGTTAGTGTCGGCAAGCCATAAATATATGGAGTTTCAACGAAGCCCTTATGTGCTGCATATACCCTTATAATTTGGGGAATATCACACTGAAGTAGTTTAAAAATTTACCACACAGGTCAAACACTAGTTTCAAGCAACTCATGGAAGCATTCACTGTCAGATTCATAACCAGCAGCTCTCATCTTAAGAGGATGGACTCACTCCTCACCATGAGGAACAAACACGAGGATACCTTAGGAGAATACGCGTGACAGTATTGGGGAACTTATAATGAAGTGGAGGATTGATCAGAGACGGTCATTGTGTCTTTATTCAAAATCGACTTGCCCGGTAAATCTATCTTACACCATACTCTCGTGAAGAAAGAGGCCAATAATATCAATAATATTATGTCTAGGATTGAGTAATATGCCAAGCTAAAAGATGTGGTAGCTGAAACCCAATAAGATAATGGTTGGTCAATGGCGACCAGAAATGAAAAGAAGGAGAGTACCCCTAAGAAAGGGCAAGAAGCAGAATGAAGAGTCCAAAAGTATTGAAGCACCTTATACCTTTGACTTGCTTAAGTCTATACTGTATAAGTGTTCATCTAGTTTGGAAATAGTGACAAAATTGGTTGTCCATCCTAGAATCTAAAAAGCCTCAGAACTTATCTCTCTAATTCTCTTCAATGATCTATGAAGGTAAAAATTGAATCACACTACACACAATTAGAAGTGCATACATGTGTTCATATTGCTTAAAATTGAGTGTGTGTTTAATTCCCTTTGAATTGGTGCTTTAAATATTTTTTTGGAAATTTTTAAATATTTTTAGATATTTTTTAAACATTTTTTAATAAATGTTTTCATAAATAAAATGGGATTTTAAAGTTTGTGGGGTTAATATCTTATTTTGGAAACTTTAGTTTTCACTCGAATTGTTTGGTTGGGTAGGATCTCAAAGCGCTAGAGACTTCAGGGTACCTTCTGTATTTATTTTAGACGCGCGTGTGAGAGCCACTCACAAGCCAACACTTGTCATCCTCCTGATGCTTCGAGTTGTGTTTCTTTTGTGAGAAGGTTGGATGGTTGATTGCTGATCGTTGGATCATTCCTAATCGAGGGTCTGCATGTGTTCTTGGTTAATCCCGGTGCTATCCATATGAACCAATCACAATCATTTTAAACCACCGCTGCTTTATAACCTTTGGATCAAGTCAAAGTTTGCAAGACTTGATCTCAGCCCTTGATTTCCCTCGAACATCCAGAACCTTCCCTCAGCCCTATAAATACCCTCCACTTCTCAGCCTTAGAAGACTTTTGGGCATTCCTCTTTCTGAGAGAAAAAAATAAGAGAGAAGTGAGAGAGAAGAGAGAAAAGAATAGAGAGAAGAGAGAGAAAGGGAAACAGTTAGCCAAACCCTAACCCTAACCCTAAACACTTCAACTCTGAAACAAACCTTCGTGTACATTCAACCCCAAACACAACCTTGAGTGTTTGAGAGAGAGAGTGGTTTGTTCTTTTGAAGCTGTAACCTTATTGATCTTTTGATCTTGTTCACAACTTAAACTTTAGAGTGAAGATCTTGTTTCTTTTTCCATAGAAACATTAGATCTATACTCTGCTTGTTACATTTTTCACTAGATCTGCATATTTTCTACTTGGTTTAAGAAAATCATTTTTGATTTGGTTTTAAAATGTTTTATGGTTTCTATTTTTACAAAACTTAACCTGACCTAGTTGGATTCACACTTGGAGATTTTCAATCTCACAAATGTTTTCAAAAATAGATTGATTAAGATCTTGACCGATTTTTCAAGCGAGATATCCGTGGAATCTGGGTTATATTAAAGGTCAAAAAGGTTTTTAGTTTTGTAAGAAATAAAAATAACAAAATCACAGCATATAGACTTTATATGTAATTTTTATAGGACTGTCTGTAAATCTAAGTGTGTGTGAGTTCATGCATGTGAATAGGGATCACTTCACAAACACTTAACACACTACTACACTGGAAGTGTTGTGTTTAAGATCAGAGATCATTGAGTCGACGTAAAGAAGCTAAAGCAAAGGAAGTTAGCAAACTGAAGAACATCATCAACAAATCAGATCTATGAGAAGTTAGAAGGACACCAAGTGGGGTATATTCCTAAACTTAGAATAGGTTGATTTGTGTGTTTGCATGTTGTATTGTTTGTAACTAATTTTTGTTATTAGTTGATTTTTGTTTTTGTGACTTAGAAGTCACCGTGGATGTTTCCTCTGTTGGGAGAGGTTTTACCACATTAAAAACTGTGTGTTGATTATCTTCATCTACTCATCTCATTCTATAAGTGTGCTGAATTTTTGAAACTGCCTTAGTTTTAAAAACTGATTACACAATCTTAATTACTCTCGTACATAAGTTTCTTTGTAAACACATCTTGTTTATAATTTTTATTTTTCAAAAGAAAAGGGTTTCTCCAACAAACATTTCGGAGTTGCTTATACAGTTTAATCTTGTATTAAACGGCATTAGCGACATTTTTCAATTGGTATCAGAGCCCTGTTAACTTTTATTTCAAAAGATCTTGTGTTTCTGAAATCGTTTTCTGAAATATTTAACTATGGACGAGAAGAATGAAAGGTTTGGTAATCTGTCCAGACCTCCACTCTTTGATGGAAACAACTTTGCTTACTGGAAAGTAAGAATGGTTTCCTTCATCCAAGGGACTTTAGGAGATGATGGCTGGGACATTATTGAAAATGGATACACTTATCCTACTAAACCAGCCACTGAAGGAAGTGATGAGAGGGTAAAGAAAATCTTAAGTGAATTTACCCAAGAAGAGAAAACCATTTCTCGAAATAACAATAAAGGCAAGAATGCCATTTTTATGTCTATTAATGAGTATGAGTTCAAAAGAATCTCATCTTGTGCCACTTCTAAGGAAGCTTGGGACACATTAATCACTACCCATGAAGGAGACTCAAGAGTTAAAGCTGCTAAAACTCAAATGCTTATCCAGAAGTACAACTCTTTGATCATGTCTGATTCTGAGTCTTTTGATGATTTTTACATGAACTTAACTGATATAGTTACTAAGTTGCATGCTAATGGTATAACTTATGATAGGAATGAAATTGTCTCTAAAATTCTAAGGTCATTACCACAAAAGTTTGACAGTAAGAGGTATGCTATTGAGGAAATGAATGATCAAAACCATACCCCTGAGTTACTCAGTAGCAAACTTAGAACTGTGGAAATGGAATTAGACTTTAAGAAACAATTAAATCATTCACAAAGAAAACAGCCCAACTCTAACTTGAGTTTTGCCTCTAAGATACCCAAACTTGAGTCTAATTTGACCAACTCTGACTCTGATGAGGAGTGTGATATAGACAAACTAGATAATCAGATTGCCTTAATGTCTAAACAATTTAAGAAAATTGTCAAATTTCGAAACAAACAGGCAACTAAACAAGGCAAGCCTAATTATCCTACTCTGTCTAATCCCAAACCTCATGAGAGAAGTCTTGACAAACATCCTAAGGACAATAATTCCAGACCCACTAGAGACCTTAAAAAGATTGAATGTTTTAGATGTGGGAAACTAGGTCACATGGCTCACGATTGCAGAGTTAATCTGAATAAAGCCAACACACACAATAGAGCCAATGTCTGTAAAACTTGGAATGATTCAAGTGACTCTGATGAAGAGGAACTTGAGTCTTCAAATGTACTTGACCCTTGCATGTCCTTTTATGCTAAGATCATTTACAATGATGATATGCCTGTGTGTGATAATGATGCTCCTACTCTTGCTTGTGTGAATACTGTTTTGACTGGCCTAGATGCATTATTATCTGAAAATGTTGCTAGTTCTACTACCGTGTGTGTGAGTCAAAGTGATCTCGATAATGACGATGCAAATGGGTGCGTGAGTACTAAAACTGAATCGTTAGGGGTCACTACACACACTTCACTTAGCGACTCAGACACAGATGACCTCCCTGATATCCATACTTTGTATGCTAAAACTCTTAAAAAAGGCACTAGATCGGAGAAGACTGTTAGAGACCTGACTAAGAAATTAGATGATCTAAGTCTTATTGTGAAGTTGAATGCTGAAGAGTACACTAACCAGTGTCTGACTCATCAATCTGAAATTGAAACTTTTGATCAAAAATTAAAAGATTTGACTAAAACTAATGAAACCCTGGAAATGAAATACAAGGGAACATTATTAGAACTGGAGGAAGCAAAAATAAAGACAGCTACTGTTTTCAAAAAAAATTCTAAGTTTGAAAACAATTCATACTGTTTTACTGACTTTCTTGTTGACTCCAAGACCAATTCTTATGATAGAACCGGTATTGCATTTTGCCCTAAGAACAAACCACAAACTACAAATCTTGAACCTATTAAGTTTGTGTCTGGGGGCAAAAGACCAATTGAAACATGTCCAGACTTTCATTTTATTAAAAAGGAATTTGATCAAAAGCAACAAAAGAAAGACATTGGAGAGTCTAGTAATTCTAAGGCTGAGACTGCACTTAAGACTAAATACGTCTGTCCTTTGATCAGAAAGGTTAATTCTACCTTTAAGACCATCCCTCCTAGGAATAGCACTACTGAACAGAATGCTGTTAAACCCATTTTTAGAAGTTTTCCTAAGGAAATTCATCCCTCAAGCAATCAATATTGCTCTTACTGTGACATTTATGGTCATTCCTTTGAAGGTTGTTATGCTAGGCGTCTAAACACCCCTGTGTACAACACTTCTGTCTACCAGAACTTTAACTATTCTAGGCAAAATCGTAACCATTATGTCCTTCCAAGACAACCTGATAAGAACTCTAACTACAGAAATAGAAAGACCAAAACTAAGAGTTCATTTAAGAGAAAGGCTCCTAGAAACTTTCCTAAACCAAAAGCTCAAATTTTCCACAATAATCAGTTTGCTACTCCAAATGTTTTTCGACAAAAAGCTGTTTCTCGAAAATTTTATCAAATGAGGGCAAACTTGCGCAAAATTAAAACTAGAGCTATTTGGGTTAGAAAAGATGATCTTTTACCCCAAATGAAGTGTAACATTGTTATCACTGCCTTAAAAGCTTAACATACTTCATCTGGTTGGTATTTAGATTCAGGATGCTCCAAACATATGACAGGAGATGAAACCAAACTTTTAAACAAAACCAGATTTGCTGGTGCGAAAGTAGTTTTTGGTGACGGAGTTTCATCTCAGATCATAGGTAAAGGAACCCTAAAAGAAGAAGGAATGCCTGTTCTCGAAAATTTTCTATTAGTTAAAGGCCTCAAAGTCAACCTCCTAAGTATATCACAATTTTGTGACTCTGACCATACTGTTACCTTTTCAAAGAACAATTGTAAAATTCTAAATGATAAAGGTAAATGCATTATTACAGGATTTAGAACACCTGACAATTGTTATACTGTCAAGACTAGTTCTGAAACCTATAACATTGTCAGAATGGATGACAATGAGATCTGGCATAATCGTATGGGTCACTTAAGTTATGATATCCTTGGTAGATTGTCTAGTCAAGAGATAGTTAGAGGTATTCCTAAAATTAAACCTATTTCAAGTGTTGTTTGTGGTCATTGCCAGGAAGGAAAAATAGTTAAGACTTCGCATAAAAAGGTTAAAGACATTCTCACCTCTAGACCTTTAGATCTCATCCATATGGACCTTATTGGTCCCTCTATAACTGTTAGTCTTTGTGGACACAGTTATATCCTTGTCATGGTTGATGATTTCACACGATTCACTTGGGTTGCATTCTTGAAACAAAAATCTGACACGTTTCAGAATTTTTTGAAAATTTTACTAAGAATTGAAAATGAGAAGGACACACAAGTAAATCGTATTCGTAGCGATAGAGGGGGAGAGTTCATAGACACGGGAATAGTTGAATATTGTGACTACAACGGTTACAAACATGAATTTAGTGCCCCTAAGACTCCTCAGCAGAATGGTATTGCTGAAAGGAAAAACCGAACTCTTCAAGAGATAGCACGTGTCATGTTGCATGCCAAATCTCTGCCCAAATACTTCTGGGTAGAATCTATTAGAACTGTTTGTCATATTACTAATAGAGTCTATCTTAGGAAAAACTCTAAACAAACTCCTTATGAGCTGTGGTACGGTAAGAAGCCTAATCTGAAATACCTAAGAACTTTTGGAAGTCAGTGTTATGTCTGTAAAGACAGAGAACATCTGTCTAAATTCGAAACGCGTTGTGATAAAGCCATCTTTTTAGGATACTCTCCAAACAGTCGTGCTTATCGTATATACAATCTGCGTACTAAGGCCCTTATGGAATCGATAAATGTAATTGTAAGCGACACTATTGTCGAAAATAAGACATCTGAATCACCTATTGTGGTTGAATCTGAAAATGATTTCAAAACTGATTCACCAGAAATAGATGACTCATTACCTATTGAGAGTCCAGAAGTACCTTGCTGGGTCTCTAAAGATCATCCCATTGACAACGTGCTCGGTAATCCTAATGAGCCAGTTCGTACTAGATCCCAGTTAAGAAATTATTCTAATTATGCATGTTTCGTCTCCCTTGTGGAACCGAAAAATGTTAATGAAGCATTGAATGACACACACTGGATTTCTGCTATGCAGAAAGAACTTTTACAATTTGTCATTCACGATGTTTGGTATCTTGTACCGCGGCCTCAAAACAAAAATGTTATTGGAACACGTTGGATTTTTAAGAACAAATCTGATGAAAATGGGGTGATTCTTAGAAACAAAGCTAGACTTGTTGCTCAAGGTTACTCTCAAATAGAAGGGATAGATTTCAGCGAGACATTTGCCCCTGTCACTCGTCTTGAATCTGTTCGACTTCTTTTCGCCATAGTGTGTCACTTAAAATTCACACTTTATCAAATGGACGTCAAATCTTCTTTCCTAAATGGAATTCTATCCGAAGAAACATATGTAGAACAACCCAAAGGGTTCATTGACCCTAAACACCCTAACCATGTCTTTCGTCTAAAAAAGGCTTTGTATGGCTTAAAACAATCTCCTAGACCTTGGTATGAACGCCTTTCCAACTTTTTGTTGGATAAGGGTTTTAAGAGAGGAGGAAATGACCAGACTCTCTTTGTCAAACATTTTGACAAAAACATTATTATAGCCCAAGTCTATGTAGACGACATCATTTTCGGGTCAACTTCAAACTCTGAAGTTAAATCTTTTTCTGCTATTATGCATAAGGAATTTCACATGTCCCTTATGGGGGAGCTACAAGTCTTCTTAGGATTTCAAGTGAAACAGAATTCTGATGGACTATTTGTCTCTCAAACTAAGTATGCCTTCGATCTTGTTAAGAAATTTGGTTTAGACAATGCCAAAGTTGCCAAAACGCCTATGAGTACTACTGTTAAATTATGTAAAGATGAAAATGGTAAGTCAGTTGATTCCACACTCTATCGTAGTATGATTGGTAGCCTACTCTATCTAACTGCCTCACGACCAGACATAATGTATGTTGTATGTCTGTGTGCTCGTTACCAAAATAACCCTAAAGAGAGCCATTTATTGAGTGTAAAACGTATAATAAAGTACATAAAAGGCACTCTTAATCTTGGACTTAGGTACACTAAGGATACCTGTAGCACCATCATAGGGTATACTGATGCTGATTGGGCCGGGTGTACTGATGATAGTAAAAGTACATCATGTGCCTGTTATTATGTCGGCAATAATTTAGTTGGTTGGAGTAGTAAAAAACAAAATTGCACATCTTTATCTACGGCTGAGTCTGAATATATAGCAGCAGGAAGTTGCTGTGCTCAATTATTATGGATAAAACAGATGTTAAGCGATTATGGGATTAAAGAAGATCAATTACAATTGTATTGTGATAATCAAAGCGCCATTAACATATCTAAAAACCCGGTTCAACACTCACGAACTAAACACATTAAAATAAGACATCATTTTATTCGCGAACTTGTTGAAACTAAGGAATTAGAAATTCATTACCTGCCTACTGATCTGCAACTTGCAGACATGTTCACTAAACCTTTAGACTATAACAGATTCCTGTATTTGCGAAATTCTATAGGCATGGTATGCGCTGATTAAACTCTTAAGACTTTAAGTTTTACCCTTTGTCCATTTGAGACAAAATGGGGGAGAAATTTGAGTTTAATGAGTTCAAGATTTTGTTCACATTTAATCTAAACTGCTTGATCTTAGTGTGTACATTTGCAGGAATCTCTTCTACTGATTGTCTACCTTTTCTAGTGTACATATTTGTAAATAGTTGAGTTATGTAATTTTTGACTTTCTAGGAAATGGGTAGATAGTATCTTTTGTATAGGACTAGGTTTTATTTCTTTTGGTTCCCTACGAGTTTTAAGCTAACTCAAAGGAGATTTTGTCTCATATTTCCAAAGGGGGAGATTGAAGCACCTTATACCTTTGACTTGCTTAAGTCTATACTGTATAAGTGTTCATCTAGTTTGGAAATAGTGACAAAATTGGTTATCCATCCTAGAATTCAAAAAGCCTCAGAACTTATCTCTCTAATTCTCTTCAATGATCTATGAAGGTAAAAATTGAATCACACTACACACAATTAGAAGTGCATACATGTGTTCATATTGCTTAAAATTGAGTGTGTGTTTAATTCCCCTTGAATTGGTGCTTTAAATATTTTTTTGGGAATTTTTAAATATTTTTAGATATTTTTTAAACATTTTTTAATAAATGTTTTCATAAATAAAATGGGATTTTAAAGTTTGTGGGGTTAATATCTTATTTTGGAAACTTCAGTTTTCACTCGAATTGTTTGGTTGGGTAGGATCTCAAAGCGCTAGAGACTTCAGGGTACCTTCTGTATTTATTTTAGACGCGCGTGTGAGAGCCACTCACAAGCCAACACTTGTCATCCTCCTGATGTTTCGAGTTTTGTTTCTTTTGTGAGAAGGTTGGATGGTTGATTGTTGATCGTTGGATCATTCCTAATCGAGGGTCTGCATGTGTTCTTGGTTAATCCCGGTGCTATCCATATGAACCAATCACAATCATTTTAAACCACCGTTGCTTTATAACCTTTGAATCAAGTCAAAGTTTGCAAGACTTGATCTCAGCCCTTGATTTCCCTCGAACATCCAGAACCTTCCCTCAGCCCTATAAATACCCTCCACTTCTCAGCCTTAGAAGACTTTTGGGCATTCGTCTTTCTGAGAGAAAAAAATAAGAGAGAAGTGAGAGAGAAGAGAGAAGTGAGAGAAGAGAGAAAAGAATAGAGAGAAGAGAGAGAAAGGGAAACAGTTAGCCAAACCCTAACCCTAACCCTAAACACTTCAACTCTGAAACAAACCTTCGTGTACATTCAACCCCAAACACAACCTTGAGTGTTTGAGAGAGAGAGTGGTTTGTTATTTTGAAGCTGTAACCTTCTTGATCTTTTGATCTTGTTCACAACTTAAACTTTAGAGTGAAGATCTTGTTTCTTTTTCCATAGAAACATTAGATCTATACTCTGCATGTTACATTTTTCACTAGATCTGCATATTTTCTACTTGGTTTAAGAAAATCATTTTTGATTTGGTTTTGAAATGTTTTATGGTTTCTGTTTTTACAAAACTTAACCTGACCTAGTTGGATTCACACTTGGAGATTTTCAATCTCACAAATGTTTTCAAAAAGAGATTGATTAAGATCTTGACCAATTTTTCAAGCGAGATATCCGTGGAATCTGGGTTATATTAAAGGTCAAAAAGGTTTTTAGTTTTGTAAGAAAGAAAAATAACAAAATCACAGCATATAGACTTTATATGTAATTTTTATAGGACTGTCTGTAAATCTAAGTGTGTGTGAGTTCATGCATGTGAATAGGGATCACTTCACAAACACTTAACACACTACTACACTGGAAGTGTTATGTTTAAGATCAGAGATCATTGAGTCGACGTAAAGAAGCTAAAGCAAAGGAAGTTAGCAAACTGAAGAACATCATCAACAAATCAGATCTATGAGAAGTTAGAAGGACACCAAGTGGGGTATATTCCTAAACTTAGAATAGGTTGATTTGTGTGTTTGCATGTTGTATTGTTTGTAACTAATTTTTGTTATTAGTGGATTTTTGTTTTTGTGACTTAGAAGTCACCGTGGATGTTTCCTCTGTTGGGAGAGGTTTTACCACGTTAAAAACTGTGTGTTGATTATCTTCATCTACTCATCTCATTCTATAAGTGTGCTGAATTTTTGAAACTACCTTAGTTTTAAAAACTGATTACACAATCTTAATTACTCTCGTACATAAGTTTCTTTGTAAACACATCTTGTTTATAATTTTTATTTTTCAAAAGAAAAGGGTTTCTCCAACAAACATTTCGGAGTTGCTTATACAGTTTAATCTTGTATTAAACGGCATTAGCGACGTTTTTCAAGTAACAATAAGATGAACCCCACCAAAGCCCCCCAAGAGATCAATACAATTTTCTAAGAGTTGATCTATAAAATTTTGAATAAAATTAAAGATCAATTTTTTTCAAGTGATTAGGAAGATAATAGGAGATCAATAGAAAAGAAACAATACCCTTAGGTGTTACTACAACAAGGAAAATGGGAATAAAATAAATAATTTCAAAGCACTCAAGTCCCACTTAGAAGACCTAGCCTAGGCAGGCCATCTGGATGATTCTGTGGAAAGAAGGGCGTGAAGACCACCATTGAGCATAGTCAGGAACCCAATAACGTCCTGGATGATGACAAGATGAGGAAGGAGTTTATGATCATCAATGGGCATCAAGTCTGAACCAGATTCAAGGAAACATTATTTGGATGGTATTAAATAAGGTTACCATGGTTATGGAAGCTTTCCAAATTGACCCAGCCAAGACCTCAGTAGGCAAGCGTGATCAACCCGAAGACATTGACTATAATAAGAATGTTGTCTTTATCGAGGAAGATATGGTCAGAGTCATAATTCCTCATCACGATGCGCTAGTAATCACCCACATAATTACTAACTGGGATGTGGAAAAGCTACTATTAGACTAAGGGAGATATTCAAAGGTTATGTACTTGAAACTTTTCAACAATCTCAACCTCAATATGGAAGATTTAATGGAAGCGACCATATGTTTGCTCAACTTCGCTGGAAAATGACTATATCTTTGGGGAAGGTGTTACTATCATTACAAATTATGAATATCTTGAAGTTGATCGAGTTCTTAGACATGAACATTGAGTCCCCCTATAACGCTTTCCTGGGACGAGGATGGTTCCACGCAATGAATGATGTCCTCTTCACTTATCACCAAAAAATCAAATGCATCACAAATCAAGGGCTAATGGAGATAAAGGGGAAATTAGTCTACTGCTCGACAATAATTTATCGCTACCATCGGGCCTAAATAAGAAAGAATAAATAAGGATTCCCTCCCATAGAAAGAGTTATGGACCCATTGCAAGAAGTTATATCTGAAGACTCACACCTGAAGAAGAAAAATCTTATGGACAGCTCACATGCCGACCACAAAAAAGAAGAATTAATCTATCTTCTGAAATATAATCAAGATGTATTCTCTTGGAAGATGTACGATATGTATGGGATTATTCCTTACATCATGTGCCACCGAATTCACATAGACTCAGTATTCTTGTTGATCACACAAAAGGCGTATCAAATAACCCCTCAAAAGGCAAAAGTTGTGGAAGAAAAGGTTAGAAAACTTCTATAGGAAAGGCTCATTAAAGAAGTTCAATTACCTAAGTGGGTCTCTAACCTAGTTGTCACGAAAAAAATAATGGAAAGTAGAGAGTTTGCATAAACTTTGCCTACCTTAACAAAGCCTGTCCTAAAGATAACTTTCCCTTACCAAAGAATGGTCGTTTGGTCAATGTTACGGCCAATCGGGAATGGATTAGTTTCCTAAATTCTTACTTAGGATATCATCAGATCCCTCTGTTCGAGACTGACCAAGAGAAAACTTCATTAATTATCACCCTCGGCTAGTACTACAATGCAAGAGCAATGTACTAAAAGTTGGTCAGCAAGATGTTAAAACATCAGCTGAGTGACACCATAGAGATCTATCTCAATGATATTCTCATCAAGATAAAGAACAAAAGTGATCATCTACAGGACTAGGTGAAGGCACTTGAGGCCCTCAAATATTACAGAATTAAGCTCAATGCAGCTAAATGCTCTTTTGGAGTGCAGTTTAGGAAGTTTCAGAACTACCTAGTCAGCCAAAGGGGAATCGAGGCGAATCCTGACTAGATTAAGGCGATAAACGAATTCACTAACCAAAGACAGTCACAGATGTTAAAAAATTAACCAAAATGTTAATTCGCTCAATAAATTCATAGTTAAATCCTCTAAAAAGTGTTAATAATTCTTTCATCTCTTGAATAAAGAGAAAAGTCTGGACCGGACTAAATAATGCTCAAAGTCACTCGAAGAAATCAAGCTTTATTTAAGCCATCCACCTCTGCTCGAAGTCCCAAATTCAAGAGATTCATTTTATTTGTATCTTGAGGTGTTTGACCATGAACTTATCTTATCTTGAATGTGCAAAAAGGAGGGCCCGTAATCCTCAATATTATGTCATCAAGATGCTAATAGATGTCGAGAAATGTTACCTTCCTATGGAGAAATTATCTTACTCTCAGGTGATCATCTCACATAAATTGAAGCACTATTTTGAAGAATACTCAAGCATAGTTATCACCTCCTTTCCATGCAAGGAAGTTCTCAAAAAGGCCTACCTCTCTAGACAAATGTCCAAATATTCGGTGTAATTAGGTAGGTTCTATATGAATTATCAACTAAGAATCAAAATCAAAAGGAAGGTGTTAGTGGATCTCATCACCGAGTTTAGTTGAGGGAAGGATCCCGATGAATGCGAATGTGCTGACCAAGTCAGTATTGAAGCGTTTAACTAACTCAACAATGGACGCTCTATGTTGATGAGGTTTCCAACTTAAATGAGACAGGAGTGGGAATTTTCCTTATACCTCCAAAACAAGCCGCTCAAGTAAGGAATCAAAATTGGCTTTTGAGGCCTCCAATAATGAGAACGAATATGATGCCCTATTTGTTAAAATTTAAGCAGGTTCTACCCCTCATTGCAAGTCACCATATATATACTGGAAATCAAGATCGATATCTAATCAAGTATTATGAGACTATAATTCTAGAGATGAACACATGTTAACATACTTGCAAGTCTCCTAGGACTTGGTCACCAAGTTTAATAAAGTTCACATCCAATACTTTCTTTGAGAAAATAATAACCATGCTAATACTTTGGCCACTTTGGTTTTTCTAATTGAATTCGATCTCAAAAGAACGATCGAAGTGGAATAACTTATCGAACCAAGCACCGTGAAACTAAAGATTGCCTAATAAGTCCTTTTCATCTAAAAATATCCCAACTGGATAGATTTAATCATAACGTACCTATAACAGGATGCTTTACCTGCCAATAAGAAGCAAGCCCATCAGATTAAGGTGAAAGCTTCTCAGTTCTCCTATCACCAGAGGAAAAGCTTTGAAGATGATCTTTCATAGGTCCACACCTCCGATTTGTACACCCAAGCGATGTTGACCAAGTCTTATATGATTTGCACTATGAAATATGTGGAGGTCATATCGAGGGAAGGTCTTTGACCTTCAGTTCCCTAAAATAAGGTCACTGGTGGAATTACAAGCAAGTCTCAAATGTTAGGAAGTACAAGGAATGTTAAGAATTCTCACCCATGTTTCACTAACTAGCCAACGACCTCAAGTCATTGTCCAGTCTATGGCCCCCTATGTAGAGCACCAGACAATCGTAAGTATCTTTTGGTTGGCACAGATTGCCTTACCAAATGGATAGAGGTTGAACCTTTGGCGAACATAAGGGACATATATATAATTATATTCGTATCGAGGAATATCGTGACCCATTTTGGCATGCTAAAAACAATCATCATTGATAATAAAATGATATTTGAAAGCAAAGCTTTCTAATAGTTCTGTAACAATCACAACATTAGGCACCACTGTAATTCAGTGGCCTACACCTAAGGCAATGGGTATGTTGAGGCCTCTAATAAAATAGTGCTTAATGGAATACAAAAAAGGTTAGAGAAGGCAAAAGGTGCTTGGGTGGATGATCTTCCACATGTCCTTTGTGCATATTGAACAACGTCTAGGAGGTCAAATGGGAAAACACCCTTTGACATGAATTACAAAATGGAAGACATAATCTACTAGAAGCTAACTTGCTGACCATTAAGAAAAATGTTGTTGATAAACCTATAAACGAAGAAATCATAAGGACTGGTCTCGACATGGTTGAATAAAGAAGAGAACAAGCCTTAAACAAATTGGATTCTTATCAACAGTAGTTGGCCAAGTAGTACAATAAAGGCACCAATCTGAGTAAGTATAAGATCAGAGATTACGTGCTAATATAGGTTATCGGTAGCACGAGTAAGACATCATATGAAAAATTAGGTCATAACTGGGAATGACTATTCAAAGTCACCAGAGACGACCTCCAAGGAGACTATAATTTGGAAACAATGGGGTCAGGGAGATCACTAGGGCCTAGAATGCGTCCAATCTTAGGAGATTTTATTTGTAAGACTTTTTAGATTTATTCAGGTTTTAAATTTATATTTCTTGGTTGATTTAAAGTTTAATTAATGCAATTAGCTTTCTTATTGCACACAATGGCAGGCTAGCTCCATTAATTACAAATTATCATTATGGTTTGTTTAAATTTTTTCAATCAAGTCTTGATTGCCAGTTTAATTACCTTAGTGAGATTACACTTAATTAAATCTTAAGGTTACATGTTTTCGTCACTAATAAACACATAAACATTAAGAATTTCTTAAACAATAAAAAGACCTACGAGGGCTCCTTAGGCACTTAGTGTACTGACTCTGGTCGATTAAAACCCTAAATGGGTAGACTGCCTAGCGACTAGGTGGATTTTTTCCATAGTTTGTCCTAGGCCTAAGGTGGTGTGACAACACTTATCCTAAAAGGTAAAGTAACTAATAAAAATGTTCTTGACATAGAAAATTGGAAAAAGTGCAAGTCATGGAATTAAATAAGATAATTTCATTCATATTCAACTTAATTAGAAGTATCATGATCGATAGAACTAAAAATAAAGAAATACAAAGACTAATCACCATTACTTCATCCTTAGTGGTTGAGATCAATAATCATCTCAGCACGACAACCATTGTTTAGATTGGGGCAAAACTCATCATCACTATCATGATCAAGAAGATGATATATTATCATCTGTATGGTAATGGTGTTAGCAGGAATCCATGATTTCGCATGCCCAAGGGGAGGAGACGAACAAAAGGGTGATTAACCCCATACTGGTACCAAAATTCAGAATCGTAGGGAACTTTCATAATTTCCAAGGCATTTAGGCACCCATGCTTGTAAGAGAACTAACATCCATACAATCTTCGGCATATCCCTCTGAAAATACCTCACGAGGCCCATGACGAAATCATTATATCAATCTCATCATATTTTTGTCAAAAATTCTCTTGGTGACTTGTTCTTCTCTAAAAGTATGTTTGACCTTGTCGAGCTGATCCTCAGATAATTATTTTCATCCTCCACTAGGCCTGCTATATTTATTGATCTTGGCCCGAAAGGAAGCCACCAAACGGGTCTACTCGCTATAGGCACTTGCTATTTTTGGATGTGCTTTCCAAATAAATGAAAATGCTTTATGTGCTCACCCAGAGACATCCGACCAAGAAAAAAGTCCAAATATTCACTTGTTTGAGCTATTGACACCAGTGCCAAGGTGCTATTGGACTACAAAGATAAAAAAACAAACGGGAAGACATTCAAAAATTGAAGATGAAGCAAACATACACTAGTAATTAAAAGTATTCAAGAAAGACATATCAATGCCAAACTGATAAGTTTCTTTATTGAAATACAAGGATGGGCAAGTTCTTAGAGCGCAAACAATCAAAAGATAAGAAATATAAAAAATAAGAAGTCTTAAGATAATCTAACTAGCTTGGTCTTCTTTCTCCTTCACCTACTATTGGTCGACTAAGCCCTTATTTGGCTATGTGGCATCCTTTTCCTAATTATATCCTTTATTATATTGGTCGTTGCTGAAGCTTCACCTTCTTCTTCATCCATATTTGAAGGAGAACTCGGGTGGTGGTACCTAAAGAGTGAAGGGTTTCTATCTTGAGCAGGGACTCTTCCTAACCTTTCTTGAAGTAGGACTTATGAATGTATTCCAACTTCATCTTGGCTAAGACATAGGTGCCTTCTATCCTTAGTCATAAGCCTTGTCCTTAGTCGTTAAATCCTTAGACAGGGTCTGAGTAGACTCTCCAGTTACCTTCTTCAACTGATTATTCTTAGACTTCAGGTTTATCAACTTCATATCCTTGTCCTTATTCTCAACATCATAGCCCTTCTTTGAGCTCTTCAGAGAATTTTGAGATTTGGTTAATGGTTAGATGAGGTCGACATTAGCTTTGTCCTGGTCGGCCCTTATGTCTAGGATATCGATAAATTCCACCAAAGAACTGCAAGATAAAAAGGAGATAAAAAAAGTTAGTACATCACAAAACTTTTTAAAGAAAATATTTGAATAAAATATGTAGACTTACCAAGGATAATGCATGTGCGATGTGAAAGACCAACTTGTTGATTGATAGCTTGCCTACCAGTTAGGATTTTTGGCCACTAACGTTATAGAAATTCCCTTACCCTTACTTGGGGCATCTAACTTTTTTGTGGGAAGAGTAATAACAATAATAGTTCTAGTTCTTCTCTTCTTCCCAGGATATGACCTTTACCTGACCTCCTTCCTTTTGGTTGATTGAGATTTTGTAGAAGTAGGGACATTAGATTCCTCCAAAAGTTTGGGATTCAATGTTAACTTTTCTTCTGAGGTAGAAGGAACCACGTCAGGGATTGAAGTAATATCTGTAAACTCAAAGGTTTTTAGGATGCTTTCACCTCAAGAATACTCATTACCAGGAGGAACTGGGATTTTTGGTACTCTATCTACTTTCTTGGTGACAAAGGAAGTAGATGTGTTAGTGTATTCCAACAATAAAGATACCAAACTCGGGTGTTCAGCACTACCAGATAAAGGTCTCTTAAGCTTCCAAACTTTGTTTAATTCCCCAAAGTTGTCTTTCAATCTATGGTACTCTTTATTTTTGGACCTTTTTGTATAAAATAAAAGGCAACTACATTAGCATAAACCAACTGAAGCTTGGACGAATAAATAAGCACACTCAAAGTCATTGATCAACTTATCCCATAACCCTAGAAGGACATATAAAACCCTGATAGGTTTCACCACTCTCAGGAATGGGCAAGTGATCCTATCCTTAACAACAAATCCGTGATTCCAGTAATCTTTATAGGAATCAGACAAGTTCCAAACTAATACCCTCTTTGACTTCATTTCTTTTAAATAAATAGTATAATCATTCGTCAGAACCCTATGTAGAAGTATATGATTTCTGGAATCCCCAATTGATTTTGATATAACTCGTTTATTTATGCACTCCATTAATTATCCTCCAAGTGTTAGGAGTGCATTGGATAGGCACTATACAAAAGTAATCACAAAACTCCAAGAATAGTCGATTCGAAGGAAGTGCTATATTGGCTTTAGAAATAGACTGGGAGAACAACTATTGTCCTCTATACATGTTGTAATAATCTTTGGGGGGTTTCCCAAACTCTATCACAACCCACAATGGAATGGAGAAACATCTCCTAAACTCTCTTATGAAGTTGTCACTTATTAGTTAAACCAATTTCACAATTTAAAGAAGAAAAGCAACAAAAAAATGGAGGGAAAAATTATAGAGAAATGAGAAATAAGAGAAAAAATGACTTACAATGAATGAAGAAGGCAAAGATATCAAGTTTAATTTTGAAATGGTAAAAGGATTGAATGCGTCTCAAACTGGTGGT
This sequence comes from Sambucus nigra, assembly GCA_949130495.1. Lineage (NCBI taxonomy): Eukaryota > Viridiplantae > Streptophyta > Magnoliopsida > Dipsacales > Adoxaceae > Sambucus > Sambucus nigra. The sequence continues at coordinate 285,702,505 of OX422207.1, read as the reverse complement.
TGGGAAAGACATTAACTGACAAGGAACAACTCCCGAGGCTAAGTCATCATTAGGAGGACACGCCCCCAAATGAAGGTAAAAAAACTACCTCCCTTTCATTAAACACCATAAAATTACCAATGAACCCCTGAAACACGGAGGCAAATTATGAGTGTTCCCTCTAATCTCAATGAGAAGAAAAAGTTGGTTTTCACCTTAAAAAACACCAAATGTTGACATTAACCAACCATAGAACCCCTGGATGGTCAAATCTCACTGTCGACCAACATCATATTCAATGGGTGAGTAAACCTCTACTCCTTACTCGGGAGGCAAAGTGTTTGGGGAATTTATGGGGGGATTATCTAACCAAGAAGGAATTTCTAACACGTGTCCAGCAGATTAGATAAGCAATCACCTTTTAGAGATAAGAACAAAGAGAAGTCGATCAGCATAAGTCTTGGGGTTGGATTCACTCGACTAAATCACAATAACAATCCAACTACATGGAGTCCCATATGACTCATTCTCTTTATATTCTCTATAAATGTAACTCACACCCCTGGAAAAATTGGTATGTAATCTTTGTTATCAATAGTTAGTTAATAAAGAGAGAAAAACACCATGTGGATGTAGGCACCTTGCCTAACCACCTATATACAATGTTTTGTTATTGTGATTTTATTTTTTGATTGACTTTATTGTGTTGAATCAATTATATTAGGATTTTACCACCTAAAAGAATAATATCATAATAATAATATTTTGTCAAAATTTAAGAAAGGAAACTTAGAGAATTTTTATAGAGACAAATTTTTAAGAGAATTATTTTTTAATTAAACATTTTAGAGAGTTAAACCATAGTTTTTCTTCTTCATACTTCTCTTGGTATTCTTGAGATGTTTTTTCAATTTTTTATCATAAGTCGTATTACCTTTGTTCTTGAAAAGGTGTACTCTCATTCTTGTTCTTGAGATACTTGTGTGAATATTTCAAAAATGCATTGTGATATTTGAGAAAGTCGAAGTATTTAAAATACTTTCAAAACCCTTAGGAAAACTCACATCCTAGAAAGTGGTATACATGCATTAGTGTCTTCTCAACAAGTTATCTTGGTGTAGGTTCAAAATACACTGGACAAATCTAAAACAAGTCACGGTTGCATTTTCTAGTTTTTAGTGCACCCCAAGAGAATATGGTGCAAAAGAGTGTATAGCCAGTTAACGTGTTGTTTTACTTCACAATAAAAATATGCACTTTTTGAGACGGCTAAAATTTAAGTCTCTAAAGTCAGCCTTTTGAGATCGGTAAAATTACCCATCCCAAAAGGTAATGCTAAAAGGACTGCATATTAGTAGTTGTCTCATAAGGTATACCTTACGAGATGACTAAAACCAATTTGGATTCACCCTTTATCAATTTTCACTCCCGTTTGTTTCTATTAGCCTAAGAAAAAAAGAAAGGAAAAAAGGTAAACAAGTCTTCAGTTTTTTATCTTTCTTTTCTTCCCACTTCTTCGGTCGTTCTCCTCCCCGGACATCCCCTTTTTCTCAACGTGGTTCTCCTCCCAGGAGGCCATCTCTATTCTATCACCCTCCATGTTGATTCCCACTACTGTATTTCTTTGTTTATGTATTTAAGTTTTGTAGTACATGAATATGAGAATCAATTAGTTTTTATTTTAAAGTTGTGGTTAGATTGAATCTGACAATTTGGACAATGGATCCTTTCATTTAAAGATCTAATTTGGTATATTTAGTTTTGATTGTGTTTTGTGTCTTAACGTTTAGATTTGGTTTATTGACTTGTTTTTAAAGGTAGTAGGTGACGTGTTGGTTTCAAATCTTACTCTATTGTATTTATTTTCTTACAAATAGTAACATTAGGTTTTGTTACAGTTGTAAATTATTTGTTTTCTCTCATAGATTGGTTTTACATAGTTGAGCATGTATCACCCATGATAATAGGTTGTTTATATTTTGTTTTTTATTTCACCCCTCCAGATGCAATGGATTGTATTTGTATTCTGTAATTGGAAAAGAGAAAAACAATAAAATCACTGTAATATTGGTGAATCATTGTGTTATACGACTATTCATTATCTTCATACTATGAAAATATTCTATGACAGGGTGATAGTACACAAAAGAGCACTAGAAAATTTCAAATTGAACAATATATTTAATTTTATTCCTTGAGTTATAGTTTGAGCATGTAGATTATGGTAGTTTATGCAAAAACCCATTTGTTTTTCATATTTGGCTCCATCCCTGATACACATGTTTTTCATTTATGGGTATTTAATAGGGAGTTACTGCTTGCGTGACCTTTTTTTGTTCATTTTGAAACATTTTATTTAAGCCCAGACATTCAAGTTACAACTTTGAATTGACACAGATACAAGGTAATTTTAATTATTAATTATTGATCTATATTATTAGTTTTCATACATATGATTTGTAGTGGTGATATGAAGTTGATGATGAGACAATTGAAAACAAAACTTGATTTGTAGTGGTAATAGGAGGTTGAGGGTGAGCCAATTGAAAATCCAAATCGCCAATTAGTTGTTGTAGTGTACTTTTAGAATAATATAAGATAATATTTGTTTACTAGTTTGTGTGAATTTTAGTTAGATTATTAATATGTTTATTTATAAATAATCATCTAATTCAACGGGGTGGGTTTTGGCGGGGACCCACCCAGCACTCGCCCCTAATGGGGGGAATTTGGGGTAAATAAACAGGTCGGGTCGGGTTTGAAATAAAAAAATGTTGGGGATGGTGGGTTTTGTGTGTAAAAACCCCGAACCCGCACCGTTTAAGGCTATTATTAGAAATATTCTAGTTAAATATATGCACCTTCGTTAGTTTGGAACAATAATAAATCAATGCATACTCTTAGTTAGAGGACTTCAATTTTTTATTAGTTTAACTTTAAAGAAAACTTGAAATTTGTTAAAATTCTTGAATAAAATAAGTTAGAAAATATCATAAAAATATTTTGGGGGCAGGTTCGGGGCCCTCGCAAGGTTTTTAAATGAGTTTGGGGTGGGGTAACAGGATCTCTTTTGGCCAAACCCTCCACGTTTCCATCCCTAAGTGTTACACTTTCTAGTCAGTTAAGGGGAACCACTCCCAATGCTGGACTTTATACACCCCTTTTAGTCCACGACCAACATGAGGTTTTGATCCCGAACTGCGAAAGGACATATATTTATCTTTATGATAGTCGACCATTTCTCTAATGTGTCATGCTTTATTTAATGTAGAATGACATCGGACGCTTCCCATGTACATATGGTACTTTCAAGAGATTATTTGGTCTTCACGGTGTGACCATGAGTATTAACTTTGACTGGGTCACTAGGATGTTATGTTCCACTTACCATTTTTTACGCTCTCTATGACGCTTATTTCTTCACTTCGAGTCCACGACCAATAGGATGATTTGATCATGAAATTCAAAAGGAAATACTTATATATTTGCGATAGTCGGTCATTTCTCTAATGTGGCATGCTTTATTTCATGACATCAGACGCTTCCCATGTGTCCATATGGTACTTTGAAGAGATTGTTTGGTCTTCATGATGGCTCATGAGTATTACCTTTGACCGGGTCACTGGGATGTTCCATTTCACTGACCACTTTTGACGCTCACTATGGCACCTATTCTGTCACACTCTACATGAAGAATGTGGTTGTTTATTTAGGGTTGTGGATTTTTTCTAGTGTTTGGCCTATGACAATCCTCGATAGTTGGACTTTATTATCACTTAGGGTGATTTTGTATATAATAACACTATTAATAGGTACATGAGTTTCCCCCCATTTTAAATTGTTCTAAAATTAAATTTCTTTAATCTATATTCGCTAGTCTAGTTTGTAATGGATAAGTGTTAACAGTTTTGGGTGTCTAACTAGCTAACTCTGCTTTAAAGGGAAGGTAGAGTTTCTTTTTGCAGTGAAACTGACTTTGTTATACTTTTTTGAGATATAGGGGCCTTGTCACATCTAAAGGTTCATCTTCACGAGGTTTGGTCGCATTTGGATTTATTTTTTTATTTTATATAAAGGCATGTGCACCTCTCCTTCTAAAACTTTACTCATTCTTAGATTACATGGCAAGTGTCAATATGCGGCTACTCTATGAATCTGTAAAACACATGCAACAGTCGTGATAACTTCTTTGTTGAAATCTATTCTAGCAAGATCATTTGGCAAGTAATATTGATATCAACCTTCGAAATTGAAGTTGTCTTTGTCTATGTTGGGTTCTATTTCAATTGGCATCATTGTCTTTGTTAGCGTCTTAATGGCTTCTAAATATGTCACGATTGGATCTTTTAAATGGAATTATTTTGAAAATTATATCTTGGTCTTACATGCTCTTTCGATTGGAGCTAGTTACCCTATACTTGCTCTCCCAACATCATGTTTATTTTAACTTACAACGTTTTCGAAACTAATGGACAGAATCAACCAAGTCAAAAGAGCTTTGTGTTGAAAGCCTTTATGACCTTTTTAAGGCAGCGGTGAAGCCAATTTTAGAAATGTTTAATTACTATTTCTATTGAATGGTGATGTGGTAATGAATGACTAGTCTCCTACTACCTTACTTATTTACACACATTTAACAGTAAGCGAATTTACATATAAATAGGGACAAAATCACTACATTTGGTATTTCCTATCCTTTTTACATTCATTATGTAAATTTCCTCACATTTGTAACCTCCCATTTTAAAGATTTTTCTACTAGTCTTACTGGGCATGAATTCTTTAAAGTGGTATATGATTCTCATTCATTTGCTTCACCTAAGTGACTAATTATGTTCCCCGCAACCTCGGTGTCGCTGAATTCAGTATGAGGTTTACGAATGTAGGGCTATGAAAATTTGATATGAAACCAACTAATAATCTGATATGAAAGCAGCTGATAATTTGATATGAAACCAACTAATAATCTGATATGAAAGTGATTAATATAAAACCAAATGAAAAAAACAACTGATAATTTTATATATCAAATTAACCAACTGACATATCAATTACTACATTCCTACCAACATATAAAACCAATAGATATAATTTAGACACAACCGACATATCAGTAAGTTAATGAACATATCAGTAAGCTAATGAACTACCTTGCCTCTAATCTCTCAAGAACTTTGATTGTCGCAAGTTGTGAGGCCATGTAAAGATGATATTTTGAAGTGCTTAGCCACTAATTAGTTCGTGCCTCATTTCAAATTTTATCCCATTAATTATTTTCTTTGGTTTTGTGTATATTTTTATGTGCATATTATTTTGTTTAATGTCTAATTTATTGAAAGACTAGATTTGAATCGCGGTGTATATCACCTTACAAAAATGAAGTATCTAAACATATTCTATTTGAGAGGGGTTTTGAGGCTAACTTTGATAACATGGTCTAACAGGTTTTTGGATTTTCATAGGAACTCATGTTATTCATATACCCCGTTGTTGTTGTGTCATTTCCACCCCACATCCCTCATAATCAAAACAAAGAGGGACCAGTTGTGACACACCATGATTTTTGAGTCGTAAAAATCTTTATTAAATTAAAAATTTTGAATAAATAAATTTTTGGAATCTATTTAATTTTGGTTTGTAAAAATGTTAGATTTTATATAAAAAAAATAAGGTTTTAAGTGGAATTTAAATTGGGATTAAAATTTGGAAATTATAACTTTTATATCAAAAAAAAAAATCAGGGGAGGATTTGGCCTAAGGAGGAAAAAAAATACGTCCGTCCGATCGAGCTGAATTTTTATAGCAGCTTCGCCTCGCCATCAGCTACAGCATATAAATTTTTTTGCCAATTCCAACAATCATCGTTCGTAATGTATTTTTTAGCGTTTGTGTTTGATTAGGACTAGTTCTTTAAGTCCTTTATGTAATGAATGGGTTTAGACTTCTTACAACACTTTTAACCCTTCTCAAAAAGCAGTAGCCTCCCAAATTATTATATCCTCTCATCTACAAAACTTAAACCCCATTAAACACAACTTTCAACCTAAGTTTTGAATATTTAAATCAAGTTTTCTCAAGAACATCCAAGAAGTTGTCTCTATTATTTTCGCGAGAAGAATGCATTTGTGTAATCAGATTTTTTAGGAAGAATTTTATGAGTTTTCAAGTGATAATTTTAAGGTACGGGGTTTACACAATATGCTCCTCTAAATCTCTTGAGAGTGTTTTATTATTTCTCTGTTATTTATATTCTTCTTGAAATATTGTGGTATTCATTGGAATTCTATGTGTTATTTCATTGAGATATGGTGTATTTTTCCTTATCGGCATAGTGCCATGAAATATTAATATGGAACTGAGAATTATCAACCGCTAAAAGTTCAGAAGTCCAGTAGTCGAAATGAGGCTTTAAGAATCCTATGTGAGGTGAGGTGAGCTGTGGCTCGGTGACTAATTGATGTGGTATTGAGAAATAAATTGGTACAATGCTCGGGTGTCGCATTGGAATCGTATACAATTTGGTATTGTTGTATTTTATTCACCATTATTGTATTGAGCATCTATTCTTGTCATATTTTATACTTCCCTGTTCTTTTTTTAGTGGCAAGTAAGCACAGATTTGGACGTTACTGATTTATAAAGGACATTAAGAGCACAAAATTTTTAAGAATATCATTTTGTACAAATTAGCAATGTAAATATTTTGGATCTTAGTGTTATTTTGAGTGAAATTATAATTGTAATTGTCTGGAGGTATATTTTACATAGCCTTGTTGTGAGGAGACATTTTACATTGGCGTGTAAATTTTGGATTACGTGTAAATTTTGGATTAGACGTTATATATTTGATGACCTGTCATGTTTATTTTTGTGGAATACAGAGGCTCTATATTGATTGTTGAGGATTTTAGTTTAATTTTAAGCATAGTGATGCCTCGAATTTCTCGGGGAGTTAAACTAGTATGTAGTATGTATGGGACGTGCTCAAACTAGCTCCAATCAAACCACCTACGGTTGAAATGGTATACTCTTTTATCTCTCATTATTGAGTTGGAGATCTATTTCTATCGTTATTTTTTTGTTAATTTTTATGTTTAAATAGGTTGGTTTTAATGAATAAACAAAGGAGACTCTACTGAATATTTTTAAAAATATTAAGTGTTTTTAAAAGAAATTAATATGGAGATATAAAAATTTAATAATTTTTTTAAAGGTTGTCATCTATAGTAACTATTAAAAACTACTTCTTTGTTTAAGGTAACTGACACTAAATAAATTTTATTCCAGGTGGAAACCTTTTGTGGATAAGGCAAGTCATTTTGTTAGAGGTCATACGCTTCAAGATTGTGGGTTAACTTTGCTTACATAATTTTATGTTAGGAATAGATGGGGTTTTATTGATTTTTTCTAATGATACGAGTGAAATTGTTTAGAGAGATATAAATTGGTGGACACAATGTTGGAATTTTTTATTGAGTGGAGTCATTTTACTTGTATGAACTCTAATTATAGTTGAATGGAAAATTATATGTTATATATGTTGAAATGGGATGCCAAATATTTCATATGTTATTTTTAAGAGGTTTTGTTTATAATTATATAGAATATATTATGGAATGGATGAAATTTTAATTTTGGTGCCAAAATTATTAAAGACTGATTCTTATCGTCTCAAAAGGGTCCGATAAATGAGGACCTTTTAAGACAGCTAAGTTAGCTTCTAAAAAAACCTATGGGACTGTTGTTGCCGTCTCAAAAACAGGTTTACTAGAGGGCTTTTTCGTTGTCTCAGAAGGGTCCTACAAATAATGACCTTTTGGGACGAATTATTTCCCGTCTCAAAAAAGACGTCTTAAAAAGCTTTTCTAATGGGGGTCTAATATGACCCTCCATCCCAAATGGTATCCTAAAGGGCTTTTCAGATAGTAAGAGTATCTTTTGATACGGCTGGAGCACCATCTCAAAAAGTAGCTTTTTTGTAGTGTTTGAAGTTGTTAGTTTTTATATATAAAACTCTTTTGTGGTTCATTTGTAGTTTCATTCGGTCCGAGGTTTTTCCACGTTATGGGTTTTTTCCTCATACGACTTGGTGTTATGTGATTATTTTTCCTTATTTTGCATTTCAATTAAAATAGCAATCTCTGAAGGTGAAATACAATGAAAGTTAATTGGTAAACTTTTCATCAAATAGGTCTAGGCTCTTGTATCTGCACTTGTAACGAATTAAAAGAAAATAAAAATTCTTTTACAATGATAATTTTATTTGGATACCTTCACCCTATTAAGGTTTCTGGCATACTGCACTCTTAACTGGCATCACAGTTATTCCTTAGTTTTATAGGTTTAATAAACCTGAGGTTGATGTAGTGTGCATTTAATTGAGTTAAATACGTCTAACTGTATTAGTGACTTAATTGGTTCATGTTATACTCATGCATTTACCGGACTTATAACCTCATTCAATTTTTTAAATAAATTTATTGATATTATAAGGGTTTATGTCAATAGTGATATGGTTTAAATATTAACTGTGAACTTTTTATTATATGCTTGTTTTGAAATAATTTTTTTTACTAAAATCAAATGTGAAACTTATTATGAAAGAAACTTTTGGAAAAAGAAAAGGCTTTAAAGATGAACGAATATCATATCTCTTTCGCCTTTTCTTTTGAAATGGATTATTTGTAGACTTCAACAAGTAAAATGGTGTTACTACTTTTAATCCCAGTGAGTGGGCTCTTCTACCTACGTAATTCAAGGTATATCGGGTTTACTATTGAGCAAGGGGATTTAACTCATTATTGTCTACGTATTAAGAATTTAGTGATAGCTAGAACATCGTAATGTGTGACGCCTTGAGAGACATACGCTTAGGTAATTGAATTATGTGCCGAGAGACAGGATTCGTGATATCTTAGTTATGTACTTTGGACCTACAAATTTTGTTGAAAATGCTAGAGAATAGTGCACTGAGAAATTTCTTTGAACATAGTTGTGGGATGTTACACGTAGGGACCTTAATTTACGTCTGCAGTGATGAGACGAAGTTGGATGCTAATGCATCGGTTTTAAAATTTTAATTATTGAACGTGTAGAGAAAACACCTTAAGCTTAAAGCTATTAAAAATATAGGGCCAATGGATGAATATATATATATATTATAGTGTGCGTATACGTGTATATATGTGATACTGTGTTTCATAATAGACATATGAGAATATCTTGGTGTTGTTATATGTAATCCCGGTGATTAGGGACGTTTACTGATGTGATTCATGGTATACTGACTTATTATTGAGCGGAGAGATATAGCTCGTGATTTATTCGTGCTAAGAAACTGGTGATAGTAAGAGAACCGTATTATATGTTGTCTTGTGTAACATGGGAGTGAGTGGATATACTTTTATGTTAAGAGACGGGGATTTGGGGGTATGTGCTATGGACTGAGGGCCTAATGGATCTCAACGACCAACAATGTTAGGTAGTAGTGTATCGGGAGGGTTCCTTGTTTGGATTTCGCTTTGCGAGACATCCCGCGCATGAAACTTTGCGCAACGTTGGAAGTGGGAAGTTGTTTAGCCATAGGACATAGGTTTGGTACCGTGGTTATTATATATATATATTTATAACTATGAGTTGATAATTATACTGTGACTTAAGGCTGATAGATCCGTATAGTGTTGATGTGAGAAAACTTTGTGGAACACTTTCACCACGAGTAGATCGGTGGGAAAACCTAAATGATAATTAAGTTGCAATTGGTAGGGTAGTTTAGTATAACCTTACCATATGATCAAGTTAAATATGAAAAGCTTAGTTATAGCAAGTTTATTACGTTTAGTTGAATTGGGTAGTTACATGCAGCATATAGGGTGTATGGGAACCCTAGATAGTTAAATTTTTATGTATTATCCGCGATCGATAGATGTAGAAATACATGTACCAAAAGAGTAAACGAATAAGGGAGTTATCGCAGGGGGATGCTAGAGTATTCCCCATTAAAGGAAGTATGGTAGCCGTTAGTGGTTAGGCTCATAGTAGTGTCAGAAGCTGGAATCTTCAAAGTGTTGTGTAGGCACCAATGTGAGATGATAAATTATATGATGGAATATTTTAATATAAGATGACTAAAGAAAATTGGCCATATGATTGAACGGTAGTGTAGGGACCGTTGGACTAAGGGGTATCGCTAGGAGAAGTGTAATGAGAACATCATAACGATTTATATTGTGTGGGAACGGATGAAGGTGTACGAGATTATATCCGAAGCTTTGAGTACTAGTCCTATCCGAATTTCGAGGACGAAATTCTATTGTAAGGGGAGAAGTATGTAACACCCCATATTTTAGAGGATATATAAATTAATTAAATTAGTGATTTGAAATTTATTTAATTTGGTGATTTAATTTATTTAAATAGGAGAAATTATTGAAATTGGAGATTTAGAACTTTCATTTATATTTGGGGATTTAGAAATTTAAATTAATTTGGGTTATTAAAAATTTTCACATGTGTCGCATTTTGAGGTTGAAATTGGAAAATTTTATAAAGTATCTCGGATGACAATTCTGAGTGGACGATTGACTCCAGAAGGGTCGAGATAAACGAAAAAGAGTAACTGGGGGTAGTAAATGGGTCTCGGGGCATTTTTAGACATGACTGAGCCCATACGGGGGCATTTAAGTCATTTTTAATTGGCCAATAGGCTTAATTACGGGATTGAGAGATTTTAACCTAGGTTTAAGTGTGTTGGGTAGCCACGAGTCATTCCAAAACACAAAGCGTTGAGAGAGGAGAGAAAGGAGAAAGAAGAAGAAGGAAAGGACAACAAGAGCAATCCGGGCAAGAACTTCGATATGGGATCGTCGGATTTAATCCACCAAGGCAAGTATTTTCTTGCTTTAATTTGAGTTTTAGTTAATGATGTAAACAGTTGTAATTATGTCAATTAATTCTGGAAATTTGGAAGAAGGAATTTGAATTAAAATTTTTGGATTTATGGTGAAGAAGATGAAGAATAACCATTAATGGGGGATTTCTAATTTTGTGAGAAATTGGGTTAATAGTGAGATTATAACTTAATTTGAGAAGTTAATAACATGATTAGATCTTGGTTTTTGAATCTCCATTAGTGATATTGTTGGAAGAAATTGTTAATAAGGAAGTTTGGGTGGATTTAGGATGAATCTTGGGAGGTTTTGGTGGTAAATGATCTTGGCATAATCGCAGGTTTTGAAGCTTTAATGGCAATTCTGTCCACGCTACCATGTAGAAAATCGTATTTTCTACATTTGGTTCTCTCACGCGCTTCCTCCAAAACTGCTCCCAAATGCCTTAAAACAGTAATTTATTAATCTGGGCAGAATGTGGGGGAAATTTTTAGGAAAGGTTTTTTTTTTTTCTTCTTTGGAATGAATCTTTATAATGCCCTAACTTTTGGCATACGGACTCGGATTAGTGTTTCGTTCATGGCCACGAGTAGATAGCGAAGAGTATTACGCTGTCTGGGAATGTTTTTAATTAGATACAAAAATTAAAAGGTCGAAAATGCCCTTGAAGACAGAACAAGTTATTTGATTTTTAGCATAACTTTGAATGAGCATATTTGTGTCATACGAATTCGGATTTATGTACCATTTGCAGCCATGCGTAGCTAATGGAGAATAGTACGCTGCTATATAGAAATTATTATTTAAGCATAAGGTGTGAAATGTCTAAAATGCCCTTGGAGTTTTATTTAGAGATGAAACTTTCCCGAATTGGAACCCAAATTTTTCGGGACCTTGGTGAGATTAATATGAACATAATAGGGTATATATGAGGTGGGATATACGATCCTATGAGTTATATTAAATAGCGGGATGTAGCTATTTTGGCATTGGATCGTATTTAATACGAGTGAACTCGTTAATAATTGGAATATATGTGTGTGTGTGTGTGTGTGTGTGTGTATATATATATATATATATATATATATATATATATATATATATATCCAATAGAAAAATGATAATAGGTTACGTGAATACCTAAAACAATGATAGGTTGTGTAAATACCTAAAACAATGAAAGGTTGTGTGATTACCTAAGATTTTAATAGGGTGCGTGAATACCTATTTGATTGTTTTATTATGTGTATGACGTATCTACGCTGCTTGTTATCGAGTGGAGGTTACGCGTTGTGGACAATCATGCCTTGAGGATCCTTCGGGTGGGATATTGAATTGTACCACTAGAGCATAAAACCTAGGTACGGGCTATCTGTGAGAACGATAGTGATGACGGTCGTATGGGTGCGTAGCTATGTGTGTAGCCCACCGGCTTGGAACTATGTTCGCCTCCAATATGTGTGTTTTTTTTTATGGTTCGCGAGAGACTGAACCTATAGTCCTTTATGCAATGAGTGATGCAACGGGACATGATAGCAGAGTATGCAGGCACCGCAGCTTTGTCTCGGGGTGCAGTATAGTATATTTATATAAGATAGTGTGCTTATATATATACATGTACTTATGATGATATATATTGTGTGAATTAAGTAGACATGAATAATAATAAAATCTGAAATGAATAGTAATCCTCCATGCAGTGAGTAATGCACAGAAACACGATAACAGAGTATACATTGCGCCAAGAGATCTTAATTTAGGGGTGCAGGATATATATATATATATATATATATATATATATATATGAGTGTGTGTGTGTGTGTGTGTGTGTGTGTGTGTGTGTGTGTGTGTGTGTGTGTGTGTGTGTGAAGTGATTAAATATATACACTAGTAAACAATTCTACTATGTGTAATTAGTATAGGTGAATGTCATGATAAGTGAAATAATCTTAGTGAGAAAATGATTAACTATACAAATATTGAACATAATTGACTTTTCGGTACAAATTATTTTTATATCGTATCGTATGGGTGATACGAGTATTCTAGAGTGAACGTAGGTAGTAATAACACTGGGATGAACTAATGTCATATTTAGTAGATATATATGGATATATATATATATATATATAGAAAGAGAGAGAGAGAGAGAGAGAGAGAGAGAGAGAGAGAGAGAGAGAGAGAGAGAGAGAGAGAGAGAGAGAGAGTATGTAACTAAGTATTGACAGTATTGAGGTAATATTTAAAAATATTCATAAAGCTGAGAATTTACATATGTGATTCTAATCATAAAAGTACGCTCAACTTACGACGGGAGGATTAACGAGATAGTTATATAGCTGTCATGGACTAGCTGGATAGAGAAACGACTAGGCAGAATAAATGAATGCGATAGGTGTGCACTATAGAAGAGAGGTGAGATTGTCCTCAAGAAAGTGTGACCATAAAAGTAATTATGAACATTATATACTACGCATTTCATTTATTGCAATAAAATGCTTACTAAACATTTTTATAAATCGGGCACTGACCCGTTTTTTGTACTTCTTCTCTCTTGTCTATGTATATGTATATTAACAGATGTCCAGCCACAGGGATGCCATAGTTGACTTATCTATTCCAGGGTTATGCAGTTGTAACATTGTGGATGGTTGGAGGACTTGATTTAGACGTATCATTTCTTTATTCCTAGAGTAGGATTCTTATCTTAGTTATAGATTCATTCAGGGCTTGTTTCCCCTTTTACTTTTAGACTCAGTATGTGGTTTATGTATTCATTTATTGGATTATTATATTGGTATTTTGAGCCGATTTTTTATTCGACAGGTCATTTATTCATTTAGTATTGTTTTAGACTCATGGTTTGGATGTATGGTTTATTTGTTATTTATCATGCATATTTAATTGTTTAATAAAAAAGATAAAATTTGACATCAGTCTTTTTTAATATTAGGGGGTTAGTAAAGTTTTAAAAAGTTTTTGGTAGTGATGCTAAGAATGAACCCCTGAGGTTCCTGTTTTAAATTTGCTATAGGACTGATCACCCGGTATTTATTTAGGCATGGTGTCACAAATACTAGATGAAATTGTTAAAAATAATAAGTTTCCTATGGTTGAAAATGAATGTCTCCATATTGAAAAAAGAACTATATGATTTGATCATTAATTTCAAAGATATAGAAAACGAGTTCCAAAGGTGTGAAGAATACAATGAAAATATTTTTTTTAAGTTGAAACAATTGTCAAAGACTTGGATTCTAGAAATCAAGAAATTTCTAATGGAGTTGCTTTCATGACAATGATATATCGTCAAATGAATCACACGAACTATAACACGAACTTGTGAACTTTAACACGAACTATAACACGAACTTGGTGCGAAAGCAAATGATACCAATTTGACAAATAAGATACTAAGCATGTGATATCTAACAAACATTTTGCAATAAGTTAGATACCAATTATGAATTAGTTTATAAGAGGACTAGCTAAAATGGCAAAGACAAAAAAAAATACCCTATATATATATATATATATATATATATATATATATATATATATATATATATATATATATAATGAATAGCACTAACACACACATACATATACATAGGTATAAACACCACGCATGACACAAAATACATTAAGATTTTCACACTCTTATGGCAAAAATGTGTCCAAATACATGTGGTAAACGGAAGTGTAGGGATGTGAACTAGTAACAATTAAATTTAGACCCAATCACTTAAAACATGTTCACGGAGTTCTCAATTGATTGCAAACTTCATCACATTTGAATATAACCTCACGTGATAATTTAAATTGAACTCAATGAACAAACATACACAATGCATACAAGCCTAGCATGTTGATGATTCTACAAACCAATAGAGTCACGACATTGAAAGTACAACTAGGATAAATGGACATTGTGCAAACCGTTGACAATCCATCCAATCTCCCTCAATAAAGCATATTATTTTAATCTTTTGAATGAATAAATCAACCAAACAAAATAGGCCCTGGCAAGTTATTTTTTCTTTTAATGCCATTTTTCTTTTAGACCTTTGGACCACGTATTTCTTTTAGGTCCAAGCAAACGGGGGCTTACTCGCAAAGGATGATATTTTCTTTTGGAGCCCTTCCCCGTGCACACACACACACAACACACACACACACACACATACACACACACACACACACACACACACACACACACATATATATATATATATATTACTCAAATCTCACGTGCAACGCATTTAACATGCACAAGTCCTCCTAGGTCAAAACAAATATGTAGATGACGAGATTGGTAGGAGAACACCTCACAAACCTCAAATATAAATGTGAAGTTAAAATTTTAGGTGAGTTCGTGCATGTTTGAATTGAGGCATATAAAAATAGAATCCATTATAGAAACACAAAATCCAACTACTCCATGTAAGTATGGTAAAGAACATTTTAAGGATTGACAATCTTAACCAAAAGTTCTAGCCACATGAAAGCAAAAAAGAAGGGATTCAAACACAATTATATGCCACATAAAGTGTGTCAAACTAAAATACACACAAAACAAAAAAATCTTTTTGAGTTTTTTTGAAATTTTTAACCAAACATAAAACATATTTACTCAAAAGACAAACAAAATCTTTTTGTATTTTTTCATTTATTACAAACTAAAATGAAAGAACTATAATACAAAAGATAAACAAACATCATAATTCTAGCATGAGATATGTGATAAATTAATGACTAGAAAATGATAAACAAACATACAATTAGCATGACAATATAGCATAAAGCACAAAAGATAAAGTATGCAAACAACTATCACATTCAACCTTTAGATTTAGCAAGGGAGGTATTGTGTGAAAGTAAATGAGAATAAAAAATCCTATTTTGTAAAGCTACCAAGTCGGACCTCCTAACCCAAACTAATGAAGAATGACTATTTCAGGATATAGGAATCTTGGCTACCTCGGTTGCCTTACGTTGGGATTTTCTAGGACCTCTTTTAATATCAAAACAAAACTTCCTAAGATGACCTTTTCGACCACAATGACATCACCTAAATACTCGACAAAAAGAATTACTTAAGGAATGATCTATAACATTGTTCCTTTGGGATTCTCTTAAAACATTGGTTTTGGCTTTATGAATATACTCATTACAAGTATCGAAGCCTAAAACACATGTGTCATTTTTTATTTGGACCGTTCTTAATATTTTATCTAATTTCTCCGAATGACACTCCAAATCAAATTTGACTTTACTAGAGTCTTTTAATTTATTTTCTAATTCTAAAATGTGATACTCTAATAAAACATTGCGCTCTTCAAACGCGAGAAGCTCCTTTTTCAAGGATTCCATTAAGCCCTTAAGGCTATCTCTCTCACTTTCTACATGCACAAGCTTCTCTCAAAGAGCTCTCACGTGTCCTAAGGTCTTCAACCAACACACTACCATCAACATACTTGACGTGCTCTCTTAAACTAGCTTCAACTTCAAATTTTCTCTTTTTAATTTAATATATCCTTCATATAATTCTTGAAATACAAATTGAAGTTCACTCTCTTCAACCTCCTCATCACTTTCTCTATCTCTTTCTTCTCCACTCTCACTACCATCATCTCTTTGGGAGTACTCACTTTCACTCACATGACTTGCCATAAAAGCCACAAAGTTGGGCTTAGTGGGGGAATCGGGTCCCTCTTCTTATCACTATCACTAAGGGTTTCATTGTAGGAAATCGGTTACTTACCCTCTCTCCTTAGTTTAGTGGGGTACTCTCTCGCCCTATGGCCATAACCCTCACAACCGTAACACCTATTAGACTCGTCCCTATTAAGATCATCTTTTTTAACTTTAGGGATCTTATCGATTTTGTCATGCTTAGATTTTTTGAATTTCTTAAAATCATTTTTATATTTGTTAAACCTGAGAAATTTTTAAAATTTCTTAGAAAACATATCCATCTCCTCCAAGTCACTATCACTTTCGCTCTCTACTACTTGTTTTTCCTCCTTTCGGGTTTTCAATGCAATGCCCTTATCTATTTCTTTTCAGTTTTGGAGGGAAACATGTCTAGTTTATAGGTTTGTAAATCCCTTACGAGCTCTTCTAATTTTGCAGAGGTTAAAGTGGGTTAGGAATTTAAAACGGTCACTTTAGGAATGAACCTATCGGGTAGGGGCCTAAGAATTTTCTTTACAACTCGGTCGTCGGGTATTTTCTCTCCCAAATTAAAAGATGAATTAACTATATCGGAAAGCCTAGCATAAAATTCATCAAAAGTTTCTTTTTCATTCATTTTGATGGTTTTAAATTGAGTGGTGAGGTTTTGGAGTTTTGAATCTTTTACGACACTAGTTACTTCATGAGTGAGTTTTAAAATATCCCAAGCTTCTTTAGCGGATTCACATGTCATAATGCGTCAAAATTCATCCGGTGTGACCGCGCTAAACAAGGCATTTAAACCTCGGGAATTAAAATTTGCGTTTAAATTCACACTCCATCTCTCTGCAGGTTTGGGAACAAGCTCATTGTCTACAAAATGTGTGGGTGGGGACCACCCGTTAAAGACTAACAACCAAACCCTCTCATCTAGAGACCTAAGTGTCGAACCCATACGAGCTTTCCAATATGCGTAATTAGAACCATCAAAAATAGGAAATTTTGAAAATGGGGAAAAATTCATTTTTAACCAAAAATACTTAAAAGGACCTTAACGCAATAAATTAGCACTATGGCTTTGATACCACTTATTGGACCCCGTAGACCCCCAATTTAAAAATTTTAAATATAATTTCCTTATAAATGCGGAATAAAGATGGTTCAACACAACAATTTAATTTTTCAAATTTTATTTGATTTGCTTTTCTTAAAAAGATGAAAAATTAACTTAAACACAAATTTTAATTATGGTGAATTATGGTGAACACACACACATACAAAATTCCCACAAAGCAATATTTGGATTTTTCTCACAAACAAAAATAGCACATGAAGTTAACTATGAAAAATTTACTTTTAGCCTAAAATTAATTTAACACAAGTGCTAAAATTTGCCTACACAATATTTTCAATATTACCGAATTAGGACAAAATAAATTTTAGGAAATATAAATTACTGATTTGAATTAAATCAACTTAAGTTTTACCCAAACATATTTTAGTACTAAATTAAACTAGTAAAGATAATTAAACCATATTTTATCTTTTAATCCTAAGCATGAGTTCTAGGTGATTTTCAAGATAAAATAAATTCACAACCACTACGCCGTTATGTACGAGAAAAAACCCACAACAGGAAAAAACCTCGGACGACCCTAGCCTTAAGTCCACTAAGTACGACATTTTATAAGTACATGATAAATGGTTTACTCAACTCGACTCGACTCCCTTCAAGCCCTTGACGCGTCTTCTTGTACCAACCTCTGCATAGTCGACAATCCCAGAATCCATCGGAACCTTGGAATCCACCAATGAAGCTTTAGGAACCCGTCAACCACACACGTTGCCTATCACCGTATAAGAATGCCGCAGCCAAAACTAAACTTCTTCTTTGAGGGATGTAGAAGTAAACTCAAACTCTTTTCTTCTTAGGTAGAAAAGTGAACTCGGTGTCAAACAAACTCCAAGCAAAGATATATATGTGGTACTTAGAATAAACTAATATGGGTGAAAACAAAAGTGTTTAAGATTGATTTTCTTGAAAAAAAAACAATCAAAACATGAACTTTTCCATGGAGGAATTAAGCTCTCAAAACTCTCTCTTAGAGATTGTAGAAGATAAAAAAGTTGGTTTTTCAAAAGAGGTTCCCATACAAATTAATTCTGGAAAAGTTAGTGGGAACAAAGGAGTGGAATATTGGAGAAAAACTGCAAAAAAATTTCCTGTAGGAAATCTAGTTTGAACGAGATTTTCGTTCGAACGAAGTCTCGTTCGAACGACCTTTTTAACAAAGTTCCAGAGGCCAATTGGGAAAAGTCATTGGAAAACTCGGTCGAACGAAATTCTCGTTCGAACGACAATATCGAATGAAGTGGAAGAATGTTCAGTTTTTTCCATTTAAGCCCCAAAACTTTATTTTAAAGTTTTAAAGTAACCTTCTGGAAATAAAATTCATTTTAATATAAAATACACCCAATAAAAAATGTTCCAAGCTCCTATATATATATATATATATATATATATATATATATATATATATATATATATATATATATATATATATAATGCATTCATACCTTAGGAGAGATTGGACTAAGTTGATGACGTGAAACGAGGCACATGTAAACTGGCAATGATATTCTCTTGATAAGTAGGCGACAACGTCTTCAACTCAAACATGTCATGGGCTTGAAGGATACACAAGAACACTATCCTATGACTCAAATATTTTTGTCCAGAATTGAGCCAAAACTACAAAGGACTCAATTGGAAATTTTTGTACTTACAGGTTTTCAACTTTTTATTGGAGTTTGGATATTAGGATTGATCTATGTTTAATGCACTCGCATATTTTAAGATCAACTTATTTGGTTAGAGTATTCTTGATATATTTTGGTTAAAACTTCATAGTTATGCCATTCTACTGTAAAAAAACCCTAGTTTTTATTAATTATTTAAAGTCAATAATAAACTCTATTTTGGTGTATCCTTGTTTAAGACTCTATTTTACTTCTAGGATAAGATCCTTGTTGCTTAGGTTAAAATTGTTTATTTTAACTGATTTGGGTTTATATTTTTTTTGATAAGATTGTTTTTGTTTTAATTAGAATGACCTGGCCATAAAGAAAACATATTGGAACTCGGCTTACTATCCAACCTTCGGCTCTAACTTTCAGTCCAGTTCAATTCACTAGATAAGAAAAGGAATCACATTTAAATTCCAAGTTAAAATATTGAACCATACTAATTGAATGGACTACGGATTGGGAGACCATACATGAAAATCAGTCACTAATATACACTATGTTCTCTAATTATCAGTGGTTGGATGTTTGCAATCAAGGTCATAAGAAGGAAAGGATATACCTTGACATCGTGAGAGAATTTAAATGAAAATGCCAAGTTTATAACCCTAAAAAAAATCATATACTATCATTGTATGTAGTTTGCCAAGGTGGTCCAGAATCAATACCCTTCACCCATTATGGAAAGACCAGGATATACTTTTGAGGGTCATGATACCTCGACTATTAGTGATGTTTGGAGAGAGATGACAAATGGACCGTAGACTCATCACTAAAGGAGTCCCCTTGAACTAAAGAATGTGTTTGATTATTTATACCTACTCCATATGATTGTGGTAACCAATATTTTTTAGAATTATAATCATAATACCCTATCGCATCCTTTTTCATGAATCTCTATGAGATCAGCTCTAGAATACCAAAAAATTTGGTCGTGAAGATGCATATTGGTATGAGGCAAGTTATTGACAGTTAAGGAAGGTTAACATCAATATTTTCTTTTAGGAAATTTGTTTCTCGAATGTTGTTCAATAGGTTATTCTTAGTGATCCATCCAAGGAAATCATTAAACCACTCACATTTAAAATCTACAAATCTGAAAGGATTAGGGGACAATTGGAACAAATAACCAACTCAGATGAAGATGAAGATGATGAAGGTGGTGAGGGAGAAGGTGGTAAATAACACATACCCCCTCATATGGATGCGTTGTTTGCTTTTTGTCACAGTGTGTATCTGAGAGATCACATGGTTCTACCATATCAGTGATTCGCATGAATTTAGTTCACGTGCACGACCCCTTCTCCTATCTAAGGATTTCCAACTAATCAAACGAACTACATAAAAGTACGTGCAACTGACTTACTGAGATCAGCGAGTTAACTAAGATGACTTTCGAGCTGATTCATTTGGTCATAACTCGTAACACATCATATGATGCTCTCCGCTGTTTTAATGAGCATGAATTCTATAACTTAAGGTGCAATATTATAGACTTAAATAGTGTAGTAAATATTCTCCGTCCGATGTATGATGAGAAGTTAACAATCAAAGCAATAATTATGAGTAAATTCCAATCTTCATAATTGTTGATGTAAAAAATTAGATCACTCTAATAATTCAATCACAGATAAATAAATGAGACAAAGAATTTTAAAGTGGTTCAGCCTTATAAGAATGGCCTACGTCCACTGTTTTGGTATTGTTGTTTGTATAGGAGTTCTCGATTACAAGTTATCTCAAGAAATTTCGGTCTGGGGTTTTTTTACAATGAGGATTGTACAATGTATTTATAGCCTTGAGGCTGTAATGTGAAAGGGTAATACATTAAATGATATGTATATGAAAGGGTAATACATTTAATGCCCTCTTTGCGTGCGCGTCCAAATGATAAGAATTTAATGAATCAGTTGAACTGTTGGTTATCCAGCTATTAATGCTTTGTTCGAGATGCAGCTCGGACCGCCTGAGTTGCTCGGACCGCCTAAGCTTCTTGTTATTCAAGAGTTCCTCGGAGAGGTTTGTTCCTCGGAGCGTATGAGTTCCTCGGAGAGGTTTGTTCCTCGGAGCGTATGAGTTCCTCGGAGCATGTGAGTTCCTCGGGTAAGTAGTGTTCCTCGGGGAACTATGAGTTCCTCGGGTAAGCAGTTTTGTTCCTCGGAGCGTGGGAGTTCCTCAGAAGTGTTTGTAGTTTCCATGTAGATAGTCACGTGTCTTCATATGATCGGTCCACATCAGCAGATTAAATTTTGTATCAACAGAAGCCCCCAATGTTTCATAGTTCGAAATTTGAGGAGTATGGAACATTCTTTCTCGGAATATGATAGCTTTAAATAGTCTTCCTGATTTTTAGGAGCATTTCCCTTGTATTTATTTCTCCTTCCAAGTTCGTAGAATCATGCTTTTTTGGACTTTTTTGCTCGCTTCGATTCCCGTGTTACTTTTCATCTTTTTAGCTGTTGTTGCCCGCTTTGATTCCCGCGCCAATATTTAATGCCCTTTTAGCCGCCGATAACGTAATCATCCTTTTTTGTAATCATTACTTCGCCAGTTCCCAAGGTAAGGTATTTAAACTTCACAGACACTCCCATCGTCT
This sequence comes from Sambucus nigra, assembly GCA_949130495.1. Taxonomy (NCBI): domain Eukaryota; kingdom Viridiplantae; phylum Streptophyta; class Magnoliopsida; order Dipsacales; family Adoxaceae; genus Sambucus; species Sambucus nigra. The sequence continues at coordinate 285,680,560 of OX422207.1, read as the reverse complement.
TCTACCTTTTCAAATTTTCATCTTCAAGTTTTTCATTGTCTTCTACTCTCTTGTGTATTCATCTCTTCCATCGTCCGTAGTCAGCAGATCCGTTCTTTTCCTGTTAGATCTTCTTCCTTCATCTTTATTTCTTTATTCACCATGGTTTATCCTGTTAAGTCTCTTGAGAAATTTCGTTCTCATTTTTCCATTCCCTCTTGGGTCGTCTTGGAAGAGCTTTCTGAGCCTTCTAATTATTTCAATTTGGCTGAGGGACATTGGTTCCCCAGTCTCTTTTTTGCTGAGTGTGGATTTTCTTTTCCACCAAATCCTCTGTGTCTGTAATTCTGTCAGTACTTTGATGTTGTTCCTGCACGAATAGCCCCCAACACATGGAGAATAGTTAATGGGGTGCATAAATTAAATCAAGTGCATGGAACTCGTATAGGAATTCTAGAAATCATGTACTACTATAGATGGGCAGTTAATGATAATATTTATTATTTAAAAACTAGGTTTATAAATAGAGCCTTAGTAGTCAATCTCCCTGATGCCAATAGGGATTATTTTGAACACGGGGTTGTCGTAAAAAATTGGCAACATCCTCCATTAACCGAAGATGAGGTTTACCAGGGTCCCAGATGCCCTCCTTATGGCAATGGGATAGGTTATTTTTATTTTATTTTATTTATTTTGAAATCATGTTTGTTTTGTGTTTGATAAAATGTGTCACTAATAACAATGTTTATTTATTTGCAGTTGATAGCAAGAGAAAGTGCCCAAAAGAAACAGATATCAATATAAGGCATTTGGGACTTATCTGGGGTCTGCATCAAAGGGTTGCCGACGAGCACATCAGTTCGGCTTCGTATCTTCTCCAGTACAAGAGCTACACAACCTCCTTCACTGCTCGTCCAGTGATCAGTGAAGCAGAGCTAGTACCAGCCTCTACAAGTTCTTCGCCTGAATCTCATATTCCTTTGAGCGAAAGGATGAAGAAAATAAGAACTCCTGCTCTGTTTGAGAAAACTGCCTCCGGTTCTGGGGAGGTAAAAAGGATTAAGATTGATGTACCAAGGGAGGGGACAAAGAAGACTGATGCAGCTCCTCCAGCTGCTCCTGCTAAAGTCTTCGAGAAGCCCGCAGTGGCTCCGAGCAGCTCTGCTGCTCCTGGAAAGGTGATTGTGATATCACCGACCAAGGATTCATCCTTGGTTGAATCTGTAATTGTTCCCCCGAGGAGGCTGAAGAAAAGCTCCTCGGTCAATTTGGCTGACACCACTACTCAGCCCCCAGCTGCTGGGACTGTAGTTACCACTTTTGTCCCTCTGAGCTCTGCCATGAGCTCGGTGAAATCCCGAACCATTCCCGAGGTCCAGGGTAATGAAGATAATCTTACTCGGGACATGGTTACTTCTTTGGCTGCTTGTCATCTTGCTTCAGTAAGTTTCTTTACTTTGAACTTCTCATATTTTCCTTTGTCATTTCTATTTCTAACTTGCTTTCTTTTTCTGTTTACAGTTGACGAGCTGCTTTAACATAATCCTGAAAAAGGATGAAGCCATTAAAGCCTCATGCTCCTCGTCCAGTGTGGAGGGAGCTATGGAAGAGGCTATCAAATCTTTGGAAGACTCCCGCCAGAAGTATGCCACTGATAAGGCTATCTGGGAGAAAAAACTTTCCTCCTCCGAGCAAGAAAAAGCTCGAGTTGTTGATGCCTCCAAGGAGTTGGAGAAGAAAAAGAATGCCTTGGAGAAGGCAAATAAAGAGCTTGAGGAAAAGCTCAAAGCCGCTGGAGAGCTGGAAAATAAACTAAAAGTTGCCGAGGAGAGGTTGGACCAGCTCCAGGAAGTAGGTCGGCAGAAGGAGGAGGTTGACATCAAACTGAAGAATGCTGAGAACCTTCTGTCCGAGACGCTTTCCTCGGAGAAGCTGAAGAGGAAAGCTGCTGTGAAAAAGTCCTTCAGCTCTGGCTGGGACAAGGGGTGGAACAAGGGGTGTGCTTCCATGGTATCTCAAGTAGACTATGGCAGTCTAAAGTACTTTAGGGATGGATGGGTCGCTGCCCTTCAGGAAATGAAGGTCGACGAGTCCTCCGAGCTCTTCCAGAGGCATATCCCTGGTCCTACTCCTACTCCAGCAGAATTAGAAGAGGACGAAGCTACCTCTGAGGAGTCTTAAATGATGATGGGAGATCACCCCCCATCCATCCAGTCTGTTGCCGAGCAAGTCGTTTCTTCATCCGAGCAATAACTGGTGCTCTTCGAACAGCCCACAGTTCCCTCCGAGCAACCTGCTTCCTCTTCCCAACCTCCCGAGAAGGTTTTGGGAGATAAGGAAAAGGTGTAGTGTTGTTCGGGCTTACTTTTATATTTTTCTTTCTTTGTCAAATGTAATCCAGCACTTGTAATTCTGAATTTTATGATCTAATAAAACTTGAATTTTCTTGCATACTGTTGTCTATCTTCTTTTCATACTCTGCTTGTTCTTCTTATTGATGATTGCTTTTCTTTCTCTGCTAGTTTCTGGCCAGGATGGATCTGCTATCTGCCCATGATGCAAAGTTGCTGCAACAGTGCAATGAGTACTTTAAGGCTGGTCACACAGACTTAAGTGCTGCACAAGTTGCCGACATCCTTGGCCAGGATGCTTCAGAACAGGCAGTGGAAGCATATCAGTACCTGAAGTGTCTGCTTGATCGAGCGGTAGCCAATAATGTGGCTTACTATGAAATGATCGAGGATCTCCAGTGCACCCTCGAAGACCTTCAGAATCAATACAAGGAATCAACTACCTTATTGCATGAGAGTTACGAGAAGAAGTATAAGCTGATCATTGCTGATAAGGTCTACGAGAAGCTTTTTACTGGTTATGATGTAAGGGAGAGAACCCTGAGGGGCGAGCTCGAGGAATGCAGACAGATCGTCGAGCTGCTGGAAAAGGAAAACAACAACTTGCAGAAAGAGCTATCACAGTTGAAGTCTGTAGCCTCTTCTTCAACAGCCCTAATCCCAGTGACTGACAAGGGATTTTCATTCCTAAAAGTGGAGAATACCAAGTTGAGGGAAGAATTGGATACCTTGAGGAGGTCGGGCCCTTCCACATCTCCTAGAGGATGAGGAAGAGCTCCTCGGGGACGAGCAAGATCAGCTCGGGTGCTTGTCGAGGAACAGAGGACAGCATCTGCCTTAGAGAATCAGGCCTTCCAACTAATGGCGAAGAACCAAGCTTTGTCTGACATGTCAAAGAATATTAGGGACTTGGAAAAATAGCTCTCTACGCAGAAGTCCGTCTTGGAGAATAAGGAGATTTTCATCAAGAGTCTCCATGAGCAGCTAGAGAGGCTAACATATCAATTCCACAAACAGCCCAGGGAATTCTGGATGGCTGGATACAACGAAGCATTATTCCACTTGGACGATCGTATCCAGAATGCCAATAATGAGGGCTACAAACAAGGCTGGTTGAATGCCTTAGGTGTGCTAAAGCTCAAACAAGGACACTATCTGTGGGACTACCACGATCCTGGGTTGCTCGACTTGCCTGTGCCACCATATAATTTAGAGATGGAGTGGATCCCTGCTCGGGCCATTCATCGGAGCTTAATTTCAAAATACCTCGATGACTACAATTTACATTCTCAAATTGAGGTATCTCGTCCCGAGCATCTTTTAGATCGACCTTCTGTGATGAACGTCAGGATGCTGAAGGATTTGAACTTCATCAATTCTCCTCAGTCTTTAAATGATCCGCCTGCTGGCGAGGAACCTGCATCAAAAGCTGAAGGGAAAAGACCAGTAGAATAGAAATTTTTTATGTAATAGTTAGCATACATATCAATGTAACTTTCATTTTATTATCAATGTAATTTATTTCGAATTTAATGAAGAACTTTCATTTCTGTTTGCAGATCTTAATTGCTATTGGCTTTACATTTATGCATATCTGTTAAAAAGATAATAATATTGTTGTTCATCGACCAACTTAGTAAAAAAATTACAAGTATCAGTAATGTTTCTCGATAAAGTAATGAGTATAAAAATGTTTAAAATTTTTCCAACCAACCAAGGTTGTTAAATTGTGCTCGTCGACCAATTATAGTTAGTGAGAGTTTATCCCTGACTAACCATACTTAGTAAATTTTTGTCTTTTTCATAAAATGTGTCTGACCAACCAAGGTTGTTAAATTGTCCTCGTCGACCAACTGTAGTTAGTGGGTTTTTATCCCCGACCAACCATACTTGGTACAGTTTGGAATATTTTCTCCTCGTCGACCAACTACGTTGGTACAGTTTGGAATATTTTCTCCTCGTCGACCAACTGAGTTGGTACAGTTTGGAATATTTTCTCCTCGTCGACCAAATGAGTTGGTACAGTTTGGAATATTTTCTCCTCTTCGACCAACTGAGTTGGTACAGTTTGGAATATTTTCTCCTCGTCGACCAACTGAGTTGGTACAGTTTGGAATATTTTCTCCTCGTCGACCAACTAAGTTGGTACAGTTTGGAATATTTTCTCCTCGTCGACCAACTAAGTAGGTACAGTTTGGAATATTTTCTCCTCGTCGACCAACTGAGTTGGTACAGTTTGGAATATTTTCTTGAGTAGTCTGTCGAGCTGTGTCGAGTAGTGCGTAGCACTAGTATTCTCGAAAAATTTTCAATAAACAGAGAGACTTGCAGAATATTTTTATTTTATTCATACTGATGGAACTGCGTTACATATACATCACTGATAATACTTGCGCAAATGTTCTGCGTTCCATGCATTCTTAAACTCCTTGCCTTCTAAAGTGGCTATTCGATAAGTTCCTGGTCGAACAACTTCTGTAACTCGGTATGGTCCATGCCAGTTTGCCTCCAGTTTGTTATGCTTTTGAATTACTTTCTTCAGCATATAGTCTCCTTCTTTCAGGTCGCACTTCTTCACCCTCTTGTTGTAGAACAAAGTTGTTCGCTGCTGGTAAGAAGCATTTCTAATGGCTGCTTCTTCTCTAACTTCCTCGAGTATGTTTAAATCCAGTCTTCTCATTAAGTCGCTGACAGGGGAATTGAAATTCAGTACCCTGTGTGTTGGGAGGCCCAACTCGGCAGGTATGACAGCTTCACTTCCAAACGCCAGTATGTATGGTGATTCTCCAGTTGCTGTTCGGGGAGTAGTTCGATAAGCCCAAAGTACTAATTGTAGCTCGTTGATCTAGTTTTCTTTTGCATCGTCCAATCGTTTCTTCAAACCATTCAGCAGTGTTCTGTTTGTCACTTCAGTTTGTCCATTGCTTTGAGGATGACCTAGTGCTGAATAAACCTTCAAAATGTTTGACTGATGATAATAGGCGGCAAACTCCTCGTTATCAAATTGTGTCCCATGGTCTGTGATGAAGGCATGAGGGAGACCATATCGGCAAATGATGTTCTTCCAAACAAATTGGTACACCTTCTCGTACGTCATATCAATGAGTGGCTCAGCTTCTACCCACTTAGTAAAACAATCCACTGCGACGACGAGGTACTTGAACCTTCCTCGGGTCGTTGGCAGTGGTCCAACCAAATCAATTCCCCACATGGCAAATGGCCAAGGGAAAGTTATGGGTGTCAATAATGCTTATGAAGTTCTTCGGATGGAGGAGAAACGCTGGCACTTGTCACATTTCTTGGCATAAGCTATACAATCAGCCCTCATCGTCGGCCAGTAGTATCCCTGCGTCATCACCCTTTGCAAAAGCGTCCGACCTGCTACATGTGCTCCACAAGACCCTTCGTGGATCTCTTCAATTAATTCTTTTACCTTGGAGGGATGTACGCATCTCTGCAAACCTGCCATAATTCCTCGTCTATATAAAACACCATTAGTTAATACATACCGAGCAGCTTTAAACTTCAATTTCTTGGCTGCGATCTTGTCAATTGGCAATTCTCCCTCCTCGATATACGCCCTGATGGGATCCATCCAAGATGGACCTAAATCAAGGGTGATAAAGTTCATCGTCAGATCTTCATCTATACTCCGACCAGCTAATACTTCAATTGGGATTGTTCGTCGTAGCTCGGTGCGAGTTGCTGATGCTAGTCGAGCTAGGGCGTCTGCTCTCGCATTCTCCATTCTTGGTATTCTGACCAGCTGAATAGCGGCAAATTCTGACACCAGCTCCTTTGCCTTTGCATGATATCTGATCATTAATTCTCCTCTAACTGCATATACTCCCATCATTTGGTTTACAATCAGTTGAGAGTCACTGAAGATCATAACTTACTGCGCCTCCATATCTTTTGCCAAATTTAGCCCTGCAATCATGGCCTCATATTCAGCCTCATTGTTGGAAGCTTTGAATTGGAAATGCAAGGCGTATTCTATGTCGACCTCGTCCGGAGTGCTCAAAACTATCCCCGCGCCACATCCTGTATTGCAAGATGAGCCATCTACATATAGCCTCCATATAGGTAACTCGTCTTCAAATTTATGATCAGTCAGAGTTCCTCGGTGAAATATTTTCTGCTTCTTTTCATCCTCCCCTGATTTTTCTCGCTCCTCGTCGATCATTTTTTCTTGCCCTTTTACTAACCGGAGTCGGTCTGAGCTCGAATTTAATGATCTTGTAACATCCACTTGCCCTTTTACCAACCGGAGTTGGTCTGAGCTAGTGTTTGTCGATCCTATAACATCCACAGGTTGATCAGCGAGCAACTTTTGCTCCTCATCCGGAGTCCTCCCAACTATCTCTGCATCACATCCTGTAACATCCACATGCCCTTTTACCAATCGGAATTGGTCTGGGCTTGTGTTTGTTGATCCTGTAACATCCACAGGTTGATCAGCGAGCAACTTTTGCTCCTCAGGGGTATCAGGATAGGTGAACTCCACTATAAAATCTACTACAGCTTGCCTTTTAAGTGATGATCTGGGTTCATAGACTATATCATATTCACCGAGTTCTATTGCCCAGTATATCAATCTTCCTGATTTTTCTGGCTTATGCAGGGCTTGCCTCAATGGCATATCAGTATATACTACTATGGTATGAGCCTAGAAATATGGCCTCATTCTCCTACTCGCCTCAATCAGCGCTAGTGCCAATTTCTCCAGCCTCGGATATCTGATTTCTGCTCCTCGAAAGGCCTTACTTGTGTAGTAAATTGGCTTTTGTACTCCATTCTCCACTCTGATCAACGCCGAGCTAACTTCATTCTCGGATACTGCAAGGTACAAATACAATTTCTCTCCCATTACCAGCCTGGACAACAGTGGGGGTGCTCCCAAGTATTTCTTTAAGTCTTGAAAAGCCTTCTCACATTCATCATTCCACTCAAAAGACTTTCTGAGTGTCTTGAAGAATGGGAGACATCTATCAGTTGCTCGTGACATAAATCTATTGAGTGCTGCTACTCGTCCTGTGAGACTCTGTACTTCCTTCTTCGTTGTTGGAGATCGCAACCCTAATAGAGCTTTGATCTTTTCAGGATTTGCTTCAATGCCTCGTTGATTGACAATGTACCCGAGAAACATGCCTTCTCATACTCCAAAGATGCACTTCGTCGGGTTCATCTTCATTTTATATTTATCTAGTTGATCAAAAGTCTGGCTTAAGTCAACTAGATGATCGGCAGCTTTCTTGCTTTTTGTCAGCATATCGTCAACACAGACTTCCATGTTGTCACTGATTTGTTCATCAAAGACCTTGTTCATTAGCCTCTGATATGTCGCACCTGCATTTTTCAAACCAAAAGGCATAACATTATAACAATAAGTTCCCCTAAGCGTAATAAAAGAAGTACTTTCCCTGTCTTCAGGTTTCATTTTAATTTGATTGTAACCAGAGTAAGCATCCATGAAGCTTAGAAACTCGTGTCCCGAGGTAGCATCCACCAGTTGGTCAATTCGGGGCAGTGAAAAATGATCCTTTGGGCATGCTTTGTTGAGGTCGGTGAAGTCTACACACATCCTCCACTTGTTATTCTTCTTCTTTACCATCACCACATTAGCTAACCAATCTGGATATTTAACATCTTCAATGAAACAAGCTTTCTGGAGCTTCTCGACTTCCTCCTGTATAGCTTGATTCTTCTCGGTACTGAATACTCTTCTTCTCTACTTCACAGGCTTGATTTCCTTATTCACATTGAGCTCGTGACATAAGAAGTTTGGGTCTATCCCAGGCATATCTTCATGACTCCACGCAAAAGTTTGTCTTCTGCTTCTAAGGAAAGTTATCAATTCTTGTTTTAATGAGGCCTCCAACGATGAACCTATTTGAGTAGTTCGCTCAGGGTGCTCGTCGTCCAGAATGATATTTTCAGTAGCTTCCACCACTTGACCCTTTAGGAGTTGCGACTCATCTCTGGGATCCAATGTTTCAATTTCTGCACCTTCATCCACTTGATAGGTGGTGGTCTTTTTCTTTGATTCTTCCAGTTCTTCTTGCTCGGCGGATGAATAATAGCATTCTCGAGCTACTTTCTGATCACCTTTCACAACTCCTACTCCAAAGTTTGTTGGAAATTTTAGGCACTGATGCACTGTAGATGGTACAGCCTCTAACTTCTTCAATCCTACTCTTCCCATGATGATATTGTATGATGATTGGACATTCTTATCCATCACGAAGAAACGTATTCTTTCTGTTCGACAAGAAGGCCACGTACCAATGAATATATCCAACTTGATCATTCCAAGTGGAAATACTTTCTCGCCAGCAAAACCGATGAGGGGTCTGTGGTAAGGCTCCAGTTGAGATAGTTTTAGATTTAAACTATCAAAACACGAGTAGAACATGATGTCTGCCGACCTACCATTGTCGACCAACACTCTTGAAATCATTACATCCTTCATTCTCATCTTGATCACCAGTGGATCATCGTGAGGATATAAAACTCCTGCAAGATCATTTTTCGAGAAATCGATGACCAATTTTTCCTTGTTCACCTTTCTCGGGCGATCTTCCTCAGCTAGATTTATTCGCTGAATGTACGAGCAAGCTTGAGCCTCACCGAGGTAAGATTTTCTTTCTGCATTAAGGTCTTCTCCTCCTACATCTCCTCCTGTAATAACATTACAATCAAATGACCCGAAACGTATTGAAAATACCTCTCGTTCTGGCTGTCTTAGTTTCTTGGGGAGATCGGGGTCATCATCTGGATCAACTTCATGGTTTCTCTTCTTGTTCTCCTCTGCTCGACGAGGAGATCTAGATCTCTCTCTAGTTCAATCGGTGTTTCTTCTTTCGCCTCCCCGATCAACATACTTTGATAGCTTTCCTCGTCGGATGAGTGTTTCAATCTCATTCTGAAGAGCTATGCAATTTTTAGTCATATGGCCATGATCCTTGTGGAACTCGTAATATTTCTCCCTATTCCTCGTATCAGGGTCTGATTTCATTTTCTTTGTCCAGTTTAAATCCTCGCTGTTCTTAATTTCTTCCAGGACGTGGTTGATATTCTCCTTCAAAGGTGTGTAATTATCAAATTTCCTCAAGACTTCCCATGACGACCTATTTTTGGAATGTTTGTCACCACCATTATTCTTATGCTCTTTCTTCTTAGCTTTATCACCTTCCACCTTGGTTTCTTTGGCATCCATATTCTTCTTCGCAGACATAGCCTCCTCGGCATTCATAATCTTGGACGCTTTTCCCATCAGGTCCGACATGGTTCGAGGTGGATCTTTGGCCAAAGTGTAGTACAACTTGTTTGGCAGCAGTCCACTCATCAAAGCAGTAATCGCTGTCTTCTCCTCATAATCAATGACTTCTAGCTTCTCGTTATTAAAATAAGTTATATAGTCTCTAATACTCTCACCAGTTTTTTGTCTAACACTTAACAAATGTGCTACTCATTTAACTGGCTTTGCTCCGAAGCAGAAATTCCCAATGAATAATTCGGCCAGTTGAAGAAAAGTTGAAATCTTACCCCGAGGAAGATTATTATACCATATCTGAGCAGATCCGGTAAGAGTTCCTGAGAATGCCCTGCATCTCATCTCGTCTGGGACAGCATAGATGTCGGCAGCAGCTTGATATTATTCTATATGAAGGACAGGGTCAGTCTTCCCGTCATACTTGGGAGTCACAATAGGTGCTTTGAACTTCGATGGTGTTGGAAAATCAACAATGTCCTGGACAAAAGGTGTTCCCCGAACAAAGGTTCGTTGTAGAGGGTTTTTAGCCTTAGCCATTTCCCCCAATCTATCCTCCAGCCTTTGAATAGATCCTTTCCATGCATCATTCCCTTCCTCGGGCCTATTGGTTCGAGCAACTGATCACGTTGAAGTGGATTCCTGGGATTTATCTCAACCAGCAGCTGGTCGGTCATCGGATCCATATTGACGAGCAGCTGGTCATGACTGGGCAGATCCTTCCCTTAAATTTGATGGTCGTCGAAGCTTCTCGACGCTGCATTAAGAGGACTTTTGTTCCTCCTAGGGCCTAATCGATCAAAAGGAGAGGCCCTACTTAATCTTTCTAATACACTGGTCCTTTCTGGGGAGAGGGTGACACGTTGTTCAGTATCTGTGGCTCGCACTGACGAAGTTCGTCCAGGTTGATAAGAAAAATCATCAGATTCCTCATTGCGATATGAATTAGTACGCCTAGTACGCACAGAAGGCGCACGGATATTTCTTTGGATGCTTCGTGATCCGGAATGGGCTGGCGCTCCGCCATGGAGGGTTTGGATGAGCTGTCGCATCGTTTCTTGCATGACGGTCTGGCCCTGAGACAGATTCGCCATCATTCCAGTCAGATCTGGAATAATTAGTGGAGCAGATGGATTTGGAGGGGTTCCAGTGTTTCGATTGCTGGATTCAGGTATATCATCCATTGGTAATGGATTGTTTTTTATGAGAAAACGATTTTACCAGTCGCTTCCCACAGACGGCGCCAATCTGTTGATGTAAAAAATTAGATCACTCTAATAATTCAATCACAGATAAATAAATGAGACAAAGAATTTTAAAGTGGTTCAGCCTTATAAGAATGGCCTACGTCCACTGTTTTGGTATTTCTATTTGTATAGGAATTCTCGATTACAAGTTATCTCAAGAAATTCCGGTCTGGGGTTTTTTTATAATGAGGATTTTACAATGTATTTATAGCCTTGAGGCTGTAATGTGAAAGGGTAATACATTAAATGATATGTTTATGAAAGGGTAATACATTTAATGCCCTCTTTGCGTGCGCGTCCAAATGATAAGCATTTAATGAATCAGTTGAACTGTTGGTTATCCAGCTATTAATGCTTTATTCGAGATGCAGCTCGAGCCGCCTGAGTTGCTCGGACCGCCTAATCTTCTTGTTATTCAAGAGTTCCTCGGAGAGGTTTGTTCCTCGGAGCGTATGAGTTCCTCGGAGCATGTGAGTTCCTCGGGTAAGCAGTGTTCCTCGGGGAACTATGAGTTCCTCGGGTAAGCAGTTTTGTTCCTCGGAAGTGTTTGTAGTTGCCGTGTAGATAGTCATGTGTCTTCATATGATCGGTCCACATCAGCAGATTAAATTTGGTATCAACAATAATCTTTGGAATTGAGAATATTTGTACCTTTTTCAAATGTTATGTGATTCTATAAGTCTAATCTAGTCAGCACCTAAACTTTAATTTCACCTATGTTCTTGTTCAATACATTTTTAATGTACCGGTATGATCCTCTTTGAAGTATTAGATAAGTTTTTGAATCATTAGAGAGGTTCCTGTAGTCAAGATAAGCTACTAATATCGCACTTGCATATTTACCGACAAAATGTTAAGTCCCTATCAAGACCATGAACTATTTAATTGAACTATAAATGGAATTCCAATCTTATGTGATTAGACCGAACCCAACTCACCAGAATTACTATTAAGTTCAATAGATTGACATTAATACAATATATTAAAAACTAGTATAAGGCATTTCACACACCTAATTATCACTTCAAACTGAATATGACACACCTTTATTAATAAATAAATGTCATACATGGTTTTACGGATAACACCCCAACACTTCTTGGGATGTTAATGTATTTGTGGGTGATGAAACAATTTTTCTATGGTTGACCATATGGTATTTGAGTATAATCTTTTGATGATTTTACCCGATATATTCTATTTTATCCTTAACTCGTTATTTTTTGTGGTTGATACGTTATGTGATAGTCTTTGTTAACTACTATTTTGGTTATGATGATATTATTAGTTTGGCATTAGCATTTAATTATCCTTTATACCTTATATCATTTTCCCCATATATTTGTTCATTATGTTGTCTCACACACTTTTATTTGTTTGATGAATTGGATTACACTAATTTGTGGTATATGACTCTTTAATAAGTTTAGATAAGAAATCAGTTTCTAAATATTTAAATCTATTTCTTAGTTTAATGTTCGTTACCTTTGTCAATTCAATAAAAAAATAGGGGAGACTGTTCTCTTCCTATAAAGAAGAAAGTGTTTTCTGATGTAAGAAGGGGAAGAATGATATATTAAGGGGAGCGATAAATAATGATATTAAGAATTTTTATATAAAAATGAGTTAGGAGAGTATATACTCATAAGTTGTGGAGTACAATGCATCATTGTGATATTCTAAGATGTATTCACTATATAGGCTTTTGATGTACTTTGTGAGTAAATTACTTGTACTTTAAAATTCATATATATATGTTCATATTATTTCATCTTGTATAAATGTCTTTATGTATACATTGGTATCATGATCCTCATTTGTTAGTGTATAGTGTATGCTAGGTTTACATGAATAAAAAATAATGTCATCTTTGGTTTGACTGGGTGGGTTCTTTTCATTGTGGTTATAGGTGTTAGGTTGATCAGTTGCCTTTATCTAGGCTTTATCTTATGTCATAGGTTGATAGGTCTGCTTACTTGGCTTCTACTTTTTTTTTATATTTTGTCACGAAATAAACAAAAGGTGAGAAACTAAGATTATGTGTAAACTAATATTTATAGGTGTGCATCGGTTCGAAATCGACCTATTTGAAGAGAAACGAATCCAATCCAATTAAAATCAATTTTTTAATTATGAAATTTAGTTTAATCCGAAATTATGTTAGATTCCAATCTGTTCCAAAAGATTAGATTGGATCGGTTTTCATAATTGGTTTCAATTATCTACTTTATGCCTCATTAAATTATAATCGTATTGCATTCATACATTTCATATTGCATATAATTCGTTATATGTGTATTGAGTGTATTAATTTCCCTTAATTTGAATTTTAATAATTTTTGGGAAATTTTTAATGATTTTTAAAACAACTTTTTCAAATTAAAATTGATTTTAAAAGTCTTTGGGGTCAATCTGCAATTTTGAATTGGTGATTTTATCTCTGGAAGTTCACTGGGGTAGAAACCAAAAGCGCTAGAGACTTCAAGGTGTTTGTCTAATTTTTTTCAAAACACGCCTTTCAGCCTTAATCTCAGCCTTACACCTGTCAGCCAGATATCGGTTCGTTTTGTGTTTCTTCTGAGAGACATAAGCCTTGCTCATTTCCTGCTCTTGGATTGTTCTAATCAACGATTTGCATGCATTCTGGCCTAAGCCTTGTGAACCTCTCTTAAGCCAATCAAAAGCGTTTTAATCCACTGCTTCTCTTATATCATTGGATCAAGTCAACTGTCGAAGACTAGATCGTAGCCTTTGATTTTGAACCTCGTTCTCGAACCTTCTCAGCCCCCTATATAAGGAGCCTTACCCTCAGCATTTCAAAATCTTTTTCCACTTCGTCATTTCTAGAGTGAGAAGAGAAAGAGAGAAACCAGAGAGAGAAAGTTAGAAACCCTAACCCTAAATCATCCAAAACACCTTTCAAACCCTAATCTCTTTCAAAACTAGTTATATACCAAACACAAACTTGAGTGTTTGAGAGTTTGAGAGTTGGTTTATTAAGTTATTTCGTGTTGTAACCGCTTCATTTTAAGATCTTGTTTCCAACTTAAGCATTAAGTTTCGATCTGTGTTTCTTATTCATAGAAATCATAGATCTGAACAGTTTATGTTATATTTCACATAGATCTGCATTTATTGTTTCTCATCTTGAGAAATTTGTTGTTGATTCTTTTTCTGAAAATGTTTTCATACTCAAAATCAACAATAACATTTTCTGTTTATAGTTCTTTTGAAACTAGACCTTTGACCTAGTTGGAATCGCACTTGGTGGTTTTCAATCTCAAAAATATTTTCAAAACCCGGAGATTGATTAAGATCTTGATACGTCTTCTGAGCAAGATAGCCGTGGATTCTGGGTTAATCTTAAAGGTCAAATAAGGTTCAAAGTTTCCTATGAAGAGAGAAATTAAAAATCACAGCATATAGATCTGATTTGTAATTTGCTAGGACTGTTTGTAAAAATAAGCGTGAGTGTGTGTATGCATGTGTTAGATCACCATCATAAACACTTACACACAACAACACTAAAAGTGTTGGTAATAAGATCTTGATACAAGAGTCGACGTAAAGATTGGAACAAAGTGAAGTTAGCAAACTGGGAGAACAACATCAACAATCAGAACTGCAGAAAAGTTATAAGGACACCAATGGGTACATTCCTAAACTTGTACAGGTCTGATTTGTGTGCATGTGTGTTATATAGTTTGTAACTGTTATATTTATTTTAGTGGATTTTTCTTTTTACTCCGTAGAGGGAGTCGTGGATGTTTCCTCAGTTGGTTGAGGTTTTACCACGTCACAAATCTCTTGTCATTAATCTTTCTACATCTACTCATCTCATTCTGATAAGTGTGCTGATTTAAAACTGTTTTAGTTTTGTTTTTCAAAACTAGTTAACAAATCTTGAATTGTTCTCATGCAAAGTTTGAACACATCTTGTGATTAAAAACTGAATTGATTTCTAGAAAAGAGTTTCTTCAAAAAATAGTTCGAAGTTACTTAAATAGTTTAATCTTGTATTAAACGGATTTAGTAATAGTTTTTCAATTGGTATCAGAGCTTTGGAAGTCTTTTTAAAATGATCTTGTGTTTCTGAAATTGTTTTCTTAAAATCTAAACAATGGACGAGAAAAATGAAAGATTTGGTAACTTGACCAGACCCCCACTCTTTGATGGAAACAACATTGCTTACTGGAAGGTAAGAATGGTTGCTTTCATACAAGGAACCTTGGGAGATGATGTCTGGGATATTGTTGAAAATGCTTATACTTATCCTACAAAACCAGCCACTGAAGGAAGTAATGAGAGGATTAAGAAAGATTAAATGAGTTCACACAAGAAGAGAAGCAGACTTCTCGAAACAATAACAAAGGCAAAAATGTCATTTTTATGTCCATAAATGAACATGAGTTCAAAAGTATCTCATCGTGTGTCACTTCTAAGGAAGCTTGGGATACACTGATCACTGCACATGAAGGTGACACTAGAGTCAAGGCTGCTAAAACTCAAATGCTTGTTCAGCAGTATAATTCCCTAATTATGTCTGATTCTGAAACCTTTGATGACTTGTACATGAAATTAACTGACATTGTGACCAAACTGTATGCTAATGGGATAACTTATGACATACATGAAATTGTATCTAAAATTCTAAGGTCATTACCACAGAAATTTGATAATAAAAGATATGCTATTAAGTAAATGTGTGATCAAAATCTCACTCCTGAATTACTCAGTAGTAAACTTCGAATTATGGAAATGGAATTAGAATTTAAGAAACAAATGACCCAGTCCCATGGGAAACAGACTAGTTCCAACTTGAGTTTTTCCTCTAAGTTCATGAAACTTGAGTTTACTATTTTCACAGATGATTCTGATGAGGAATGTGATATAGATAGTTTGGATAATCAAATTGCCTTAATGTCAAAATAATTTATGAAAATTATCAAATTTAGAAATAAATTGGTAAATAGACAAGGCAAGCCAAATTATCCAAATTAGTCTAACTACAAACCTCATGAGAAAGGTCAAGATGAACATCACAAGTACATGAGACCCAACAAATACTTCAATAACATTGAGTGTTTTAGATGTGGAAAACTGGGATACATAGAACAAGACTGTAGAGTGAAACTGAACACTGTCAATAAACATACCAGGGCCAACATTTGCAAAACATGGAATGATTCAAGCGATTCTGAAAATGAGGAACCTGAATCTTCTGATTGTTTTGATCCTTGCATGTCTTTCTTTGCCAAAATAATTTACAATGATGATAGACATATGTATGAGAATGATGCTAGTAACTCTACTTCTGCTGTTATGAATCATGTTGCTACTGCATAGATGCTTTACTTTCTGAGAATATTGTTAGTTCTACCATAGGGTGTGTGAGTCAAAGGGA
Source organism: Sambucus nigra (assembly GCA_949130495.1). NCBI lineage: Eukaryota > Viridiplantae > Streptophyta > Magnoliopsida > Dipsacales > Adoxaceae > Sambucus > Sambucus nigra. The sequence continues at coordinate 285,664,306 of OX422207.1, read as the reverse complement.
ATGCGATAATGACGATGTCCATGGGTGCGTCAGTTCAAGAAATGAATCCTTAGGGGCCACTTCACACACTGCACTTAGTGACTCAGACACTGAATACCTCCCTGACATTCACACGCTTTATGCAAAAACTCTCAAGAAAAGCACTAGACTAGAAAAGATAGTGAAAGATCTCACTAAGAAATTAGAAGACCTAAGTCTGATGGTTAAACTTAACGCTAAAGAGTATACTACCCAATGTGTAACTCATGAAAATGAAGTTAAAACTTTTGATCAAAAATTGAAGAACTTGATTGAAGAAAATGAAACTCTGGAGAAAAAATATAAAGGGACATTATTAGAATTGGAACAATCTAAAGAAAAGACAGTAACAGTTTTCAAAAAATTTGCTAAATTTGAAAATAACTCAAAGTGTTTTAATGGATTTGTTACTGATTCCAAAACCAATTCTGATGATCGAACTGGAATAGGATTTTGCTTCAATTTAAAGACTCAAACTAAAATCCTTGAACCAATAAAGTTTGTGTCAGGAGGCAAAAGACCTGTAGAAACTTGTCCAGACTTTCATTCTCTGAAAAATGAGTTTGACAAAAACCAATCTAAGTTTGATATTAGGGAATCAAGTTTCTCTAAGTGTGAAAGTCCACCTAAAACTAAATATGTCTGCCCCCTATTAGGAAGAGTGATTTGGTCTTTCAAACTGCACTTCCTAGGAATAAGTTTCAACCTCAAAATCTCATCAAGCCTATGTTTAGAGACTTTCCTAAGGAGATACCATCTTCAAGCAATCTGTACTGCTCTTATTGTGATCTATATGGTCATTCCTTTGAAGAATGCTACTCTAGACGTATAGTCAACCCTGTCTTTAATTCTCCTATGTATCAAAACTTTAACTATTCTACGAGAAGCCATAACAATTATGTTATTCCTAGACAACCAGACAAAAACACTAACTATAGAAGGAGAAATAACAAACCTAAAAGATCAATTCCAAGAATAATTCCTCAACATTTTTCTAAACCAAATGCTCTCACTTTCCATAAAATTCAGCCTCATGCCCAAAACATTTTTCAACAAAAATCTAATGCTCGCAAATTTTATTAATTAAGAGAAAATAAGTGCAAAATGAAAACAAGAGCTGTTTGGGTTAGAAAAATGAGCTATTACCCCAGATGAAGTGTAATGTTGTTATTACTGCTTTAAAAGTTGAACACACTCCATCTGGTTGGTATTTAGACTCTAGATGTTCAAAACACATGACTGGGGATGACACCAAACATTTAAATAAAACTAGCTTTGCTGGAGGAAAAGTTATTTTTGGTGATGGTGTGTCATCTCAAATCATTGGTAAAGGAACACTCCAAGAAGAAGGATTACCTTTACTTGAAAATGTTCTTCTAGTAAAAGGTCTTAAGGCAAACCTACTCAGTATCTCGCAATTTTGTGACTCAAATCATACTGTCACCCTTTCAAAGAATAATTGTAAAATTTTAAATGAAAAAGGTCAGTGCTTTATTACAAGACTCTAGATAATTGTTATACTATTTAAAATAGTGCTGAGGTCTGTAACATTGCCAGAATGGATGACAATGAGATATGGCACAATCGTATGGGTCACATAAATTATGAAAATCTTATTAGACTGTCGTCTCAAGAAATAGTTAGAGGGATTCCTAAGATCAAACCTATTTCTAACATAGTCTGTGGTTCTTGTCAAGAAGGACAAATTTTTAAGGCTCCTCATAAGAAAGTCAAAGATATTCTTACCTTTAAACCCTTGGATCTCATCCAAATGGACCTTATGGGTCCTTCTCGAACTGTTGGTCTCTGTGGACACAGTTAAATTCTTGTTATGGTTGATGACTTCACCAAATTTACTTGGGTGGCTTTCTTAAAACAAAATTCTGAGACATTTTAAACCTTTTTAAAGATTTTACTTCGAATTGAAAATGAGAAAGACTCTCAGGTAAATAGGATTCGTAGTGATAGAGGTGGAGAGTTCTTAGATATAGGTGTTATAGAGTATTGTGACTATAATGGTTACAAACATGAATTTAGTGCTCCTAAGACTCCTCAGCAGAATGGTATAGCTGAGAGAAAGAATCGTACCCTTCAAAAGATGGCACGTGTTATGATTCATGCTAAGACTTTACCTAAGTATTTTTGGGTAGAAGCCATTCGTATTGCATGTCACATTATTAATAGGGTCTATCTTAGAAAGAATTCTAAACAAACTCCTTAAGAACTTTGGTATGGGAAGAAGCCCAATCTTAAGTATCTTAGAACCTTTGGTAGTACGTGTTATGTCTGCAAAGACATTGAACATTTATCCAAATTTGAGATTCGAGGAGATAAAGCCATCTTTCTAGTATACTCTCCTAACAGTAGAGCATACCGTGTATATAATCTTCTCACTATGACCTTAATGGAATCCATAAACATTATTGTAAGTGACACTACTATAGAGAGTAAGACTGGAGAATCAACTATTGTGGTAGAGTCTGAAAGTATTTTAGAAAATGACTCTCCGGAAATAGATGATTCTCTACCAATTGAGACACCTGAAGTACCTAATTGGGTTGCTAAAGACCATCCCATAGACAACGTTGTTGGTAACCCCAGTGAACCTGTACGTACAAGATCTCAATTAAGAAACTATGCTCATTATGCATGTTTTGTTTCCCTTGTGGAACCAAAGAATGTTAATGATGCATTGAATGATCCTCATTGGATTTTTGCAATGCAGGAAGAACTTCTTCAATTCGTCATTCATGATGTTTGGTATCTTGTACCTAGGCCTGATCACAAAAAGGTTATTAGAACACGTCGGATATTTAAAAATAAATCTGATGAAAGTGGGATAGTAATTAGAAACAAGGCCAGATTAGTTGCTCAAGTATACTCTCAAATAGAGGGAATAGATTTTAACGACACTTTTGTTCCTGTTACTCGATTAGAATCTGTTCGTCTTCTCTTTGCCATAGCTTGCTACTTATAGTTTACGCTTTACCAAATGGATGTCAAATCTGCCTTCCTTAATGGAATATTGACTGAGGAGACCTATGTAGAACAACCAAAAGGGTTCATTGACCCTAAATATCCAAATCATGTATTTCGTCTTAAAAAGGCTTTGTATGGCCTAAAACAAGCCCTAAGAGCCTGGTATGAGCGCCTTTCCTACTTTCTCTTAGACAAAGGTTTTAAGAGAGGTGGAAATGATCAAACCCTTTTTGTCAAACATTTTGACAAACATATCATTATAGCTCAAGTATATGTTGACGATATCATCTTTGGATCAACCTCCCCTAATGAAGTTAAATCTTTTTTCTGAAATTACGCATAAAGAATTTTAAATGTTTCTCATGGGGGAGTTTCAATTTTTCTTAAGACTTCAAGTCAAACAAAATTCAGAAGGATTATTCACTTCGAAATCCAAATACGCATTAGAGATTATTAAAAAATTCGGCCTTGAGAGTGCAAAAGATGTTAAAACTCCCATGAGTACTACGGTCAAATTGTCTAAGGATGAAGCTGGGAAATCCTTAGATCCAACCCTTTATCGTAGTATGATTGGAACCTTACTATATCTTACTGCCTCGCATCCTGATATTATGTACGTTGTTTGTATTTGTGCTCTTTACTACAATAATCCTAAAGAGTGCCATTTAACTTGTGTTAAAAGAATTATCAAATACATTAAAGGCACACTAAATTTAGGACTATGGTACACCAATGATACTCCTATCACTATAATAGGATACACTGATGCCGATTGGGCAGGGTGTACTGACGATAGTAAGAGCACATCAGGCGCATGTTACTATATTGGTAATAACTTGGTTGGTTGGAGTAGTAAGAGACAAAACTGCACTTCTTTATCCACTGTTGAATTTGAATACATAGTCGCTGGCAGTTGTTGTGCTCAATTACTTTGGCTTAAGCAAATGCTAAGTGATTATGGTATTAAAGAGGAACAATTACATCTCTATTGTGATAATCAAAGCGCGATCAATATCTCTAAAAATCCTATTCAACACTCGCGAACAAAACATATAAAAATATGGCATCACTTTATTCACGAATTAGTTGAGACTGAGGAATTATAAATCAATTATCTTCCTACTGATTTGTAACTCGCAAATATGTTTACCAAAACTTTGGATTATAATAGGTTTATTGCCTTGCTTAAATCAATTGAAATGGTTTGTGCTGAATAAACTCTTGGATTTACCTAATTTTTCCCTTTGTCCATTTGAGACAAAATGGGGGAGAATTTGAGTCTTATAAGAATTCATTTATGTTGTACATATTCTAAAGAGCTTGATCTTAGTGATTATCTGCAGGATTTTGTACAGATATTCTCTATTATATTCAATAGTTGTAATGGGGTATTGAATTGTAATTAGTTGAGTTATGTAATTTTCTGTTCTAGGAAATGGGTAGATAGAATTTTTGTATAGGAATAGGTTTTTCCTTTTCGTTTTGTTTCACTACGAGTCCAAGTTGACCCAAAGGAGATTTTGTCTCATATTTCCAAAGGGGGAGATTGAAGCACCTTATACTCTTGACTCACTTGAGTCTATATTGCATAAGTGCTCATCTAGTTTGGAAATAGAAATAAAATTGAGTCTCATCCTAGAAACCAAAGAGCCTCAAACCTTCTCTACATTTTATTCCTCTTGTTCTAAGGTATATTTACCAACACTCACACACATTAGTATTGCATTCATACATTGCATATTGCATATAATTGGTTATGTGTGTATTGAGTGTATTAATTTCCCTTAATTTGAATATTAATAATTTTTTCTGAATTTTTCATGATTTTTAAAACAACTTTTTTAAATTAAAATTGGTTTTAAAAGTATTTGGGGTCAATCTGCAATTTTGAATTGGTGATTTTATCTCTGGAAGTTCTCTGGGGTAGAAACCAAAAGCGCTAGAGACTTCAAGGTGTTTGTGTAATTTTTTTCAAAACACGCGTTTCAACCTTAATCTCAGCCTTACACCTGTCAGCCAGATATCGGTATGTTTTGTGTTTCTTCTGAGAGACATAAGCCTTGCTCATTTCCTACCCTTGGATTGTTTTAATCAACGATCTGCATGCGTTCTGGCTTAATCCCTGTGAACCTCTCTTAAGCCAATCAAAAGCGTTTTAATCCACCGCTTCTCTTATATCATTGGATCAAAGTCAACTGCCGAAGACTAGATTATAGCCCTTGTTTTTTAACCTCGTGCTCGAACCTTCTCAGCCCCCTATATAAGGATCCTTACTCTCAGCATTTCAAAAGTTTTTTCCACTTCGTCATTCCTAGAGTGAGAAGAGAATAGAGAGAGAAGAGAGAAAAGAGAGAGAAACCAGAGAGAGAGAGAGTTAGAAACCCTTACCCTAAATCGTCCAAAACACCTTTCAAACCCTAATCTCTTTCAAAACTAGTTATATACCAAACACAACCTTGAGTGTTTGAGACTTTGAGAGTTGGTTTGTTAAGTTGATTCGTGATGTAACCTCTTAGTTTTAAGATCTTGTTTCCAACTTAAGCATTAAGTTTTGATATGCGTTTCTTATTCATAGAAATCATAGATCTGAACAGTTTATGTTATATTTCACATAAATCTGCATTTATTGTTTCTCATCTTGAGAAATTTGTTGTTGATTCTTTTTCTGTAAATTTTTCATACACAAAATCAACAATAACATTTTATGTTTATAGTTCTTTTGAAACTAGACCTTTGACCTAGTTGGAATCGCACTTGGTGGTTTTCAATCTCAAAAATATTTTCAAAACCCGGAGATTGATTAAGATCTTGATACGTCTTCTGAGCAAGATAGCCGTGGATTCTGGGTTAATCTTAAAGGTCAAATAAGGTTCAAAGTTTCCTATGAAGAGAGAAATTGAAAATCACAGCATATAGATCTGATTTGTAATTTGCTAGGACTGTTTGTAAAAATAAGCGTGAGTGTGTGCATCCATGTGTTAGATCACCATCACAAACACTTACACACAACAACACTGAAAGTGTTGGTAATAAGATCTTGATACAAGAGTCGATGTAAAGGCTGGAACAAAGCGAAGTTAGCAAACTGGGAGAACAACATCGACAATCAGAACTGTAGAAAAGTTATAAGGACACCAGTGGGTACATTCCTAAACTTGTATAGGTCTGATTTGTGTGCATGTGTTTTATATAGTTTGTAATTATTATATTTATTTTAGTGGATTTTTCTTTTTACTCCGTAGAAGGAGTCGTGGATGTTTCCTCAGTTGGTTGAGGTTTTACCACGTTAAAAATCTCTTGTCATTAATCTTTCTACATCTACTCATCTCATTCTAATAAGTGTGATGATTTAAAACTGTTTTAGTTTTGTTTTTCAAAACTAGTTAACAAATCTTGAATTGTTCTCGTGCAAAGTTTAAACACATCTTGTGATTAAAAACTGATTCGATTTCTAGAAAAGAGTTTCTTTAAAAAACAGTTCGGAGTTACTTAAATAGTTTAATCTTATATTAAACGGCTTTAGTAACAGTTTTTCAGTTGTTTCTTCAACATGTAGTAGCTAAATAACACATGGTGTCCCTGAATATCCCCTCTGAGAGTATTGGTAACCAATTTGAATGTATCCGTAAGTGTCTCAGCGTGTATCAAATACATATGAGTTAATTAAATATCTGATTTGGGTCGGGCAACTCTTTAGGCAGATTGGGCTAGTCGGCTACTATCACGGACCATAATAAATGGATCCCTATACTTTTGCCTAAAAATTTTGGGCCTTTTGAATTTTGGGCCAATAATGTTTAACTGAATTAAAATCTTAAAACCTTAAATTTTCATTTTTGCAATTGGAGTGGCATTTTTGTAGATTTAATGAACTTATAGGGGTATGCATGTCCTGAGCCAAACACCATGGCATATTTGTAACTTCTTTAAATGAGTGAGGGTAACATTGTTCAATCAGCTAAATGGAGCGCCAAAAATCATCATAGGATGTCATGTTCATCATTGTGATTGGATTTCAAATCAGAGGTACATATCCTCTGTTAACTCAGTTCACACTTCTCTATACTTCGCTAAGATTTCCAGAGTTCTTCTTCTTCAGTGTTCTTTTTCTCTTCAGAGCTTCAATAATTTTTGTAAATCTAGATTATATTTTCTTAGTTTTCCTCTTCTTCAAATTGTTTTGCAGTAGTAGATAGGGTTCTTCTTTTGTTAGTGTATTCATGGAAAATCTAGATAACAAATCAGTAGCTGAATTTAGAAAAATTTATAACATTCCAGACTGGGTAGGAATTGACTGTGCCCCATCCCTAGAAATGTTCATGACATCGATGGAGGGCACTGGATTCACAGCCCTTTGATAATACAGGGGGGTTTGATATTTCCCCCTAACCCTCTCTTCCTTAAATTCTTCAGATACTTCGAAGTTGTTCCTTCCCAATGTGCCCCAATGTCTAGAAATAGTTAATGGGGTAAATATGATAAATACACTGTATGGGACAAAATTAAGTCATGCTGAGGTGTGTTATTTCTATATATGTACTTGAAGACCAGGAAGGTTGATAGGTTCCTAGTGGTAAACCTCCCAGACTCCCACAAGGATTACTAGGTCCATGGTTTCATTGCTAGAAATTGGCAACATCTTCCTCTTCGTGAGGGCAAAAAACACTCCCGCCCTTTAATTTCATATTTTGGGGAGGATTACATAGGTCGCTTCATATTTTCTTCAGTTTACTTACTGTTTTGTTTTTTTATTCCTGTTCCCTGACTAATATTCCTTTTCCCTCCATTTTTAAGCTCACGCAAAAATTTAAGAGCCTGATATAAGCGAGATTAACATTCCTGAACTTCTGAAGTCTTCGAATATTAAAGAGAGGCTCGATAGTCTACTTTCTCGAGTATAAAAATATGACCAGAAACTTTATTGCACGATCGATCGACAAGGTACCTAATTTGAAAGCCCCACAAGTTGGTCCCTCTAATCCAATTATACTAGAGGAAGAGGAAGAAATAGAGGAAGAAAAAGGGGAAGGAGAGGAGGAAGAAGAAGAAGAAGAAGAAGAAGAAGAAGAAGAAGAAGAAGAAGAAGAAGAATATACCCCCATCATTAAGAAGATAAAACTAAGGATGAATGATGATGATCAGATAACCCTATTTGGTCGGCTCAAGTTCTTGAAGACATCTAAGAATAATTCCCCCATGGCTAAAGGTTCTAGCCCATAAATCAAGGGGAAGGATAAAGACAAAGAGAAGAAGAGAAAATAATAAGAGAGAGAGAGAGAGAGAGAGAGAGAGAGAGAGAGAAAGAAATAAAAAAAAAGATAGAGGAAGGAGGCCAAGAAGAAGTTGGTCTTAAAGGCCTCAGTAGTCCACTCCCTTGCTGATGAGACTGAGGGGGCTAGCATAGGTGATATCCCTTTCTTTACCCCCAATCTGCTAAAGGGTGATGTTTTCTCTACTGATCGTGAGCGCTCTTCAAGGTTGGGGTCATCCCAGCTTGCCCTCCAATCTTCTCAGGGAATAGCCCTACTAAGTCTTTTCATGGTTTCATTGAATAATTTCTCTTCTAACCTTTTCCTTCTTCGTACTAACTTATTGTTCTTTCTTTCTTTGTAATTTTTATCTGACTTCACAACCCTTCTGGATGATCAAACAAATGAGTACGAAAGACTCCAAGAACTAAAAAATGCTCTGGAGAAGGAGAAAAAGGCTTTTCTTATGCTCGCCTGGCGTGGGAAAATGAGAAAAGAAGTCGGCTAAGTCCTATGTTCACCTGGAGGCGTCCCAAAAGGAGGTGGTTGTAGAGAAGGAAAAGCTGTCCGAGGAAAATCAGGGCCTGTCCGATAAAGTTTTGAAACTAGAGGAGGATCTCCCTTGAGATAACGATGACAAATACCTTGAGGACTTTAAAAAAGCATAAGATGATGCCGAGATTCAGGTCGCTAATGGAAGGAAGGTGGCCTTAAACAAAAGGTTGGGACCAGGCTTTGAAAGATTTGGAGACCCTACTAACCTTAAACTTTTTGGCCTTCATTATCTTGGGCCCGACCCCTTTGAAGAAGAAGAGGAGGGTGTTGGTCAGCCTATTGGTCATGCTGAGAAAATGACTGCTGAGGTCGACATGGATATTTTCCAGGAGCAAAGAGATGCTGAGAAGGGAAAGGCCATTATTAAAGTCGAACAGGTGAAGAAATAGGGCATCTAGATTAGGAGTTTCTTTTTGCACTACTTTTAAAGCCTTGTAATTTCCTCGTTTCCTTAATTGTATTGGCCTTTGGCCCCCCCTTTATTAATAAATTAAAGAGAAATTTCCTCACTTATGTTAATTTACTCCCACCATATATACTGATGTCTGCTTGTTATTTTACTTGTGTTATTTATAATCTGACGAGGACTACATATCCCCCCCCCCCCCAGGTTCTTGGTTGGGGATGACCCTTGGGCCCAATATTCATGTGAAATCTCATGAGGAGTTTGTGTAGATATACAAGTATCTGAGGGCAAGGACAAAGCAATACAAAAATCAGTCTGAGTTAGTCACCAAACATAAGGGCAATCTTCATGTCATGGAAGAGATCAAAGCTTTGGTCTAGGGTGAGGTAAATGCTCTAAGGGACAAACTCATGGAGACCACAGAAGTAGGACAAGTGGGTGAAATGTTATAGTCCGAATACAATGCTTTGAGGAAGGAGATCATCGGGTTGAAAGCATTTGTAGTTGGGCTCCAAGAGGATGTCGTAAGGATGAGGCATTCATTCAAAAAGGGACCTCGAGAATCCTGCGAAAAGGGTTATAATGTGGGCTAGGAAGATGCCCCAGCAAGGCTCAAGGAGGCAAAGAAATTTTCCTTTACTTATGGGTGGTTGAGTACCCTTAGGGAGATTAAGACGCCCAAGGAGTCCAAACTGTGGTATAAATACTAGGTCGAGTGTGCGACCTACCGCCATAATCCTTTCTCAAAGTATGATAAGTGGATCCCTACTGACGCTATTCTTGCCTATCTCATAAAGAAGACCTTAAAGATAACGTGGAAGAGATCATTCCTAAATGAGACGATGGTCAAGGAGCGCTCATTGCAGATTATCTTGCTCGCCATCCTGGGCCATCTTAGGTCTTTGTGTATTTTGGTATTGATGTAAATGAAATTATAAAATTTTGTTAATACAAAGCTCAATTTATTAACTTTTTTCCATATTTTGAGCATGTGCTGACTAAATATGGGTTAATAATTGCTGCTTATATTTGAACTAGAAAGAGTTGTTGCTCGTTAATTACTTAAAATATTATCGACCAAGTAATATTGTTTGACCATCTTAGGCCTTTTGCAATTTAAATGGTTAGGTTTGATCATTTTGGGTTTTTTAGGTGACTAAATTATATTAGGATCAAGTCTTAGACATTTGTTACTATGTGTTTGATCATTATCCCAGTCCAATATGCCATAGCAGCATCATTATGTCTACTTTACCTTTTAGGTTGTGTCGTCACACTCCCTTAGGCCCAAATGAGATGATGGCGAGAATGTACCTGGTCGATGGGCCATCCGCTCGAGCAGGATTTTTACGACCAATAAAGTTTGTGACCAACTTGAGTTGGCTTTATTGCCTAAGGATCCCTTATAGGCCTTTTGTTGTTACCGAGGCAACTCATGAGGTTTACTGTGCTTGCAACAAAAAATTGAGGGTGTAGTAATTGAAACACTTTTATTAACTTGTTATAATTACTTCTAAGACTGCTCGACACTTGAGATTCCTTGACTGAAACAAGTTGAACAACTTTTTATAATCCCCAAGAGTTTTGCTATGCAAGAGGGAGTTATCATTAGTAAAGGGTTCATAATACTGGGATGCGATCAAAAAATTCTAAGCAGTTAATATATAATATCAAAGTGCAAGGGCTAACTGGACTTTATTCATTGAATAATAACTTTAAAGCAACTTATGTTTGAAAATGAAAATTTGCTTAAACTAAATGTGCTAACAAAAGACAAAGAAGACTAAAAGTAGAACTTCTTGATATTGGTTGTGTTCCACGCTCTTGGTATCTCCTTGCCCTCCAACATTTCCAAGTGATATGCTACTTGAAGATCGTCCCTTATCACCCTAAAAGGTCATTACCTATTTGGTCCCAGCTTTCCATCTGATGGTTTTAAAGAATTGTTGAGGACTTTCCTTAGGATATAGTCCCCTACCAGTAACTTCCTCGGATTGACTTTCTTATTGTACTAGTTCACCAGTTATTATTGATATGAAGCCAACTTGATCATGGTCAGTTTTCTTTGCTCGTCTATTAAGTCAAGTTTAGTACATAATGCATTATCATTAAGGCCTTGGTCGACCAAGGTGATTCTCATAGTAGGGATACCTTATTCTATCGAAATGATAACTTCTATTACATAGGCGAGCACAAAGGGTATTTCCCCAGTTGGTCTCCTAGGAGTGGCACAGTAAGCCCATAGAATATGAGGGAGATCGTCCACCAAGGCACCCTTAGCTCTTTCTAACCCCTATTTTTTTAGTCCATATAGCATGGTTTTGTTATAAGCTTCTATCTGATTGTTACTTTGGGGATACGCAACAAAACTGAAGTGGTTCTTGATGCCATGCTCATCATAAATTTTTTGAAAGAAACTACTTTCAAATTACATGTCGTTATCGGTGATGATAGTCCTTTGTATCCCAAAGTGCATTTTAATACTTTTCTAGACAAACTGGGTCATATCGGTGTCACGAATGTTTTCCAGTGGTTTTGCCTCTACCCATTTAGTGAAGAATATGTGCCGACCAATAGATACTTGCGATTTCCAAATGTGATAGGTAGTGGTCCCTCAATATCCATCCCCCATTACATGAATGGCCATGGGCTCGTTAGAGATTTCAGGTTGCTAGCTGGCTAATGGACCATAGGATAGAGCTTCTGTCATTTTTCATATTTGCGAACATAGGTACTTGTGTCCTTTTGTATGTGGGGCCACCAGTATCCTTCTTTAATTGCTCGAAAGGCAAATGACCCCCTCCTGCATGACTCTTACAAATACCATCGTGAAGTTCACTAAGTACTTGCTTGGCGTCATGTGGGTGAACACACTAGAGGTAAGGTCCTGTGAATGACCTCTTGTAGAGATTCCCTCCTGGGGCAAGGTAAAAACGAATAGCTTTACCCTAATTTGATGAGCCAATATCTTATTATCGGGCAGTACGTTACTCCGTATATAAGCGACGATGGGATCCATCCAACTAGGAGCCTTCTCTGTGAGGAGGAATTTTTTTACTATGACTGTCTGGTCAATGCTTAGTTGGGAGAGCAACTCAATATGGATGGTCCTTCTTATATTGGAGTCCACTATTGAGCTCAGGGCCGCTAAGGCATCTGCGTGATTATTTTTCCCCTGGAGGAACTGTTGAATGTCCACCTTATCAAATATGCTATAAGCCCTCTTACCACGATGAGGTAGGCTTCCATTCTATCATATTTTACATTAAAGTCCCCACTCACTTTTTTGGATACCAGTTTGGAGTTGTCGAATATGTAGAGACACTTTTCCCCTAGCAGTTGGGCCTGGCATAAGCCAACGATCAGTGCTTCATATTCATCTTCATTATTGGAGGCCTCAAATCCCAATATGATTCCATGTTCGATGACAGTGTCTTTCGGAGTGATGATGAAGATTCTAACTCCTGCCCCCTTGGAATTGGAATCTCCATCAATGTCTAGGGTTTAGTCCTTACACTATGCTTCCTCATCCGTTGAATGCTCTTCTCCTTGTTGGTCGATTAGCGGGTCCTCTCTAAATTCAGTGATGAAGTCTACCAGGACTTGTCCCTTAATTGATGTTCTTGGTTGAAAGTGGATATTGAATCAATCGAGATCCATCGACCACTTTGAGCGTCATCCAGAGAGATCGACTTTTCGAAGAATAACTTTGAGGAGGTAGGAAGTGATTACTGTTATTGAGTGAGCTTGGAAGTAATGTTTAAGCTTCCTAAAGGCGACCACTAGTGCATAAGCAAGATTTTCTAAGGGAAAGTAACGTTGTTTTTGTATCTAGAAGTGTCTTTCTATCATAATAAACATGATGTTGTCCTCCTTCTTTCTCACATAACAGAGCGAAGCTCACAGCGTGGTTTGATATTGCTAGGTAGAGATACAGTGGCTCTCCATCTTCTAGAATCACCAGCAGGAAAGATTTGTTAAGGTAAGATTTGATCTCCTCCAAAGCTCTTAAATGATTATTGTTCCATATGAGGCCTTTGTCCTTCTTTAGGAGCTGGAAGAGTGGTCGGTAGCATTCTGAAGACTTAGAGATGAAGCGATTGAGTGCTGCGAGCATACTAGTGAGATTTTGATTAGCCTAGTGATCATGTTGATCTGAACAAGATTGGACTCAATTCCTCATTTACTGGTCAAATAGCCCAAGAACTTTCCTGATTGGACACCTAATGAACACTTACTTGCATTAAGTTTCATCTGATATTTCGTGAGGATCTCAAAGGTTTTACCTAGGTTCGTGAGGTGGTACCCCTTGTTCTTTCTCTTTACTAGCATATCGTTGATGTAAACGTCCATTGTATCTCCCATCAATTTCTTGAACAACTTGGTGACCAACCTCTAATAAGTCGCCCCTATATTTTTTAAGTCAAATAACTTAACCTTGTATCAGTATAACTGTGACAATCCGGATATAATTATGATAAATCGTGTTTAAATCATGCTTACCTTATGTGATATGTATATTGTGTTATTAGTGTGTGTAATGTTAAGTTATTATGTTTAGTCTAATCCTACATTCATAACTCATGAAATATTGAGTTAGTTATAAACACAAAATTTCAAAGTTTTCGGTAGGAATGTTCATGTTGGAGACTAGTTTTAACCCTTATAATATAACAATTGACTTGAGGTGAAAACTATATAGTTGTACATATATGAGTTAAGTTTGTAACACAGTAAATGGTGTGAAAAACAAAGATTCGAGTAAGTAGTTATGATGAAATTATGAAGCAAGGGAAAATTTGTCCATTCGTTAAGTGGTATTTTGTCATATTAGTACACCATGTGATATAATTTGATTGGCTTGAAGGAGAGGCTGGTATGGCCAAATTTAAACCCTTGAAATAACCTCCTCCTTCAGCAAATTTAGCTAGGAGAGATTTGGAGCTTGAGAGAGAATATGGAAGTTTAGGAAGAAGAAACTGAGGAGAAAAATTGGAGAAAAATCCGTAGAAAATAACATAAAAGTTCCAAAGGAAAGGAAGAGGAACCGGTTAAACAAGTGTCAGATAAAGACAAGGGAAACCCCATTAAGTGGCCAAGGTGAGTGTACTCACTGGTAAGATGTAATTATACACGATTATAGATATGATCAGAATATTAGTCACTGGTAAAATGTAATTATACATGGTTATGGATATGATCAGAATATTACTCACTGGTAATATGTAATTACACATGGTTATGCATATGATCGTAATATCACTCACTGGTAAGATGTATTTATACATGGTTAAGGATATGATCAGAATATTCCTCACTGGTAAGATGTATTTATATATAGTTACGGATACGATCAGAATATTAGTCACTAGTAAGATGTAATTATTCATGGTTATGAATATGATCAGAATATTACACATAGGTAAGGTGTAATTATGCGTGGTTATGGATATGATCATAATATTATGAATATGAAATTGTTCATTTCGATTTACTGAAATGGGAGGTTACTCCCTAACTCGAAATGGTGGAAATTTTTCTATTAAAGACAAGGGGTTACTCCTCAACCAGGATTGGGGAAGAATTATCTATTGCAGATAGGATATGTGAATCATGATTGAGGAAGGTTGGTCATTCATTATGAATGGAACGAATAAGATTTATCTATTACAGACAAGGGGTTACTCCTCAAACACGAATAGGGGAGAATCGTCTATTATAGGCGGGATATGTGAATCATGATTCGAAAAGGTTGGCCATTCAGAATGAATGGGCCGGATAAGATTTTTCTATTACAGACAAGGGGTTACTCCTCGACCAGGAATGGGGGAGAATTGTCTATTGCAGATAGGATATGTGAATCATAATTTAGAAAGATTAGTCATTCATTATGAATGGGCCAGATAAGTTTATAAAATATCAAACGGATATGATTATTTGCATTTAATTTTATTCAATTTCATAGTAAGTTTATATATTGTCACACAAATATGATTTACTTCATTTAATTTTATGCAATAATGTAGTAGTGATGCATCCACTGAGCTATTTTACTCACAGTTCCAGTGTTTATGTATTTTAGGTAACGTGATGTCAATGCCAAATCTAGGAGGTCGAGTGGGGTTAGCAAGGGATGCATAAAACCATGATTTTGGTTAAACATAAATGGGGTAATTTAAGCCTACTTAATCTTTAAATAAGTTCATATAAGCATAACTGCTTTAAAATTGTAAAAAAAATAGTTTTATGGATTCATGTTGATGACTGAAAAAGGTAACTCGTGTTTATGGTTCGTTTAAGGCAATTATAGTTTGACTCACTTTGGCTTTCAAACTTAATTATAAGTAACTAGTTTAGGGTGTGTTAATAACCCAATAGGGGTTATAAAGGGCATTTTGTCCAGCTCTGGGCCGAACAACAGAATTTGATGGTACCCTGAATAGCCATCAAGAAAATTTATCATTTCATGTGTTACCGTAGCGTCAACCAGCTGATTGATTTTAGGCAATGGGAAGTTGTCTTTGGGATATTTTGTGTTGAGATCTGTGAAATCAATATAAACCCTCCAACTGTCGTTGCTCTTCAGTGCCACTACTGGGTTGGATATCCATTTGGGGAACTTAACTTCCCTAAAGGAAACTACATTCAGGAGCTTCCATACTTCGTTCTCCACCGTTTAGCCTTCTTGGGATCTATTCGATGAACCTTTTGAGTGATTGGCTTGAATTCTGGTTCAACGTGTAGGTGATGGCTTGCTACGTTTGGATTAATCCCGTACAAGTCAGATGGTTCCCTAGAGAAAACGTCTAGATTGCTTCTCAACAAGGCAATTTATTCCCTCTTTTTGTGATTGGCAAGATTAGTTCCGATCAGAAACTCTCTCTAGCAAGTTGTCATTAGCTCCAACTTCCTCCAAGCTTTCAACAACCATGTCATCTGGGTGTAATCTGGTCTCTTCCACCCCTATCGCTCATAACGTAATTAATATTTAGAGGGTGTAATCCCCTTCTAGGCTTCCTCCTGAGCATCCTTTGGTTCCTTTTTCTTCTCCTTCCTAGGGTGGAGGGCCGCAATGAAACATTTCTTGGTAGTTTCCTAGTCACCATAAATTTTTATCGCGCCCCTATCGGTGACACACTTCAACTTTTGGTGATAGGTAGATGGTACGACTCTCATGGCGTACAGCCAGCCTCTAACCAGAATGGCATGATATGGGGACTCTATGTCCACCACTAAGAACTCAATCAGCTTTGATATATTGCTTTCTCTAACTAGTAGGACTATCTTTCAGTACGGTATTATGATTTTCGCTGTGAAGCCGACCAACAAAACTGTAGCCTCCTTGAGGTTGGCGAGGATGAGCTTCAACTTGTGGAAAAACTACAAGTATATCACTTTTGACAAATTTCCTTGGTCCATGAGCAGCTTGTTGACGTCTGAATTTACAATTCTGAGGGTTATTACCAGTGCATCATGATGTGGGGTCCTCACTCCAACCAAATCTTCTTTAATTAAGACGATGTGTTTAGTGTAGTCAACATCCTTTGGTCACCGGCGCTTTTTAGCTTGGGTTTTAGTAGGGTCAATCTGAAACGCCTCCATGACAACAGTGACATTTTTTAGCTCCATCTGAACAATATTACTTTGGACCTGCTTAAGGTCTAATACCCTATGCATCACTACAAACTACTGTCTCATGTCATCATCAAGGACGTTATTCGACTTCTGGTTACCATTGGTTGTGACCTTATCTTCTTTCTTCTCTATATACTCATCAAGCTTCCCATCTTGGTCCAACTCTACCAAGTGTGACTTCAGAGTTTCAGTCCTATGGTCGCCCTCCTCGTGGAATGTGCATATAAGCGCGTTGTTTCTTTTCGTTAGGTTTCCACCCATCTTCTTGGGCTACTTGATGAACGGTTGGTCTTAGATCTTACTCAAGACCTTGTACATAGGTTCCTTAAAGACTGTGTTTATAACCTAAAATGCCTTGGAAAGATCAACCTCTTTCCCATTCTTGGATCCATTCTTGCCCTTATTCGTGTTCCCCTTCTTTGGAGCATCACTATTTTCTCCCCCTTTGGTTACCTTTGCCCGATCATTATATCCTGCATTAGAGTGAACCACGTCTTCCACTTTAGCGTATTTCTCAATAAGATCCATGAGATCATCAATATTGTTGGCTTCCTTCTTAGTCAGGGACTAGTTCAGCAAAGATGTGGTCGTCAGACTAATCTTGAAGGATGCAACGAAAACCTACTCTAAGAAATCCTCCACTTCATGGAAGACTTCTCAATACCTTTTGGCATAATCACGAAGTTTCTCTTATGACTTTTTCTTCATCGTGAGTAGTGCATCCATCCATTTAGGATGGGATCTTCTAGTTATGAAGCGAGCAGTAAAACCCTCTACTAGGGCTTTGAAGTTTCTAATCAACCTGTGAGGCAGCTTCTCAAACCACTTATGTGCAATGTCATGTAGGCTAAAAGGTAAAAGTTGACACATTAATGTGTTATTGTGGGTCCATAAAGTCATCGCTTATCTATACGGTCGAACGTGGTCTATGGGGTCTATCTTTTCATCATAAATTTTAAACCTGGGAACGACAAACTTCTTTGGGGTTCCTCTTTTCCAATTGCCTTTGAAAAGAGGGGATTTCATCTATGTATTGAGAGCTCTCTTACTCAGCTCCTCGATGGGTTGGATGTTGGTCCATATCTCTAGGAACCAAAATCCTAATATCCTCATTATGATAATCATTGCTCCTGTGGAACCTCCTGAGTGGCCACGCTCTAATCGACCATGCTCTGATATGCCACATTCAGGTATATTCTAGTCATGCATGGAGTTCCTCCCCTGGCTGCGAGTATTACTCTCCTGAGGATTAGGAGTCCTATCACGGCGTTTCCTTGTATCTATATGGAGATCTATCTCCATATTTTCAAGTCACTTTTAAAGGAAAGCATTCTCTTCCACCTGTAGGCATGTGGCCTCCTCTTGTTCTAGAAGCCTGGCTTCGTAAGCGTCGACTAACTTGGAGATCTGTGTAGACCTAGGTGGTCCTTTGCTTTCTTCATAAGGTTTCCCTTCTTGGCAGAAACTGGGATTTTCATGCTGGTGAATCTCTAACCTAAACCTAGGTAGAAATGGATCTTCTTGCACACCGCCAACCTGAGGAATGTTACAACTACGGTGAGACATCACGGGCTTTCTATTGGTGATTGTTTTCGCAGGAATAGAAATCTCTTTCCACGGGCAGCGCCAATTGTGAGTACAAGAATTATCACAATAAAGATATACAAAACAATCTCAGAAATAGAATGTAAAATCACACTCACACAACAAAGATATACTTGGTTTGGCAACTTGCCTACGTCAACAGAGAGGTTACTTTTTTATTATAGTGTCTCTCAATGCTCGAGATTATATCCCTTTTTCCCCGAGTCACGGTTTACAATTTATATATGCATAAAAGTACGAGATTAAGTTATATAAGGAACTCAAATAAGACATGGATAATTCTTATTGTCCCCGTATTGGTAACCAATTTGAATGTATTCATAAGTCTCCCAGCGTATATCAAATACATGTGAGTTAATTAAATATTTGATTTGGGCCAGGCATCTCTTTAAGAAGATTGGGCTAGTCGGCTACTTTCATGGACCATAATAATTGGGTCCCCACAAGTACCATTTCCCATGAGTTTGTGATTTTATTAAAAATATGAGTGTGCACGAGAAAGTAGACCCGTCAAAAAACATGATAACCCGTTAACACGGTACGACCCGACACAAAATTATAAGTTAATGGGTTTACCTTTATTGGGTTTGGGTCATTAACGGGTTGACACGATAGATCCGTTAACACTAACGGTTTGGGTTTGTAAATTTACTTGTACCCGTTTCCACCCGTTAATATTCGTTAATACTAATGCGTACTATAGGGTCACCCAACACGTACCCGAAAAGAATAACCATTAAAACCCATTATTTCTAAATCCTTTAAGACTAATAGGTACTATAGGGGAACCCAACCTATACTCAATAAGAATTACAATTAAAACCCATTATTCTCAAACTATTAAAGACTAATGGGTATTACAGGGTCATCCCACACGTTACCCATTTAGACCCAAACTGATTTATTAATATTAGCGGGTGGCAACGGTTCGGGTCGTGTACCCATTAATATTAATGGCTCGTGTTTGGGTATTGTCATTAGACTTGTTATCCTTAACGGGTCTTGTATGGGTTAGGGATGCTTTGACCCGTAACCCGTACCCAACCCAAATCGACCCGTTGACAGGTCTACGAGAAAGGACTACGAATGAAGAAATATTTCTTGCATGAAAGGTCATCATTTGTGAGAGCCTATAAAATTAAGAGGCAAAAGATAAAATAATATTGCCAACTCCAAATGTTGTTTCATTGATTCGTC
Organism: Sambucus nigra; assembly: GCA_949130495.1. Classification (NCBI taxonomy): domain Eukaryota; kingdom Viridiplantae; phylum Streptophyta; class Magnoliopsida; order Dipsacales; family Adoxaceae; genus Sambucus; species Sambucus nigra. Next base: position 285,644,662 of record OX422207.1, on the reverse strand, counting down.
AATTAAATTGGTATATTCAAAATATGAGAGTGAAAAGTTATATATCTATAATTTTGAGGGTGTTAAGAGTTGAAGATCAATGGATATTCATAATGAGTCCTAGTTAATTCATGTTTGATATTATTGATTCGAGAATCATTAATTTTTTCTAGGCTAGTGTGCATTGTCCTTGTTTGTCCATTATGAGCTAAGTTTATCTATCAATATGAGGCAAAATCATTGTTTGATAAAGTTAATGCAGTCAAATATAACTCCTTGGACATTTTTGAGTGATTGAATCATAACTCTTTTATTTCTAGTTCTCGCCACTTTACTTCGTTTACCACATGTTTGTTTAAACACATCAATAGTATACTAGTGTGTAACGTTTTTTTATTTGTGGTGTTTATATATGCGCATGTGTGTTATTGGTATATTTTGCATATTTATATATATGGTATGGTTTGTTTTGAGTTTTTTCATTTGTATATATATATGTGTGTGTGTGTGTGTGTGTGTGTGTGCGTGTGTTAATGGTATCTTTTGCATATTTATATATATGGTATGGTTTGTTTTGAGTTTTTGCAATTGCATTTAATCCATGTTTGCCATGTGCTTTATCTTTAAATCAAATTGGTATGTTATATGATCATATTGGTATCTCTCGTTGATTGTTTACATTGGTATCATGTATTTTATTTTGTATTCAAGTTGATATCATTTAGCATCAAAATTGGTATTGATTGATAATTGTTCGAATTATTTGTGCTTGTGTTGTCGAGTTGTGTCTATCGTTACTTCTTTCACTTTACATCATTGCATGATGTTATTATTTCCTCTATAATAACAATTGGAATCACATGTTCTCAAATTTTAGGGGAGAAATGGTTTATTATGCATTCTTTCTTTGTCTATTCCTGATCAAAAAGTGGAGAAATGGTATCTTTCATTTTAGTTTTAGGATGAGATATTTATCTTGAGGGAAGACGTCTTACCTATGTGTGGTTCATTAGACATAAGCGGATTTTTTTCTTATGCATATTTTATATATTGTTATATTCCCTTTAGATTTGAAGGTGTGTTTAAGTGTGTTGGTTTGTAACATGCGACAAACTTATAAGCGTACAAAGTTACTCAATTTTATGAGTCGGTCAAGTTGTAATTTTTCTTTTTTAGGGTTGGGGATTAAGTCTTAGATGATCTCGATTTTCCATATGTGTTTTTATTTTTGATTTTATCCCGAAATAGCCAAAAGGGAAAATTTATAAGGACAAATTTTTGAATATAGTCAATTTGTATGTTTTGGCTTATTTCGTGTTCAGACAAAACTCTTGTGTCGGAGATTAGTACTTGAGTGTGTTGACCTTTCAAGCCTATGATGTATTTTCTTGAAGACGTAGTGCCAAGTTAGAAGATCGACATCACTGTGCCTTGTTTTGAGCTCATTTTCGTCTTCGTGTTACAAAGATCTCTCAGGTACAAATGTGTATTTATGATGAGCCTCGGAGATTTTTTTAGGTGTCAGGATTTTATAAAATTCTTTTTAAAAATGTTTAAAATGTTAATATTTCTTAGAATAAAATATTTTTTCATGAGGTCATTAGAATGACATTTGGAAGTCGTTCGAAGGAGACTATGTACCTCGTTAGATCATGTTCGAACGAAACTTAGAATGAGACATCATGAGGTCATTAGAATGACATTTGGAAGTCGTTCAAAGGAGAATATGTACCTCATTAGATCATGTTTGAAGAAACTTAGAACAAGACATTTTTACCCTTCTCTAGTTTCTCTCTAGATATTTTGTTAGAAATGAGTCTGAACTAGATGCATGGCTTCGTTCGAATGAGATTCATTTCATTCAAACGAGCAAGAGTTTTTTTTAAGTTTTGAGATTTTTCTTTATTGATTTTATCCTTATCTCTTTTTTGGAAAAACCTCCTATATATAGGAATGCGGGTCACCGGTTTTCTTTAAGACATAAACTTATATTTTGAATTCCCAAACTCAATCAAAAAGCTCTCCGAAACCTTAGTTTTTACTCGTTATTTAGGATCCTAGTGTTCCTCTTGTTATGTTTTGAAGATCTTGTTTTGGGCACCAGAGGTTTATTGTCTTCATCTTATTGAGAATTATTTCATACAATATACTACGTATTTAACGTTTACATATAGTGGACTCTGTGGTATGGTATCGTGGTGAAAAAGTGATGTGTGTCCATCCCCGATCCTCACGATGGGAGAAATGTAGGAGGGGGTGTCATCTCCCTGGTTAGAGGATATCAATACCGCGCATCCCTATCGGGCGCGCTTCGGCCGGCGTCGATAATGTGTGAGGTGAAAATTGTAGAGAGATGGAGTCGCCGGTCTATTTTACTCAAAACAGGAAAAAGAAGGTGGAGCCGTCCCGAAGGACAGCATCCAAAGACATACTGATACATACGAAATCAAAATTGATTCGAAAAGGGTTCGAAGGATAAGTTACGACATGGGAAGGTGTTAGGCACCCATTCCGCCCTTGCGGTCTCTCATGGGTTATTGCTATTTTCCTTTATTTCCCCATGACATGTGTGCATGTGTATATATAGTGGAGATAGGAATCATCGACTTGTATCATGGAAGAGATAAAGCGAATCATCCATAGGAATGTTCCTAAAAATAATATTAGAAAATAGGATTTACGCGATTATCCTAGCGTTGATCGTTATAATGGAACGATAACGCATACAAAATAATATGCCACTAAGAACAAATATATGTGTATGTAAATATATAGATTTTAGGAGAATTAAGTTAAAGAATATGGAAAAATAGACAATCGGAGAAAAGTAGGACTCGAGTCTCGAGTTTTATCCCGAGACGCCTATGTAGCCTATAGAGGCATCAAAGTCCACGTAATTCGTATGCAAAATAAGGGGTGGGATTTATCCCATAAATCCAATCGGGGACTTCTCTTATATGTGTGTGTGTAAAAAGGTTTTTTAGTTGTGAGAAAAGTGTGAGAGAAGTGCGAGAATTCCCGTTTGGAATTTACGAGCAAACCCTCCTTTTCTTGTTTTGGGGGTTTGATTTATATGAAAATAAGGGATGTACAATAATACTAAATAAAAAGTATATTAAGATATGTGAGATGGAGAGAATAAAAGTGCTAAGTAATCAAATAAGTTAATGTGAATTTAGGAGAATTTGAAGAGAGAGTTGAGAAGGTTGGACCTTCGTGGAGATCTTGAGCTTGATCTTGAATGTTGGAGAGCAACCCTTACACTTGGGTGATGATTAAGGGTAGTTAATTCACCAAGTTTGATGAAAAATATGATGAAAAGTGAAGGTTGGAAAGGTATTTGGATGTGGAAATCACGCTCACTTTGAGAGGGGTTTTCTGAGTTCGCTGAGAGTGATGGATTTCAAAACTTGTGTCTCCTTTGTAATGAGGTCAGGCCCTCCTTTTTATAGGCCCAGTGCATTGTCAATCGGCATAGTCCTGGTCCTGCCAATCGGTAGGTGTTTTTAGGCACACTGTCGATAGGCAGGGTTTAGAACCTGTCGTTTGGCAGTCTCTTTCAAGTTCCTTCAGAAAATCGATCGTAGAGCGCAAATCGTTGATCCGAATCGTGCACAGGGTGAAATGTTGGAAAGGTACTTTAGAGACCTTCAAAAGTCTTTTGGACTACTCTTAGGTTCGAGAGTTGACTTTAGGTAAAATGTGGCTCGGAAGCGTTCGTCGGTCCTTTAGACGAGGATTTTTCGAACACAAATGGATCGTTCATCCGCATGTTAAGTCAAAATCACACACGGGACAAACCGTTGGAAAGGTTAGGAGATATACATAGACAATCCAAAGAGTTTAACTTGGTTTGTGAAGTTGACTTTGGTCAACTGCGGCCTGGAAGCGTTCGGTGACCTTTCAGAGTAAAATGGAACGTTCGTCCACACTGTAAGTCAGAATTGGTCTCAGAGCTGACCGTTGGAAAGGGGTTTCAGTGCCCTTTGAAGATTCATTTAGTCTCGATCGATCTGAAGAGTTGGGTTTGGTCAAACGGAGTCTGGGAGCATCCAGTGGCCTCTTGATCAAGTTTCGGGCGAGAACGGGTCATTCGTCCGTACCGTAAGTTAGAATCACGCACGAGGCGGACCGTTGGAAAGGGGTTTTAGTGACCTTTGAAAATTCATTCAGTCTCTATCGAGCTAAAGAGTTTGACTTTTGGTCAAATGGAGCCTGGGAGTGCTTGATGGCCTCTAGGTCAGTACACGGGGTATGACTTAGGTTTGTAGTGATGAAGGGAGGTGATAGGGTCCTAAAGAGAGGTTTAGGGGGTACTAGAATGGGGTGTCTATAGATCCCCTTTAAGGGTGAGTTTGGAATAAACGATAGCCGTCGAATAGACATCGCATGATCACTACACCAAAAACAGGAAACTGGCACAGTTTAAAAACCATGCCAGAATCAGGGGTGCCAGATTTTTTGGCGCGGTTTAAAACCGTGATAGATTTCCCAAACTGGCACGCTTTTGGCTCGCTTTTAAACCATGCTAGATGTTGAATCTAGCACGCTTTTGGCACATGTTGAAACCGTGCCAAATTGTTTATTTTTTGGCACGCTTTTGGCACAGTTATAAAACGTGCCAGATTGTTTTATAAGCGTGCTCATTTTTATAATTGGGCACGATTTTAAACCGTGCCAGATTTTTTAATTAATAAAAAAAATAATATGAAACCAATCTGAAAAATCTGCAAATTCCAAATCTGGTAGGAAAAATATTTATTATTTGCAAAAAAAAATCAAGAAAATTCACAATTTATGAATATTGCAGGTTGTTGATAAATTAATGTGCATACAAACTTCAAAAAATTACAAGAGTTAATACCTATATAAAGCCCGCATGGCCACAAAAGTCGACAATAACTTCAAAAAGTAACAAGAGTTAATAGTTCCCAGATAAAAAAAATTGGGCAAAATTTCCTCTATTTTTTGAGCATTCCAAAACCTGCTAATATAAAATTTGCCAATATAAAGTCCGCACAGACATAAAAGTCGACAATAAAACTACTGTATCCAGCACGGCCATAAAAGTAAACAATAAAACTACTAAAGCCTACTCGGCCATAACACAAAAATTAGAATCTTGAATATTAACGACACTAAATAAATAATCCCCCTATTGTAAAGCATTGACTTCTTCGTGTGTTCCAAGTGGATAAAAGCTAGCGATTGAATGTCATCCTACAAAAAAAATAGGACACAAAAAGATACGATATTAGTAACCAAGTCATTTTTAAAAAAATCATATTCCAGCAGACAAATTGCATATACGAGTCACAATTATTATTATATTCTCAAACTGAAAGTCTCATGAGTATGTGGTTAGTTCATACGAGTTACATTGATCTCATACGATGTGTTAGTACCTCTTACGGGGCCGATTGGGGGCTGGTTTGTATTTTCACCCTTTAACGGCTTATGTTTAAGCCTAACCAAGAAATTTTCAAATTATCATCATATGCTCAAACTAGGAGACCTGTGACTATGCGGTCAGTTCCTACGAGTTACATTGGTCCCGTGCGAGGTGTTACTGCCTCTTACGGGGACGTTTGGGGGATGGTTTGGGTTTTCACCCTTTAACGGCTTGTTTTTAAGCCTAATCTAGATATTTTCAAATTATCAGCATATTCATAAACCGTTAGACCCATGACTACTTGGTCAGTTCCGACGAGTTACATATGTACCGTGCGAGGTGTCCAGACCTCTTACGGGATCGTTCGGGAACTGGTTTAGATTTTCACCCTTTAACGGCCTGTTTAAGCCTAATATAAATATTTTCAAATTATCATCATATTCTCAATCCGAGAGACCCGTGACTACATGGTCAGTTCATACGAGTTACATTGGTCTCGTACGTAGTGTTCATACCTCTTACGGGGCCGTTTGGGGCCTGTTTTGGGTTTTCACCCTTTAAAGGCTTGTTTTTAAGCCTAATCTAGATATTTTCAAATTATCATCATATTCATAAACCGGTAGACCCATGACTACGCGGTCAGTTCCTACGAGTTACATATGTATCATGTGAGGTGTCAATACCTCTTACGGGGTCATTTGGGAACTAGTTTGGGTTTTCACCCTTTAACGGCTTGTTTTTAAGCCTAAGCTAGATATTTTCAAATTATCATCATATTCTCAAACCAGGAGAACCGTGACTACACGATCAGTTCCTACGAGTTACGTTAGTCTCATACGAGCTGTTAGTACCTCTTACGGGACCGTTTGGGGGTTGGTTTGGGTTTTCACCTTTTAACAACTTGTTTTCAAGCCTAAGTCTACAGATTTGCAAATTCTCATTATATTCTCAAACAGGGGGTCTCGTGACTACGCGGTCAGTTCCTACGAGTTACATTGGTCCCATGTGAGGTGTTCATGCCTCTTACGGGGCCATTTGGGGTTGGGTTTGGGGTTTCACCCTTTAACGTCTTGTTTTTAAGCCTAAGCTAGATATTTTTAAATTATCATCATATTCTCAAACAGGGAGAACCGTGACTATGCGATCAGTTCCTACGAGTTACGTTAGTCTCAGACGAGGTGTTACTGCCTCTTACGGGGCCGCTTGGGGGTTGGTTTGGGTTTTCACCCTTTAACAGCTTGTTTTCAAGCCTAAGTCTACAAATTTGCAAATTCTCATTATATTCTCAAATCGAGAGTCCCTTGACTACGCGATCAGTTTCTACGAGTTACATTGGTCCCGTGTGAGGTGTTCATGCCTCTTACAGGGCCATTTGGGGCCTAGTTTGGGGTTTCACCCTTTAACGGCTTATTTTTAAACCTAAGCTAGATATTTCAAATTTTCATCATATTCTCCAACCGAAAGAATCGTAACTATGCAATCAGTTTGAACGAGTTACGTTGGTCCCGTGCGAGGTGTTAATGCCTCTTACGGGGCCGTTTGGGGGCTGGTTTGGATTTTCACCCTTTAATGGCTTGTTTTTATGCCTAATCTTGATATTTTGAAATTATCTTCATATTCATAGACCGGTAGGCCCGTGACTACGTGATCAGTTCCTACGAGTTACATACGTAAAGTGCGAGTTGTCTAGGCCTCTTACGGGATCGTTTGGGAACTGGTTTTGGTTTACACCCTTTTCCGGCTTATTTTTTAGCCTAAGCTAGATATTTTCAAATTATCATCATATTCTCAAATCGGGAGAACCGTGACTACTCGATCGGTTCCTATGAGTTACGTTAGTCTCATACGAGGTGTTAGTGCCTCTTACGGGGCCATTTGGGGCTTAGTTTGGGTTTTCACCGTTTAACAGCTTGTTTTCAAGCCTAAGTCTACAGATTTACAAATTCTCGTTATATTCTCAAACAGGGAGTCTTGTGACTACGCGGTCAGTTCCTACGTATTACATTGGTCACGTGTGAGGTTTTCATGCCTCTTACAGGGCCGTTTGGGGCCTAGTTTGGGGTTTCACCCTTTAACGGCTTATTTTTAAGCCTACGCTAGATATTTTCAAATTATCATCATATTCTCAAACCGAGAGAACCGTGACTACGCGATCAGTTCCTATGAGTTACGTTAGTCTCATACGAGGTGCTAGTGCCTCTTACGGGGTCGTTTGGAGGTTGGTTTGGGTTTTCACCCTTTAACAGCTTATTTTCAAGCCTAAGTCTACAGATCTACAAATTCTCATTATATTCTCAAACAGGGAGTATTGTGACTACGTGATCAGTTCCTACGAGTTATATTAGTCCCGTGTGAGGTGTTCATGCCTCTTACAGGGCCGTTTGGGGCCTGGTTTGGAGTTTTACCCTTTAACGGCTTGTTTTTAAGCCTAAGCTAGATATTTCAAATTATTATATTCTCAAATCGGGCGAACCGTGACTACGCGATCAGTTCCTACGAGTTACGTTTGTCTCATACGAGGTGTTAGTGCCTCTTACGGGGACGTTTGGGGGCTATTTTGGGTTTTCACCCTTTAACGGCTTGTTTTTAAGCCTAATCTAGTTATTTTCAAATTATCGTCATATTCATAAACCGGTAGACCCGTGACTACACGGTCAGTTCCTACGAGTTACATGCATCCCGTGTGAGGTGTTCATGCCTCTTACGGGGCCGTTTGGGGCCTTATTTGGGGTTTCACCTTTTAACGACTTATTTTTAAGCCTAAGCTAGATATTTTCAAATTATCATCATATTGACAAACTGGAAGAACCGTGACTACGCGATCAGTTCGAACGAGTTACGTTGGTCCCATACGAGATGTTAGTGCCTCTTATGGGGCCGTTTGGGGTCTGGTTTGGGTTTTCACCCTTCGACAGGTTGTTTTTAAGCCTAATCTAGATATTTCCAAATTATCGTCATTGAGGGAAATAAATTTAGGGTCATTTTTACTTGGATCATCATTGAGGGAAATAAATTTGTGTTCATTATTATAAAAAAAAATGGCAAGAAAGTAGAACATGAATAAAACAGTTACGTGTTGATATATGTATATAATTACCTCAAAAACTATAACAGCTTCCTGTGATTATCTCAACCTAACAAGAATCTCACCAGCAAAAGGACTGCTTTTGCATGTCTTCAAGATCGAAGCAAGGGACTTGGTAAAATGAGATCCCTAGCCTTTACCTCCTGCTTTTGTAGTTGCCCTTTTCACATCTGCTATTATAATAAGAATTATATTCAACATTATTGAAAAGATTAATCAGAGTTGCAATAAATGTAGGTCTATATTATACATGGTTGTGAAAAGAATAAGTTACACAATGATGACTTAAGTAGAAAGCTAACACAGGCGCATACCTGAAGATAGAATCTCTTCGTGTCTTCTTCACCCACAAAGTTGTCTATTCTTTGTGCCATTTGTCTATCACCAAGCGTAACCAACATTAATGAATGTAAACACAAAATGGTGAAACTAAAATAAGGAAAAGAATGACTTCAATGCAGATCTAACTCAAATGCAATGTTGGCGTATAAACTCAAGTGATTGTGATTGTGCTTGATTTATGACTCTTAATGTCAAAGTGTGTTTGAAGTTTGTTTTGTATAGTCCATTTTCTTAATTTCTTGTTAAGAATGCTCTAATAATGTATTTTATGGAAAAAAATCTATTTATTTCATTTATATATATATTATACGTATCATAGGGTGTCGTATCCTAGTTTTTGGTCAGTCACGTGTCATGTGTCGTGTGTCGAAACGCGTATTACGTGTCCGTGCTTCATAGGTTATAGGAGGAGCAAATACGTCAATCTGCCAACCTAATTTTAATCATATGGCCATCCTTCTATTAAGCTCAAATCCGAAATCAAAGCACCAGTAATTAAAATACAAGATATTTAAATACATGTTTTGTTCGATTTTGGAGCTCAAGCCGATGGTGGCGGTTCGACGATGGAGGTTCAGAATCATATTAAAAAAATTATCGTCAGACTAACTCATCAAAGTAAATTGATTAAGAATTATACTAAAATAGAATTAACGAGTTGAATATAAGCACATGTGAGAAGATTCATAAATAAAAAATGGTCAAGATGACCCCCAGCTAAGGTGAATCAAATGGGAAAGCCGACCCTGGGAATGAATAAACTCAGTGATCAAGTTGAACCTCATTTAGGAAGTACCATGATCAAACCAGAAAATCCGTTTGGCTAAGCATTCTAGTGTCTCGAAACATTACTTCACCAGTTTTTATTTCTACTGAATAAGTGAAATAAATGGACTCCAGTACGTAATTCTATAAATTGAATGTGATTGATGCCAACCAATCAGGAACTCAGACATGGAAACTCACAGTTTTGTAATTTATTTTGTTTTGTATTATTCGCTTCAACGTGTACATCTTTAAGTTCATGATTGATGCAATCAAAGCACATAATACAAATTCCAACTTGCTTCCTAGTGTGGATCAGTATTCATGAAGTTCAAACACTTGGCCATATTACAAATTTCATAATATATAAATCAACTACATCTATCAAATCGTCAACAACCAAACACAGAGCTACAACTCTAACAAAAGGCCTATACTTAACCAAAAGGTCATGTTTACTTGTAGAAAACTAATTTTCATTTTCAACAACCATTGTTTTCAAAATGTGATTCTTAGAAATCTTGAAATTCACCACATCGCCACACCACCTAGAGGGAAAATGCCGTCACCAGCACAACCCAATGAACAATAGACAAGGATCAATCCGGACACTAGAAATCCAATAACACTGGCAACCAGTGTCGCCACAAGCCAAGGCTCCCACTGGAGCAAACCAGAGGACCCATCCTCATATGAAAGTAGATTCAAATATATAACAGAGTAATTAAACTTCTAAAGTAGAAGGCCACTCAGAAACATGAACCCAGAGACACAAACTACAATCAATAATTACCAAATAATACATAAGCAACAGAATTACAAACCTTCAATTATACAAGTATGAACACAACATGTATGAACAAATTAACAACATCAAGTATGAAAAAAAATAGTCATTTTTCAGTAATATTCCTAAGATCTGTGTGTCACGAAGCAGGTATGAACACAACAGTAATATTCCTAAGATCTGTGTTAATGTTCATCAAAGTCCACAAATGTTGAACCATGTATGAATGATTGCGCACAAAACGTGTCTATGCTCATCATTCGATTAATTAAAGCCTGAGAAAGTATGAATACTCACAAGAAACTCATGTAATGGAGGAGGACCGGAGAGAGACTAAGATGATGGGTACCTGACGCGACTCAGAAAGTGTCTCTAATGTACGTTCTCTTCTAGGCTCAAGTGTAAGCCTGTCGCGTTAGTAATAAACCCGGTAAGTTGGGATCGTATCCTCAGGGAAATAGGACAATGAAATTGTAACGACGTTGGATAGACAAGGAAATCCTAACTGTGACTCTAAAGGGAAAGAAAATTGATTTGGTTTGTGGAAGAACTACACTAGATGCAATTATGAAATTATGAAAAATTGCAATTAAATTACCTAAAATATTGATGAAGAAAGATTTAAAACTTTAACTTAAATGATGAGAAAAATAGGACGCGAATACAATCCCCCAACCCTAGTGTATTGCAGGTATAATACTAATCGTAAATTTAACTGATTAATTAGACCGTAGTACTCCTAAGCATTACGTATATGAGGTTCAATCCCGAACCATACTTAATCAGAGGACGAGTAAATCGATATTACGATAGTTACACTCGAGTTGCATTCTAAAGCATCCCGGTTACCCGGAATCAAACGAGATCCAAAGATCTACAATTTTCATGTTCCTACACAATACGGTCGTAATAAATCACTAAATTCAGAGGATTAATGTTATACACATGTAACTATCACATCAGGTTGGGTTCATGTATCCTGACCTTAGAAAATCTAGCCTACCATGCTGAAACTAATGAAAACAATTTTTGAATTCCAGAAAACCATGATTAAACTAAGGAAAATTTGTAGAATGATGTAGAAAGGAATTTGGCTGAAGAAAAGTAACTCTTAATCTTACCAAAGTAGTAAAAACAGCAATTAAGAACACTTGTAATCACAGAAATCTGAATAATCTTCACTCTTAGAATTAAAATTGTAATCTACCTTCAAAACTAGGGTCTTACAGAAAGAATGGAAAATTATATTAATTTTCCATACTAAAAACGATAATAACTCGGGTTTATATACCCTACAAAATTCAAAGAGTTTTAGCTGCACTAGGACTCTCCATTAGAGAAAGATAAAAATTCAAAACTCGACAGTCGGACCAGTCCGGTCCTCCTGCGGATCGGTCTGCCTGGAATCCAAACCGAGTTTTTTTATTTCTTAGGTGGATCGGTCCAAGGCGGATCGGTTCTTTTGTTTTTCTTTAGTTTTGATCCGTCTTCGGTACGGGGTTCTCTGGAATGTGGTATTGCGGACCGGTCCGGTCCTCTTGCGGATCGGTCTGCCTTTGACTTTTTTCTCTGACTTTGACTGGTCATAACGTTCACACCGGAACTCCGATTGAGGTACTATTTTTTCCTTTGTACTCATAATTGAAGTCTCTTCAACTTTTATTTAGATGCCTCATCCGAATTCTGGGCAAAAATTACACTTTTACCCTTTTGACTTTTTTTCTTTTATTTCTTGATTCTTTCGGTTTCTTTCTTTCGTTATTGACATTAAATACCTGCAAAATTAGTACGAAATACCAGAACTCGGTGTACTCATTAGGATAAGTCAGTAGAAAGATTATGAGATAAAATTCAAACGATTACGTTGTTCGAGGAGCTAAAAGTAACTAAATTAAAGGGATAAATTTAGAAGAATTTATGCCTAATCAAATCCCCCTAACTTAGAACTTTGCGCATCCCGAGCAATGTAAAAGAATCTTGGCAAGGCTCAACTCTTGAAAAACATTTTATTGGGATAGAATACCTTTTTTGCGGGCAAGCGATTGCATTTAGCGTATGCAACAAGCCTTTAAATCCCTAGGTCACCCTAGTAGGACGAGTTGTGTCTCGTGAGGGTTTGCACAGAATGTACCCACAAAATTCGACTCAAGGAAAAATCAAAATACGCAAAAATTGTATAACTCAAACTTTCCCAGAAAATAGTCATCATCAAGTCATATTTACAAGTCTCAAACCGTAGTATGTGTGTGCAAAGCCCAAAATTTAATCGCGAATTTCCACCGATTGACCATTATGTTACTTATCCGAAAATTCGTTTTGATTTCAAATTCTCACGGAATGCTCGCTCAAATGAATCACTCGGAATGTGGCTATTCTCTCAGTATGCGTGATATAAAGAGTAAATATAATGGATCCAAAATCACGCACACAAGTAGAAAGACAAAAATTTTAGAGTGATGGGATCTAAAAAAAGGGAACATTGCCTCTAATTCGCGCATTCAATCTCTTTTATTATCTTTTGGTGTATTAGCTCTCCACGCGGTAACCAATTTCGCAATTTAGACTCGGTTAGGACTTTTTCGAGTTTTAAGGTATATGGGGTAAAATGACAATGGTAGGAAAGGGTGGAATTGGAAAGTTATTTATGATGTCCATTTGTGCTTTTTTCGGGCTATTGCTCATTTTTTTCCTTCTTTTTCTCTATTTTTTCTGTTTTTCACTTCTTTTCTTTTCTTGTTATTTTTGTTGAGCATATCTATTTTTTTTCTTGCCCCTTTATATGCACTTTTCGGACTTAAATTCTGAATTTTTCTATTTTTCGCAATTCCGAGCTATTTGGGTTTTTTGGGTTGTCAAATGAAAGGGAAAATCTATTTGGCTCAATTTGGGTTACAAAAAGGGTGTTTTTTTTTCGCATCTTTTCTAGCCAATATTTTTGGGTGACGAACGAGGGCATACTTCATTGTCCAAAATACCAATTGTGTTACCATATGCGCTGAGAATTTAAGTTTAGAGATCAATTTTAGCACGTTTTTCAAAACAATATCACACACGTTTTTCATAACTGATCAAAATGAAAGAGATTGAGATCCTCGATGACTTTTTAGGCGCTGAAAATAACTTTGAGTTAACAATTAACTCGGATTGATTTAAAAACTTGCAAAAAGTGATAGGCTTGAACCTCCGCGGCTTTGTTAATCTCCACATTTATTCGTTAAGTCGTCAATGTTCGCTCAATTTCTATCTTTAGTCAATTTCGACTTTGTGTATGTTGAATTTTACAACTTGAGACTTCAATCCGACTTTTAATGATATTTTTGAAAATTTTGAATTCCAATTTTTATTTATTTTGAACAAAAATATTTTTGGGGTTTTCAAAATTTTATGATTTTTTTTTTTGGAAATTTCTGGGCATTTTTGAAAATTTGTGGAGTTTTAGAAATACGCACTTGTCACCCCCCTAACTTAGACTTTTGCATTGTCCTCAAGCAAAAAGGACTAAAATCTAAACAAGGAAAAATAAGAAGTGCGAAAAATAAAACAAACAAATGGAGAAAATGCAAATTTTATATAAAACAGGACTGTGGTACAATTACAGGGAAAAAACATACAACCATGTATAACAGGTAAAATAAATAAATACTGCCACAACCAAATAAAGCTTCACTGGGGCGGGGGTTGGGAAGACCTGGGCACGTCGGGGCCATAGGGGTCATAGAAGTAGGATAGCAATGGTTCGTTGGGATCCCCTTGGCGTCGGTACAAGTCTGCTTGGAAACGGAGCATCATTATCGTATCACGACGGTAATCGATCAAAAAGTTACCAAATCTCGTCTCAAGGGCCGACATACGGTTCATGAGGTCACTACCCGCCCATTCAAAATCAGGGTCATCTTCTTCTTCCGCCGACTCTTCGTCCTCATCTACGTCACCCATTTCCACATCAGCGTCGGCTGCTTCTTCTTCCTCTTTTTCGCTCTCACTCGAGGCAGCATCGTCCTCGCTATCACTTCCCCGCCTCCCCCGAAGGATGGTAAGATGTTTGGCGCTCTTAGTGCGGGTTCCCTGTCCAAAAGGATCGGGGAGGCGAGTATGATCGAGCGGCGCCTCAATGCCAGCATCCTTGAGGATGGAGGTAATCAAACGTGCATATGGAAGTGGTGTTGCACCTTTCTCATCCATGGCTGCGACCATGATGTCGACGTATAGGGTGCGAGCCAGGTGAATGGAAGTGTGGGGATCGAAGAGGTGGTAGGTCAATGTGGCCTGACGGGTACGCATCGCTGAATCATTGGACGTTTGTAAAATCTTGGCACACACGATTTAGAAGGTGAGGCGTGCGTTCTCATTGAGACGGACAATAGCGACAGTTTTCCCCCTACATGCAACATCGGGGGCAATGCACTCCATGATCAATTCTTTGGCGACCGGGGTGATGTTCCTTGGGTATGTGAATTCTTGAACATCGGGAACGTCGTATTCGGCCAACTTGGCCGTGAGAAGGGCAAACAAAAAGGGGATGACGGTACCATCCACGTATGCTTGAGATTCGAATTGGCCCATCCGAACAAGGGTGCTATAAAAGGAGCGGACCTCGGCTGCCCAAACCGCTTCATATGATTCATTAAGAAATAGGCGTCAACCCCTAGCATGAAGAGGGTAGTGACGTAGTTGGGCAAACCTATCCATTGGACAGCGCGCTCCATGTGGAGTTTGTTATTCGGACCGAAGAACCGATTACACCAGCGCTCCTCTTGGCGGGAACAGAATTCCCCATGGCCGGAGGGTAGGATCTCCATGGAGTCGTATTTGGTGGGGGCTGGTCATGGGACCATGATAACGGGGAGAGGTTTTACTGGAAAATTAGGGAGAGAGAATAGAGGAGGGATGTGGTTGAAGGTGTGGAGAGAAAGGGAGGCTATGGGTGGTTATTTATAGGTGGAAATGTGTGGGTAGGGTTTGGAATTGGAGGGAAAGGGTTTGGAGGGAAAAGGGGGTGTATTTGGGAGGGAAATTGAAGGGTTGGGTATGGGGGGACGAATTGGTAGGGAAGGGAGGGGATTGGGGAGAAGGGGGTGCACCTTGGTAAAGGGGGAATTTCTGCAGAAAGTGGACCAGTTCGGCTGGTATAGGACCGGACCGGTCCGATCCATTAATATGCGAACCATTTTGACTACCGGACCGATCCGGCCAAAAAACAAAGGAACCGGTCCAGGGCGGACTGGTTCGGCCCAAAATTAAAGGAACCGATCCGAGGCTTGGACTGGGATGGGTTTCATCCCCTAACTTAATTTCGATCACTCTTCTCCAAAAAATTTCACTTTCACCGCATACTCCCTATCAATTTTGGACTAAAAACCTCTCGATATCAATGGTCAATGCAACTTGACTCAATTTCCTAAAACATGTGAATGCTTTCACCTTATTGTACCCTAATCCTATGGACTCTCACTACGCACACGACTCTCATCTACTATACACAAGAATTCACTCCATACGTGTCGGGGGTGCGACGACCTTACTGTAGCAGCTCACTTTACCCCGTAAACGGGGTTCGATAACCAAACTGTGTCGACTTCTTCCACACACGCCTCTAGATATGTCTTAGGCATTGTCCATTTACTTTGAACGTATTTCCCCCTTTCAAATCATCTAACTCAATAGCTCTGTGAGGGAACACATTCTTTACAACGAACGGGCCAGACCATCGTCATCGCAACTTGCTCAGAAAGAGATGAAGCCGAGAGTTATAGAGGAGCACTTTTTGCCCGAGAAGGAACTCTTTGCGATGAATGATGTTATCGTGAGGGAGTTTCATCATTTCTTTGGAAATTTTAGCATTCTCATACGCATCATTACGTAGTTCTTCTAACTCATTTAATTGAAGCTTGCGAGCTTTACCGGTATTATCCATGGCATAGTTCAAATGCTTAATCACCTAATACGCCTTGTGTTCTAACTCCACAGGAAGATGGCAAGGTTTGCCATACACAAAGCGGAAAGGGGACATGTCGAGTGGATTTTTATATGCGGTACGATAGGCCCATGGCGAATCGTTGAATCTAAGTGACCAATATTTTTAGGTAGGGTTGACGGTCTTTTGAAGAATGTTCCTGATTTCTCAATTTTTTATTTTGGCTTGCCCATTAGTTTATGGGTGATAAGTCGTTCCAACCTCGTGAACGACACCATACTTTCTCATGAGCTTCGTGAATGGCCTATTATAAAAGTGCGTGCCATTATCGCTGATTATCGCTTTCGGAGCACCGAAGTGAGAAAGTATGTGTTCCTGCAGGAACTTAATCACCACTTTATTATCATTTGTCTTGGTAGCTATAGCTTCCACCCATTTAGAAACGTAGTCTACCGCGACAAGGATGTATAGGAAACCAAAGGACGGGGGGAAAGTACCCATGAAGTCAATACTCCAACAGTCAAAGATCTTAATAATGAGTATGGGGGTAAGAGGCATCATGTCTCGTCGGGTAATGGCTCCCATCTGTTGGCACCTATTACAAGATTTACAAGCAGCGTTCACATCCCGGAATATTGTGGGCCAATAGAGGCTGCATTATAGAATTTTAGCGGCCGTCTTTTTCGTCAAAAAGTGTCCTCCGCAAGCTTCCGAATGACAAAATTGGATGACTTTTGGTATCTCGTCATTCGGTACACATCGTTGGATGATTTGGTCGGCGCAATATTTAAAAAGGAAAGGATCGTCATAGAAGAACATGCACGACCAAGTAATAAACCTCTTCTTATCTTGCGGTGTCCAATTGGGAGGGACGGCTCCCGTGACAAGGTAGTTCACTATATCTGTAAACCAAGGCAATGAAGAGGTAGCAAAGAGTTACTCATCCGTAAAGTATTCGTTTATAGGTATGGGATCACTAGGTACGTCGGAAGAAAGCCGTGATAAGTGGTCAGCAACGACGTTTTCTACCCCTTTCTTATCTTTAATGGAGAGATTGAACTCTTGTAGGAGTAGGATCCACCTTATGAGGCGCGGCTTTGCATATTTCTTTGCAAGTTGGTATTTCAATGCCGCGTGGTCGGTGAAGCAAGTAATGGGAGAACCGATAAGGTATGACCAAAATTTATCAAGGGCAAAGACTACCGCTAGCAACTCCTTCTACGTGGTAGAGTAATTGAGTTGTGGTTCGGTAAGAGTCCGGCTAGCGTAGTATATGACGTGATCCTACTTATCTTTTCTTTGGCCCAAAACAGCCCCTATCGCATAATCGCTAGCATCACACATAAGTTCGAATGGAAAAGACCAATTCGGAACTTTCATGATGGGAGAGGACATAAGCATGGTTTTCAGTTTTTCAAAAGATTTTTGACATGCTTCCGTCCATTCGAATGGGGTGTCCTTCATAAGTAGGTTCTTAAGGGTCTAGCGATGGCGCTAAAATCCTTAATGAACCTTCGATAAAATCTTGCGTGGCCCAAGAAGGAGCGCACGTCTTTTAACAATTTTGGTGGGGGAAGATCAGCTATGACATTTATTTTTTCCCTATCAACTTTTATCCCTTCGGATGATACTGATGATGCTAAGATTCATCACTACCAGATAAGTGATGATGAGCTCAAACTGTAATAACCATGTCAGCCATAGATATATATATATATATATATATATATATGTGTGTAGAAGGGGATGAGTATAAGAGGAATAAGACAATGATGTATAGTGGTTCATCCAATTAGGCCTACATCCACTGTGAGTGTGTGATCCACTAAGTATGGGCATTAATGGCCTTGGATACAATGCACATAAGCTCACTTTCTCCCTCTCTACTATATATATGCAGAGTTTTTGCTAGGGTTACAATTATCGATCCCTTTGCAGGGTTGTAGGTGATAAGTATATATTGGTATTGGGGGGTGTAGTGTACCCCCCAAGCATGCATGGTGCATGTGAGTGATGGTCTAGCCAATCCCCTGTTGACACCTGTAGATGCCATTGTGCTTAATGATGACATAATATTTACTCAAGTGAGAGGGTGATATTATTATAATGGTCTTCCACGTGCCATGTGAGTCCCACGCGCACTATTCCACTCGTCTTCCAAATCACGCGTTGTAATGATGTCACCCTTGGCCTATGATATGAGGTCGAGGGCAAAGTTCCTGCTGGCAGTGAGCCTGGCCTAATGGAGGCCTCATACTATCGTACCCTCGTAGGGTCATCCAGACCATGATGAGTGGGTCGGCCCCTTAAAGGGTCATCTCGGCCCCTCGAAGGGTCGTTCGGACTATGATGAGGGGTCGGCCCCTTGAAGGGTCAACTGGGCCATGATGATGGGTCGACCCTTTTAAGGGTCGTCTGATATTGGTTGAGAGATCATCCTGGCCTCGCCCAGGTGGAGTACTCCCTCGGTCTGGCTGAGGGTATATATGGGTATATCAATCACCCCCCAGCCTTTAGCCATCAAGGTTGTTGAGATGGCTGAGGGATAGTGTTGCTTTTGAGATGAGTGTATGATCAGTTTGGTAAGTGACACCTATCAAGCTAATGTGACACCTAGGCAGATATCCCCTGTCATTCCAGTTTCCCAGGCTTGGAACTGCACACTTGGCCTGGGACTTTGTGCCCTAATGATATCTCACCTCGTGGGTCGTGCACAACCTTGATTACCTGGCCCACTAATTAATAAAGTATATAAAAGGTTTTTAAAACATTTTCTTTTCTCCTTCTTCTTCGCGCCCAAGATCTCTCTCTCTAACTCCCTTTCAAACCTCCATTGCTGCGACAGTCTCAAGCTTGGTCGTCTTCGTTGTCCTTTCACAGGTAATCACTCTGCCCTGGTGCCCTCTTTATCTTCCATTGCTATTTGAGTTCTTTCTTTAAGCTTGTAGGACTTAATTTCCCTTTGGTTATTTTATACCCCTCCGGCTTTCTTCTCCGGAGAGCTGTTCTTACGTATTTAAACCTAAAAAAGCTTTTCATTTCCTTAGGTTTGATCTAAGAGTCAAACTTAGTCAACTATAATCTTGTTTGTAGTTAGCTTAGCCAAATTCCTTTAAGTGTAGGGTCTTCCCCTTAATTCTTAGTAGGCTTTACGATTTAGCCGAGGAGTTCCCATCCTTGAGAGAGAAATTATTCGTAGAGTTTAGGTGAATAAAGGAGGAGGACGAAAGGAGATGAGGGGCCGACCCTAATTGGGTACGACCCATTTTTCCCATTCCATTAGCCACTATCGTACCCCCTGAGTCTTGTGGGTCGTCTTGTCATCCATTCAAGAGTCAATCGTGCGAGGGAGAAATGGATCAGAGAGCATCGTCTCCGACAGGTGCTAGTCCTTCTAGGAGGGGAAAGACATCCACTCTCAGCCCAGGCTGACAGGCCCAGGGAACATCCCCTTCTGAGGCTGTCCCTATAACAGAGTTGTCCCCTTTTGAATTTCAAGTTGCCTTTCCAAATGGTCCCCCAAAGATTGGGGGATCTGGTGACGAGAGAGATGAGGACGACAGTGAGGGTTCTTATGATGGTGATGATAGTCAAGTAGACACTTCAACTGCTTCGACTTATGTATCGTCAGTTAAAGACCGTGATCTATTAGTGTGGAGGCATCTCTTTGGCATACAACCCAACATAAGTATGAGGATCCCCACTGAATCTGAGAAAGTCTTCGAGGGTGATGAGGGAGAGATTGTTGTCTATGAGCAGATGTTAAGGGTCAGTGTTAGGCTCCCTCTACACCCTTCCATAGTCAATATCTTGTCTGCCCTTGGCGTTGCCCCTTCTCAACTTCCCCCCAACTCATGGAGGACTATTCTTGGCTACATCTCGCTTTGGAAGAATTCATTTACCGACGAGCGTTCGGCCGATGTGTTCTTAGCCTTTTATAATATCACCTCCTCATCGAAACAACCTGGGTACTATCATTTGGGGGTGAGGAAGTCTGATAAAAAACTTCTCCACGTGGCACAAACCTCTAACCATGACTGGAAAAAGAGATTTTTCTTCATTTTTGGGGATTGGGAATTCGTCGATGGGGCTCATCCTTTGGATGACGATCTGAGAGTCCCAAGGAGATGGTCTAACCCTTCTATAAAGGCTAGGTCAGACCCCGGACTTAGTTTGGAGGAGAGGGTCGTCGTTGACTATCTGAGAGAGCGAGGGAAAGAGGGCGGACTTGTAAAATTTGAAGATTTTATGACCCCTCGCTTCCTCAAAGAAGCTGGTCTGAGGGTCGGCCCCTTGACACAACTATGTGAGCAGTTTTTTGCTCAATCTTTGATTATTTTTCAAGTGTTTTATCTTTGTCTCTATATCTTTCTGATGTGTCGTCTCCCTTTCAAGTCGTCCAGAAAATATCTCTGACCAACTTTGGGAAATGACTGCCCCAAGCTTGTTGTCTGGTCTGGGCAAGAAGAAAGGCAAAGACCCTCAGTAGGCTCCGAGGAAGTTAAAGGTCGTGGGGTCGATACCTGTTGAACCATCTGCCGACAGCCACAAAAGAAAGGGCCCAGAAGTTCCTACAGACCCTCGGCCGGAATCTAGGACGAGGGCAAGGGTGGAGGCGTCTGAGTGGAGCGGCTCCTCTTCCAGCATGGGGGCCTTTTGGTCCCAGAACTTAACATTCTTGAAGTTTGAACCGTCTTCCCTCATAGACAATCTGAAGGCGGCCAAGGCTTCTATGTTCTCTGCTCCCTCGGTTGTCGACTACGACTTTCTATCCAAGATGCCCCCGAAAAAGGTGTATGACTATGGCCTGCATACTCTGGCCCAGGTATTTGTTTTTACTTAATTTCCTCAGTTGAGCTTTTCACAAATTGTTCCCTCGGCCCCTTAACATGTGCCTTCTTCTATGCAATCTGTTTGTGCCTTTACATCAGCTACAAAGTGGATGGTCGAGAACCAACAGAAATTTCATGAAGCTGAGAGGGCTATTCAGCACGAGGCTGACCTGCAGACCGAGCTTGCGACTGTAAGGACCAAGTTGGAGAGTGTGAGGACCGAACATGCAAGGGTCCTGGACGAGCTGACGAAGCAGTATGATGCAAATCTGAATGACAAGGACTTACTTATTAAAGAGAAGGATGAGGCCTTGATCAACCTGGGGGCTCAATTCAAGACTGAGCTTGAGGGGGCAGTAAAGAAATCCGAGGCCGATGCTGTGGAGGCCTAAAAACTCTCAGACGAGTTTCAAGGTTTCGGTCTTGAGTACTTAGAGAGGGGGATCAGGACGGCCTGTCGGTGGGTCTTCGTTAAGTTTGCTGACGCTGTCTTTTCAGTTCGTCCCTCTCTTGAGGCAGTTCAATTAGATGACCCACTGATTGATGAGGCTCTGGCCCACGTGGAGTCTCACGTGAATGCTGAAGGCACCGGCACTTCTGAAGATCAGCCTGTCTTGGTTATTGAGGAGACTCCTCTTATCGATGTTGAGGCCCTGCCCTCTGATGCCGCTCAATAGGGTGGTTGTTTGTAGCTAATACCCTCTTCATACCCTCATCATAAGCGAGGGTGGTTTCCCACCAACTTAATGGTTTTAAATTTCAAGTCCCCCCTCGTCTTTCTTGAGGGTAAATGAGGGGTGGTCCCCACCATTTTCCCTCATCATAGCAGAGGGTGGTTTCCCACCAACTTAATGGTTTTAAATTTCAAGTCCCCCCTCGTCTTTCTTGAGGATAAATGAGGGGTCATCCCCACCATTTGCCCTCATCATAGCCGAGGGTGGTTTCCCACCAACTTAATGGTTTTAAATTTCAAGTCCCCCTCGTCTTTCTTGAGGGTAAATGAGGGGTCGTCCCCACCATTTTCCCTCATCATAGCTGAGGGTGGTTTCCCACGAACTAAATGATGTTTTAAATTAAGTCCCCCCTCGTCTTTCTTGAGGGTGAATGAGGGTTCGTCCCCACCATTTTCCCTCATCATATCCGAGGGTGGTTTCCCACCAACTAAATGATGTTTTAAATTAAGTCCCCCCCTCGTATTTCTTGAGGGTGAATGAGGGGTCGTCCCCACCATTTACCCTCATCATAGCCGAGGGTGGTTTCCCACCAACTTAATGGTTTTAAATTTCAAGTCCCCCTCGTCTTTCTTGAGGGTAAATGAGGGGTCATCCCCACTATTTTCCCTCATCATAGCCGAGGGTGGTTTCCCACCAAGTTAAAAGTTTTAAATTTCAAGTCCCCCTTCGTCTTTCCTGAGGGTAAATGAGGGGTCTCCCCCACCATTTGCCCTCATCATAGTCGAAGGTAGTTTCCCACCAACTAAATGATGTTTTAAATTAAGTCCCCCCTCCCCCGTCTTTCTTGAGGGTGAATGAGGGGTCGTCCCCACCATTTTTCCTCATCATAGCCGAGGGTGGTTTCCCACCAACTTAATGGTTTTAAATTTCAAGTCCCACCTCGTCTTTCTTGAGGGTTAATGAGGGGTCGTCCCCACCATTTTCCCTCATCATAGCCGAGGATGGTTTCCCACCAACTAAATGATGTTTTAAATTAAGTCCCCCCTCGTCTTTCTTGAGGGTGAATGAGGGGTCGTCCCCACCATTTTCCCTCATCATAGCCGAGGGTGGTTTCCCACCAACTTAGTCGTTTTAAATTTCAAGTCCCCCCTCGTCTTTATTGAGGGTAAATGAGGGGTCGTCCCTACCATTTGCCCTCATCATAGCCGAGGGTGGTTTCCCACCAACTTAATGGTTTTAAATTTCAAGTCCCCACTCGTCTTTCTTGAGGGTAAATGAGGGATCGTCCCCACTATTTGCCCTCATCATAGCCGAGGGTGGTTTCCCACCAACTAAATGATGTTTTAAGTTAAGTTCCCCCCTCGTCTTTCTTGAGGGTGAATGAGGGGTCGTCCCCACCATTTGCCCTCATCATAGCCGAGGGTGGTTTCCCACCAACTAAATGATGTTTTAAATTAAGTCCCCCTTCTTCTTTCTTGAGGGTGAATGAGGGGTCGTCCCCACCATTTACCCTCATCATAGCCGAGGGTGATTTTAACGAGTATAACCCCAATCATACTAGAACTAATAAAACACAAAATGAGGGACCAATGTGACATTCTCATTAACATTCCAAGTGTTTTGTTGGAGGAACACATTCATTACAACTGTGGTCCAATAGGACGTTACAAAATTATTGATAGTATTTCTTCAAATGATCTGCATTCCAGGGGTTGGAAAAGGGTTCCCCCTCAAGGTTCTCTAGTCTACACGTTCCAGGGATAACTTCATCAATGACCCTATATGGGCCATGCTAATTTGGGTGGATCTTGTTTGGATTTTGGCAAGTCTTTTTTAGGACCAAGTCCCCTACTGCGATTGGCCTTTGTCCCACCCTCTAGTTGTAGAACTTGGAAGTCCTCTGCTGGTAGGCAGCTTGCCTTATCTCGACGTCTTCCCTCCTTTCCTCGATCAGGTCTAAGTCAAGTCTCCTTTCTTCCACATTTCTCTGGGGGTCATACATTTGGACCCTGTGAGTAGGAAACCCAATTTTGGTGGGGATGACGGCTTCTGAGCCATAAGCCAACATGAATGGGGTTTCTCCGATAGAGGTCTTTGTCGTCGTCCTGTAGGCCCACACTACAGCATATAACTCCTCAACCCATCTTCCTTTTGCCTCCTCGAGTTTTTTCTTGATCCCATCTAGGATTTTTCTGTTTGTAACTTTCGTTTACCTGTTGGCTTGAGGTCAGCCTGGGGTAGAGAAGAATTATTTGATACTCACCCTTTCACAGCACTTCTCCAGGGATGTATCCTTGAATTGAGTCCCGTTATCCGAGATGAGGGTATTGGGGAGACCATATCTGCATATAATGTTTTCCCAAATGAACTGGAAGGTCTTCTACTCGGTAATCATGACCATCGGCTCCGCCTCCACCCATTTTGTAAAATAGTCAATTGTTACGATGAGGAATCGATAGTTATTGACGGCCCTAGACAAGGGTCCTACCAGGTCGATCCCCCATACTGCAAATGGACATGGGGATGTGATGGAGGTAAGAGGCCGATGGGACTGGTGAGGGATTGTGGCAAATCTTTGACATTTATCACACTCTTTTACGTATGTCGTGGCATCTTTCCTCAGGGTCGGCCACCAGTATCCCTGGGTTACTATCCTCTTCGCTAAAGATCTTTCCCCAATGTGGCTTGAACATGACCCCTCGTGCACGTCTTGCAAAATGTGTGGGACTTCAGACGGGTACACACACCTAAGTAAGGGGAGAAAAAACCCCTTTTTGTACAAGGTGTCTCCGATGACAATGAATTTCGCAGCTCTGTATCTCAACTTCTTCCTTTCTTGCCTTGCTTCTGGAATCTTCCCCTCTTTAATATATCTGATTAGAGGGTCCATCCATGAAGCTTCCTTAGAGATATTTAAGCAAGCGCCAATTGTTCCCTCAGCATCTTCAATAATTGGTCAAAGTAAAATTTCCACTGGGACTGTTCTACTGATATATGTCCTGGTCGCCGAGGCTAACCTAGCAAGTGAATCAGCTCGACCATTATCGAGCCTAGGTATCCTCTTCAATTTCACTTCTCTGAATCTCTTCAATAGTGATTTCACTTTCTCAAGGTATTTGGCCATCCGCTCATCCTTGGCCTCGTAGGCTCCTAGTATCTGATTCAGTACTAGCCTTGAATCACTATAGACCAAAATCTAGTCGACACTAAGAGACTTAGCCAAGGAGAGGCCTGCTATCAAGGCCTCATATTCAGACTCGTTGTTGGAGGCTTTAAAGTTTAACCTTAGTGCGTACTCAATGTCTATGCTATCAGGTGCTGATACTATTAATCCATCCCCACTTTCACTATCGCAGGAGGACCCGTCAACGAAGAGACTCCATACAGTCTGTTGTTATGAGAAATTTCCCTCAGTGAGGGACCCCTTCCTAAAGAGATATCTTCCCTCTTCATTTTTGGCCACTTTTTCTCTAGTGATGCTTGTCTCAGCCTTATCTGCAGGTGTGTCGGTGAGTCTTCCTTATTAGGTATCTATCCTCCCGAGGCTCGCATCTTCGACTTCATTATCTTTCCAAGTAAATTCAGCCATGAAATTTGCCAATGCTTGCCCCTTAATGGCCGTCCTATGATGATGCACAATGTTAAACTCCCCCAGATCTATAGCCCAGGCCATTAGCCTACCCGATTTTTCTAGCTTGTATAAGACCTGCCTAAGAGGAGAATCAGTGAGGATGACCATTATATGGGACTGTAAGTATGGCTTCATCTTTCTTGATGCATGGATCAAGGCATAGGCTAACTTATATATCCTTGGGTATCTTTGCTCTGCCCCCTGGAGTGTCTTACTGTTGAAATACACAGGCTTCTGTACCCCATCATCTTCTCTCATAATGGCTGCACTGATGGCTGATTCTGAGACGGCTAGGTACACATGTAGTCATTTAACCTGCACTAGTCGTGGCAACAGCAAGGGAGACCCTAGGTACGACTTCAATTCATTGAAAGCCTGGTCACACTCTTCGTTTCATTCAAAAGCCTTTCTGAGAATTTTGAAGAACGATAAACACTTGTTTGTGGCTCTGGATACGAACCTATTCAAAGCAGCCACTCGCCCCGTGAGCCTCTGAATGTCTTTAATGGTCTTGGGGGTCTTCATTTATAGGAGGGCCTTTTTCTTTTCAGGATTGGCCTCAATACCTCTTTGATTCACAATGAACCCCAAGAATTTCCCTGCTCTAACCCCGAAGACACACTTGGTCGGGTTGAGCTTCATCTGGTACTTGTCCATCGTATTAAAGGTCCTCTCCAGGTCAGCCACATGATCCTCTGCCTTCAAACTCTTAGTCATCATGTCATCTACATAGACCTCCATAGACTTCCCAATTTGGTCTTCAAACATTTTATTTACAAGGCACTGATACGTTGCCCCTGCATTTTTTAGGCCAAATGGCATGACCTTATAACAGTATGTCCCTTTGTCGGTAATAAAGGCTATTTTCTTTGAGTCTTCAGGATTTATGAAGATTTGGTTGTACCCTGAATAGGCATCCATGACGCTCATGAGCTCATGGTCTGTGGTAGTGTCTACCATCTGATCAATGCAGGGGAGAGGGAAGATATCTTTGGGATAATGTTTGTTGAGGTTAGTGAAGTCTACACACATCCTCCACTTTTCGTTGGCTTTTAGGAAAATGACTGTGTTGGATAACCATTCGGGGTAGATCACCTCTCTGATAAACTCTGAATCTTCTAGCTTCTTGACTTCATCCCTAATGACCTCATACTTCTCTCCTTTTCTGCTTTACTATCTTTGCACCCTCCACCAAGTTGAGCTTATGGCTCATAATTTCGGGGTCGATCCCTGGCATATTTACGTGACTCTATGAAAAGACACTTTGTCTTCTCCTTAGCAGCTTGATGAGGTCTTCTTTTATGTCTGTCTTCAGAGCTTTTCCAATTTGGACGGGTTTTTTTGGCTCATCCTTATTGAGGATGATGGATTCTACCTCTTTCGTGACTTCTCCTTTCTTGAGTTTCTTCTCATCCCTAGGGTCAAGGGTGTCAATATTGTAAGTGTCTATTTCCCTCTTGTGCGCCTCTCTTTCTTCGACGGAGTTAAAGTAATATTCTCGTGCCGTCGTCTGATCTCCCTGAACTTTCCCTACCCCGTAAGGGGTCGAGAATTTGATCATCTGATGAACCGTAGACGGCACAGCCTCAAACCCCTTGAGGGCCACTCGTCCCAGTATAATGTTGTAGGTCATGAAGACATGTTCATCCATCACGAAGAAGCTGACCCTGAAGCCCCTTATACTATTGACTCACTTGAGTCTGTATTGTATAAGTGTTCATCTAGTTTAGAAATTGTGACAAAATTGTGTCTATCCTAGAAACCAAAGAACCCCAGAGTTTGGTTTGCTATTTCATTCCTCTTGCTTGATTGATCTAGACAATTTTACCAACACTCACACACAGTAGAATTGCATACATACATTTCATATTGCATATAATTGTGTGTATATATGTTGAGTGTGTTTAAATCCCTAAAATTGTTTTTTAATAATTTTTTTGGAATTTATAAACATTTAAAATAAGGTTTTTACTAATTAAATTTTTTTTTTAAAGTTTTGGGGTCAATCTGCAATTATACATTGGTGGTTATATTGGCTGAATGTTTGCTTGGGTAGAATTCGAAAGCGGTAGAGACTTCAGGGTGCGTTTGTAATTATGTTTGGACGCGCGTTTGTTAACCCATTTTTGCCCAACATCAGTTGCATCCTTATTGGATGATTTTGTGTTTCTTCGAAGAGAGTAAACCAGCGATGGTTAACAGCCCTTGGATCATTTTTATCAACAATTTGCATGCTCTCC
Source organism: Sambucus nigra (assembly GCA_949130495.1). Classification (NCBI taxonomy): domain Eukaryota; kingdom Viridiplantae; phylum Streptophyta; class Magnoliopsida; order Dipsacales; family Adoxaceae; genus Sambucus; species Sambucus nigra. Next base: position 285,617,021 of record OX422207.1, on the reverse strand, counting down.
TACATAATCCATGTGAACCTTGTTTGAGCCAATCAGGAGTGTTATAACCACCGCCTCTATTTAAACCATTGGATCAAAGTCAATCATACAAGACCAGATCCTAGCCCTTGAACTTGGTCTGTGTTCTCGAATCTTCTCAGCCTCCTATAAAAGGACCCCTACCCTCAGCCATCTGATACTTTTGCCACTTTGTTCATTCGAGAGAGAAGAGAGAGAACATAGAGAAGAGAGAAGAGAGGAGAGAGAGAGAGAAATCAGAGTTAGGAAACCCTAACCCTAATTCATCCAAAACTATTTTCAAACCTTAACCTCTTTCAAAACCTGTATATACCAAACATAACCTTGAGTGTTTGAGAGATTTTGAGTGATTGGTTTGTTAGTTTTGTTGTTGTAACCTCTTCGTTCCCAGATGTTGTTATCAACTTAAATATATTTTTAGATCTGTGTTTCTTCTTTTATAGAAACCTTAGATCTAAAACGTTTCATGTTATATTACACATAGATCTACATTTTTAGTTTCTCATCTTGAGAAAATATTTGTTGATTTGGTTCTCTAAATGTTTTTAACTTCAAAATCAACAAAATACTTTTCTGTTTCTAGTTCTCTTGAAACAATACCTTTGACCTAGTTTGGAATCGTACTTGGTGATTTTCAATCTCAAAAATATTTTCAAAACCTGAGATTGATTAAGATCTTGATACGTCTTCTGAGCAAGATAGCCGTGGATTCTGGGATTACTATAAAGGTCAAATAAGGTTATGTTTTGTGAGAAGAGAGAAATAGAAAATCACAACATATAGTTCTTATATGTAATTTGTTAGGACCGGTTGTATGAAATAAGTGTGTGTGTGTGTGTGCGTACATGCATGTGTTAGAAAGCACCTCCACAAACACTATCACCTTACCACACTAAAAGTGTTGGTAATAAGATCTCAAGAACAAGACTCGACATAAAAAACTTGAACAAATTGGAAGTTAACAAACTGGGAGAACAACATCAACAATCAGAACTGCAGAGAAGTTATAAGGACACCAGAGGGTACATTCCTAAACTTATATAGGTCTGAGTTGTATGCATGTTTGTTATATAGTTTGTAACTGTTAAAATTATTTTAGTGGAATCTTTGGTTTACGACGTAGAGGGAGTCGTGGATGTTTTCTCAGTTGGGTGAGGTTTTACCACGTAAAAAATTCTTGTTCTTAATCTTTCTACATCTCCTCATCTAATTCTTGGTCTGCGTTTAAAGTTTTTTAAACTGATTTATTAAACCTAGTATCAAATCTTGAACAGATCTCGTACATATTTTTTAAACACATCTTGTGATTAATTAGTTTTGATTTTTAAAGAAAAGAGTTTCTTCAAAAAACTATTCGGAGTTACTTAAATAGTTTAATTTTATATTAAATGGCTTTAGTAACAGATTTTTAGACCCTCTTGGTCAGCCATCTCGGCCACTCATCTCCCATCCTGACATCGGCCTAATACACTCCTAGAGGATGAACTTTTTCCCCACTGAACCCAATCAATGGGTGATGGTATGGGACGAGTCTAGCACGGCTTAAGGCTTTGAAGCATGGCCAAAACATCACATCTGCAGAGCTACCCCCATCTACCAAGATCCTCGACACCTCACATTCGTGCACCCTGGTAGTGATGACTAGAGGGTCATCATGCGGGGCCAAGAGGCCTTTGAAGTCCATTCTTGAGAATCTCACTATCAGAGTATCCATATCAACCTTCTTTCTCTTTTCTGACTTTGCCTTAACAGAGGTTGAGTGCACAGCCTTTGTCACTGCCTTGGCTTCGGCTACATGGGCCTTCCTGTCTGTGACCTCTGACCCTCCTCCTGCCAGTCCCCTGGAGATCATCCTAATATCGAGTGATATCATATTAAGTCTCTTTACAGGGCTGGGGCCATCTCTCGGCAGGAGGTCAGGGTCGTCCTCATCATCTGAAGGGTCATCCCCTCTTTTTGATGGACCTTCTCTACATGCATCACCTCTCTTCTTTTTGGGGTCGTCCCCTCGGCCCCTCTTGAAGGCACCTTTGTCAACGTACTTCCTGAGCTTCCCTTCTTTTTACATCTTTTCAATCTCGTCTTTCAAAACAAAGCATTTGTCTGTCACGTGGGCATGGTCTTGGTGAAATTCACACCACAGGTTTTTGTTCCTCTTATGGGGGTTGCCCTCAACTTCTCAGGCTACTTCATGGATCGGTCTTATCTCATTGAGAATATGTTCGCAGCTGACCGTCAGAGGGGTGTAATCAGCAAACTTGTAGTCTGTAGACCTCTTCTTCCCCTCTTTGTTCTTATGGTACTTACCCCCACAAGTGCCTCCTTTTTCATCTTCGTATTTTACGGCCATCACCTCTTCGGCGTTCATCACCTTTACTGATGTCGACAACAATTCAGCCATTGTCCTTGGAGGGTCTTCAGTAAGCTTCCATAATAGCTTCCCCTTATGGAGTCCTCCAATGAGAACGGTCATGGCTATGCTCTCCTCATAGTCTTCAACCTCTAACTTTTCTTTGTTGAATCTGGCTATGTAGTCTCTTAGACTCTCGTTCTTACCCTACTTAACATAGAGCAGGTGTGTGGTCTTCTTCTGTGGCCTCACCCCAAAGTAAAAGTTATGGATAAACCGGTCTGCCAACTGCTTAAAGCTTTCAATGGAGTTTTTTAGAAGAGATATGTACCAGACATGTGCAGCCCCAGTTAGAGTGCCAAAAAAGGCACGACACCTCATCTCATATGAGATAGAGTATATGTCTGCCGTCGATTGATACATCTCAATATGATGGACAGGGTTTGTACTCCCGTCATACCTTAGGGTGACCACAGGTGGCTTAAACTTGGATGGCGTTGGGAAGTTGACTATCTTCGCCACATAGGGTGAGCCTATGGAGTATCCTCTATGAAGAGGGTCCCAGCTCTTCAGAATATCGCCAATCTTATCCTCCAGTCACTGGATCAGTCATTCCAGGGCCTCGTAGGGTCGGCTTGACCGATGTTATCCCTTGCCGCCTCTTTGAGGTGGACGGAGGGTTCTACAACGGCAGGCCTGTGTCGACTGTTTACTTCCCCTTGACCGTTGTCCCGTCCTTGGGGTCGGCCCTTGTGGGGTCGGCCATCTACTGCCTCCCTTCTGGACCTCGCAGCACTCCTTGATCTGGACAATTTTTCCCGTAGATCATTTACTGGGTCGTGCCTCTCAAAGGTCGATCCCCTGCTCAGACGATCAAAAGCAGAGCCTCTCGGGCGATCGTCAGGATTTTGCCTTTCACACTTCCCTATGCTCTCCTGGAGAGGTCGCACAGTATTGTTGGAGACCTCATACGGCTCCCAGCATTCTATGGGGGCCTCCTCCCCCTCCAGATCATCATACTTGTCCTCAGGGTAAGGGTTTTCTTGCCTCCCCAGGCGTAGACGCCGGGGTTCAGCAACATCCCTCCGCCACTGTGGAGGTGGAAAGTCTTTGCATGGCGCCTAGGGTGGTCCCCTGGCCTCATGCTGCCGGAGTAATCATCTCAGGTGAAATCCTTGGTGGTCTTAGTATATTTTGGCTTAGAGCTATAAACTGCTCCTGCATGATCCGCTGGCTCGCTGCCAGAGACTTCAAGGCAACTGCCACATCAGTCATCTCAGACTGAGGTGATGGTTGGTTGGAACTGGGTCCTACCCCACTATCCGGCGGAGGGATAGGTGGTGGTTGAATCTCCGGTGCCATATGTTTGAGCTATGAAGAGTTGAACTGAAGAAAAGACTGGTAAGATTGAGAACCTTAATGGGTTTCTTTCAATAGTTGAACAGCTCCGCAAAGGCGGAGAACTGGTTCACCACCAGAGTGCCCGGTGAGGTCAAGTTGTACAAAGGAAGAGTTGTCTTCTCATTCCCACAGACGGCGTTAAACTGATGATGCTAAGATTCAGCACCACCAGATAAGTGATGATGAGCTCAAACTGTAATAACCATGCCAGACATATATATATATATATATATATATATATATATATATATATATATATATATATATATATATATATATATATATATATATATATATATATATATGTGTGTGTGTGTGTGTGTGTGTGGTGACAATTATTGTGCAACACAAATAGATAAGAGAAAAGAAATCACCAAGCAAGAATAAGGAATGTAAAACGACAATCACACAACAAAATATGTACGTGGTTCAGCAAAGATATTCCTACGTCCACGGTGGTGCAGTCAGTGTTATTTCTATGTATTTCCGAGGGTGATTACCGAGAATACAACTTGTCCTTTGCCCCGGACCTAGGGTTCAATATATACATGTTCATTTTAGTAAGTGGGGGTGTTGGACTCCCCCATATTTTCCATCTCTCCCTAGAACCTCCCTTAATGGGAACGTGGGAGGAGGCTGGATCATAATCAATTAAGAGATGGAAGTTCTAGACTTTGGGCCGCCAGAATTGGGCTACTCGTCCAGGTCCATCATCCTTATTTTGGGTACCCACAATTGCCCCTAAGTTTGTTGGGCCATGCTTTGGGCTCAATAAATTTAAATGATTTGTCATAATGGTTTTTTTCGTACATTGTGCAACTCTTCAAAAGTTAGGAAACTGATTATGGCGGCACCCGCTTCGTGGTTTGTGCACTATGATTATCAACTCTTAAAGGTTTTCTAGAATAGTCACTTTTCGAACGTCGTTTCAACCTTCTCAGCATTCTTCCATTTCCTGTGAGCTCTAGCTATTCATACTTTCTTCTCTCAGTCTCCATTTTCATTGCTTCCTTGTTATTTGGGTTCGTGATTCTTCATCGTTCGAAACGAACTTCCATCTTGTAAGTCTCTTGTGCCTTCTCTTTGTACTTTTTCTTTGAATTTGTAATTTTCTAGGGTTTTCCCATGACAAAGATTGGGAATAGGTCGGTCTCCGAGTTTAGGAAGTTTTATAACCTCCCAGAGTGGGTAGAGATTGAGTACAGTGCCTTCCCCCCTAGGAATGTTAAAGAGATAGAGGATGCCCATTGGATCCATGTTTTGTTGCTTTCCTAAGGAGGACTCACTTTTCCTCCCAACAATCTGTTCTTGCACTTCTTTGGTTATTTTAATATTTTTCCTGCACAGTGTTCGCCCAATGTGTGGAAGATAATTAATGGCGTCCATAGAATAAATCAGTTGTATGGTACTAAGTTAGGGCTTGTCGAGGTCTGTTTTTTCTACTCTTTTTCTTTAACTAGCTCTGGTGTCCTCTATCTCAAAGCTAGGAGCCCTGACAGGGTATTAGTAGTAAACCTATCTGATTCCCATAAGGACTATTGGCAAGAAGGTTTCCTTGTTAGAAATTGGCAATTTTCTCCCCAGTTTGAAGGGTCGAGGTCTGATAGGTTCTCTGTTCCCTTTTATGGGGAAGAATACATAGGTAGACGTTGCTCTGCTCTTTTAATTTTTGTTGATTTGTGATCTTTCTTATTTTCTCTGGGGGTTTGTTTCTTCAGCGAGGTCGAAGAATTTGGAACCTGCTCTCAGCGAGGTTCATCTTTCTGAATTGGTCAAGGCCTGGAATATCAGGGAACCTTTGGCTGACGGCGAGCACCCCCGATTCGCTGCTTTTCTGCTCGAATATAAGAACGTTGGCTCCAATTTTATAGCGAGGCCGATGGATAGTATCCCTAAATTTGATACCTTTTAAGAGACTATTGTGGATCCTATCCAGTTAGACGAGGAGGAGAGCAGCTCTGAAAGCGATATCGCAGGTGGTGCTGGAGGTAATTTGGGTGAAGGGAGCTCCAGTAGTAGTAGTTCCTCTGAACGTGGGGAATTTTCTTAAGCTCAAGAGTAGCCGAGTATATCTAGCAGTTCGAGCGAGGAGATGGTTCCTCCAAGGAAGAATTTAATTCGGGACGATGATGATGAAGATCACGTGCTTCTCAGTCAGAGATCGAAGAAGAAGAAGTCTAGCTCTGGGGCCATGGCTACTAGTTCTCGATCTTCTGCTCAGGAGCAGGAGAATAATAGGAAAGAAGAAGAGAAAGTGAGAGAGAGAGAGAGAAAAAAGGAAGAAGAGAGAAAGAAGATGGAGGAGAAAAGAATGATGGAGGAGAAGAGGAAGAGAGTAGGAGGATGGAATCGAGGATGGAATCGAGGATGAAAGCTGGGCAGGCCTTAGTCCCGGTGTCTGTACTGCTCGAGGGGGCTTCTGTTGTAATTTATCCTCAGTTAACCCCCGCGTTGCTCGAGAGAGAAGTTCTTCCTGCTGATCGACAAAGGGCGCTGGGGTCTCATCAACTGGCCCTACAGGCTAGCCAGACGCTAGCTTTGGTAAGACTTTCTTTTCTCTAATGTTTTAATGAATTTCGTCATTATCTTCTTCTAATGTCTTCTTCTTCCTGCAGTTTGTGACTGACTTCGTCGTGCTCTATCGTTCTCGCGATGAGATGGTGAAGAAAAATGGTGAGCTGGAGCAACAAAATAAAGCCTTGAAGTTGAAGGCTGCAGAGCTCGAGGCAGGTTTTAAAGCTGTTGATGCTGCTCGGATATCATCCGATCTGGATCTTGTTACTGCTAATCGAGAGAAGGACGCAACAGTTAAAGAGTTGAAAGAGCTGCGATAAGCCTACGACCTGGTTTGCTCGAGCAAGCTGGCTATCGTGGAAGAGAACAGAGTGCTATCTAAGGAGTTGAAGAAGAAGGAGTCTGAGGCGGTCACTACCAAGGAAGACTCATATAGCCCTGGTTGGGCTGCAGCATACTAGAATGTTGAGGTTCAGATAGGCTATATTAGCAATCTGAACTTCAAGAAGGACTGGAACAAGGCCCTCTTGGCTGCTGGTGTTGATATCGAGTCTCCTCTGTTCGACGAGCATAACCCGGGTCCGAAGCCGACTGTGGATGAAGTCCCTGCCTAAACTATCGAAGCCGCTCACCCTATCTCCCAAACAATCTCTACTGACGTTCCCCTTGCTGTAGCGACAGAGGTTACCCCTACTGAGGGCGGTGCTCCTACTGATGCTGATAAAGGGAAGCAGCCATCGACTTCTAGGCAACCTGAGGTTGCTAGTTAGTTTTTACTTCTAGGATTACCTCATATTTTTGCTTTCTCTGTTTGTAAATTTTCTTTTTGCTGCTCGATGTACTTTTAACCCTTATTAATGAAAAGGTTTCTTTTTCTGAGTGCACTGATTTGTATTTTTCTCTCCCTTTCCCTTTTATTGCTTGTAGTCGATTGATGTTGATGATTATATTCCTAACACTTCTCAATTGGGAAGGATGCTGGGGCCCGATGTAAGCTCTAAAGTTCGTCACACTTTTGTGAGGATTTATAAATCTCTGCGACTGAGGAACAAGCGCTTTATAGAGCAAACTGAGCTCGTTGCCAAGTTAAAGGACAGGCTCCAGGAGATGGAGGATATTGGTGCCTCAGTCTAAGAGGAGGTTAATACGCTGAGAGAGAATCTATTAGAGGCTTCTGAGATCAATCAAGTTGGGGAAGTTCTTCAGCAGGAGAATGAGGATTTGAGGAGAGAGGTCTCGAGACTTAGGGAGCATGCACCGAGCACTGCTCCAGCAGTATTACGAGGTTCTTCTTCATCGCGAGCTAGATCTGGTCAGGGAAATATCCCTCCTGCATTGCAAGGCTCTTCTCTTCCAGACATTCCGCGAGCTCGTAGGAACACCAGAGGTTCAGCTAGGGAAATGGAAGAGCTTCGTGATCATGTCCAGCGAGCGTATGTGATTGTTGCTGGGCTCCAGAGGGATGTTACTCGGTTGCGCCACTTGTTTAAGAAAGGACCTCGGCGAGTATGGGCCGACGGCTATGACCAGGGTTGGTCAGATGCTCCAACGAGGCTATCAAAGTTTGAAGAGATCTCCTTTATCAGGGGGTGGCTGAGTGCCTTGAGGGAGCTGCAAGTCCCGAGGAACTCGATGCTCTGGTACCGCCATGAGATTTCTCCTTCCACCCTGATGCCAAACCCCTTTCGGAGAGATGACCAATGGATCTCCATTGACGCCATCCCTCGGCGATTATTGGAATCAGATACAAATGAAGTCGAGGAGGAGTTAGCTCCTTCTCCCGATGATGGACGAAGAGCTCAAGTGGCTAATTATCTCATTCAGAGGCCTCGCCCCCACTAAGATTTTGCCAGTAGTTACTCTGTGTACTTGGTATTGTAGTAATGCTATGTCAATGTTTTGGGCGAGCTCGTTGACTAAACATGTATTAAACTTGTTGTAATTATAGTGGATTAATAAAATTTATGTTTTGGGCTAATTTAGCCGACTAAACAAGTGTATTATATTTTCCACATTCTTGCTTCTTTATGATCTTTAAATTTGTATTATCACGTAAGTGTCCTTCCAATCCAGTATAATATCGAGATACCATTGTGCACCACTTTGACTTTTAGGTCGTGTCGTCACACTCCCTTAGGCCTAAGTGTGGTAATTGGCGAGGACACACCTGGTGTTGGATGTTCTATCCGATCAGGATTTTATTCAACCACAGATGGTTTGGTGACCAGTTTCAATTTGTCCATATTGCCTAAGGATCTCCTGTAGGGATTCATATATTTCCAGGGTCAATGCTAAGAGGTCGTTCGTGTTTTATAATGAAAACCTGAGGAGGGGCCTAACCCTGCTATGGTGTAATGACCAGCGTGTCTTTCACTTTGGAAAGGGTGTGTGAGTTGTAGAGTCTAAATCCTACTAATTAACTGATACTTCGTAGAATGCAACTGCTAAATAACTTTGATTAATAAGTTTTAATATCATAAGTACAATGCAAAAGAAGAATCTAAAAATAGAATTTCTTGAGATTGGCTGCATTCCATGCTCGGGGTATGTCTCTACCTTCCATCGTTTGTAAATAATATGCGCCTTGCAGATTATCTCTTGTTATCTTGAAGGGTCCTTCCCAGTTTGGCCCTAGCTTGCCGTCTGATGGTTTTACTGCGTTGCCCAGGACTTTCCTTAGGACATAGTCCCCAACTCGGAATGTCCTCGGGTTGACCCTCTTGTTATAGTGCCTTACGAGCTGCTGCTGATAGCTCGCTAGTTTTACTAGGGCTAGCTCTCGGCGCTCGTCGGCTAGGTCAGCTCAGCGAGCAATGCTGCATCATTATGGCCTTGGTCGACAAGGTTGGACCTCATTGTTGGCAAGCCTTCTTCTAGTGGGATAACTGCTTCCATTCCATACGTCAGCGAGAATGGGGTTTCTCCCGTTGCTCTTCGTGGAGTGGTTCGGTAAGCCCACATAATATATGGTAATTAAATTACCCATACGCCTTTGGCTCACTCTAATCGCTTCTTTAACCCGTCGATCACAGTTTTATTGGAAGCCTCAGCTTGGCCATTGCTCTGAGGATAGGCCATCGAACTGAAATGGTGTCAGATTCCTTGTTCGTTACAGAAACTCTGAAAAGAGACGCTTTTGAACTGCGTTCCATTGTCGGTGATGATGGTTCTGGGGATGACAAAACGGGTGATTATATTTCTTCATATAAACCTTATCATATCTGCATCACGGATGTTCGCTAGGGGTTCTGCTTCGATCCATTTGGTGAAGTAGTCAGTTGCTACCAACAGATACTTGAGATTGGCTGTAGCGGTAGGAAGTGGTCCTACGATGTCCATCCCCCATTGGGCGAATGGACATGGGCTGGACAATGATTTTAGGTCGCTAGCAAGTTGGTGAACCGTAGGGGCGTAAAGTTGGCATTTCAAGCACTTGCGCACGTACATCGCAGAGTCCATTTGCATATATGGCCACCAATAGCCCTCCTTCATTGCTCGGAAAGCCAGAGATCTTCCTTCGATATGGCTTTCACAGATTCCTTCGTGAAGTTCATGCAGAACTTGCTCGACATCCTTTGGGTGAACGCATTGGAGGTAAGGACCGAAAAAGGATCTTTTGTATAGCCTGCCCTCATGAGATAAGTGAAAACGAGCAGCCTTGACTCTTATCTGGTGAGCAATCTTTTTATCATTTGGAAGTGTGCCATCCTTTAAATAGTCCCTTAATGGGTCCATCCAGCTGGGTGCAAACTCAATTCGGAGTACTTGCTCCATGCTTGGTAGCTCGCTGTTACGATTAATACTCGGGTGAGCGAGGAAATCGATGGGGATTGTTCTCTTTAAGTTTGAATCTATTGCTGAGCTTAGGGATGCTAGAGCGTCAGCATGGCTATTCTGTCCCCTGGGGAACTGCTGACATTGACTTTCTCAAAGTCAGCCAATAGCCTCTTCACTAAGACGAGGTAGGCTGCCATCCTTTCGTCTTTTGCATTGTAGTCCCCGTTGATCTGATTGAAGAGTAACTGTGAGTCGCCAAACACCTGTAATTGCTTTGCTCCCAAAGCGTGTGCTTTGTGGAGGCCGACTATCAGGGCCTCGTATTCTGCTTCATTGTTGGAGGCTTCAAATCCAAGCCTGACTCCCTTCTCGAGGATCGCATTTTCTAGAGTGATAAGTACGATGCCTACACCTGCCCCCTTTGAATTGGAGGCTCCATCAACGGATAATTTCCAGATTCCCTCCGTCGTGTGGCTCTGTTCTTGTTTGGCTGGCTATGGTGGGTCGCAAGGCCGTTTGCCTGTGAATTCGGCTATGAAATCAGCAAGGATCTGCCTCTTGATTACGTTCCTTGGTTAAAATTGGATATCAAATCGTCTGAGATCAACTGACCATTTAGACAATCTGCCCGACAAATTCGCCTTCCTTAGGATTGTTGTAAGGGGGTGTGATGTAAGGACGATTATAGTATGGGCTTCGAAATAGTGCTTCAGTTTCCTTGAAGCCACTACTAGTTCAAAGGCGAGCTTCTCCAGCGGTAGGTATCTCTACTCGGCCTCAAGCAGGGTTTTGCTCGCATAGTAAATGGGGTAATGGATTCCTGCAACTTCGCACATTAATACAGAGCTGACAGTGTGGTTGGAAATGGAAAGGTACAGGTACAAAGAATCTGTTTGTTGTGGTATGATGAGCAGTGGTGGAGATCTTAAGTAAGCTTTGAGCTCAACCAATGCCTGGGAGAAATCTGGGTTCCATTCTACCGTTTTGTTCCCCTTTAGAAGCTGGAAGAAGGGCTTGCATTTCTTAGAGGATTTAGAGATAAAGCTATTTAAGGCGGCGAGCATACCAGTGAGCTTATGTACGTCCCGGATTGTTAACGGAGGTTGTACCCTATTAATCGCATCGATCTGGTCTGGGTTAGCCTCTATGCCTCTCTTACTAACCAAGTACCCAAGAAATTTTCCTGACTGGACATCGAACGAACACTTGCTCGCGTTAAGTTTCATTCGGTATTTCCTGAGGATTTCGAAGGTGTTTGACAGGTCTGAGAGGTGGTCTTCTTTGTTGTTGCTTTTAACGAGCATGTCATCGATGTAGACCTCCATGGTGTCTCCCAGTTAGTCCTTGAACATCTTAGTGACTAGTCGCTGGTAGGTTGCCCCTCTGTTTTTTAGCTCAAAGGGCATGACTTTGTAGCAGTATAACCCAACTGTGGTGATGAATGTTGTTTTTTCTTAATCTGGGGCATATAGAGGGATTTGATGATACCCTGAGTACGCATCCAGAAAACTCATTCGCTCGTGAGCTGCAGTGGCGTCTACCAGTTGGCCAATTTTTTGGAGGGGTAAATTGTCTTTAGGGCATGCTCTGTTGAGGTCGGTGTAGTCGATGCAAACTCTCCACTTCCCATTGCTTTTTGGAACTACTACTGGGTTGGATAACCACTCAGGGAATTGTACCTCCCGTATGGATCCTGCATCCAGCAGTTTTTCTACTTCTTTTTCCATGGCTTTTGCCTTCTCGAGTGCAGTTCACCGTGCCTTCTGTGTGATTGGTTTGAATGTGGGATTAATGTGCAACTGATGACAAACCATACTGGGATCAATTCCAGGCAGCTGGTAGGGTTCCCACACGAAAACATCTACATTACGTCTCAGCAGAGTTGTCAATTCCTTCTGTTCCTGGTTAGTGAGAGAGGCTCCAATCAAGAAAACTCTGTTACTGTTGCTATCACCAGCTGTACCATCTTTCAGAGGGGAGGAGACTAGTCTCCTCTACTCCAGGTCTTCCGTTCTTTAATTGCTATTTAGAAGGTGTCAAACCTTCTTGTTCTTCAACTTTCTCGCTGGGCTGATCGGCCTTCTTCTCTGGCCTTGGTCGGATGGCTACTATGAAGCACCTTCTTGCCATTGCTTGATCGCCGTGGAACTCCATTACTCCTCGCTCGGTTACGTATTTGAGTATTTGATGGTAGGTCGAGGAGACTGCTTTCATTGCATGGAGCCATCCCCTGCCGAGGATGGCTTGGTATGGTGAGTCGATGTCAACCACAAAAAACTCAATCATCTTGGAGACGTTTCCCGCGCGTACTGGTAGTACAATTTTTCCCAGGGGCATAGTTATTTTTCCAGCGAAGCCCACTAAAGGGACTCTAGCTTTAGGTCGGCGACGCTTAACTTTAATTTTCTGAATAGGTCGAGATACATTACCTCGGATGAGCTTCTTTGGTCGACAAGCAACTTGTCGACGTCAAAGTTAGCTATTTAGAGGGTAATGATCAGGGCATCGTGATGTGGGTTCCTTACTCCCACCAGATCTTTCATCTATGAAAACGATATGCTTATTATAGTTGACGTCGTCTGCTCATCGATGATTTCCTGACTGTGAGTTTTCTAGATCGATCTAAAAATCTTGCATCACTGCTGTAAGTTTCTTCATCTCCATTCGAGCTGAATTTCCTTGGATCTTCTTGGCATCAGAGGCCCCATGAATTACTGCGAACTCATGTCCAGCATCATCGTCGAGCACGTTGTCGTGTCTTGCCTCCCTATTGGCATCCGCTTTCTCTGCCTTCTTCTCCACAAACTCGTTCAAATGCCCAGACTGGGCTAGCTCCTCGAGGTGAGACTTAAGGGCTTTGCAATGCTCAGTCTTATGTCCTCCCTCTTTGTGAAAGGCGCATCTCAGCGCATTGTTTCTCTTTAAGGGATCTCCTCCCATCTTCCTGGGCCACTTGATGAATGGCTCGTCTTTGATTTTTACGAGAATTTTGTAAATTAGTTCTTTAAAAATGGTGTTGACAGCCTGAAATGCTTTCGACGCGTCACTGTTGCCTCCATTTTTAGAGCTATTTTTGCCCCCATTCTTTCCTCCTTTCTTCTGGTTCTCAGTTTGTCACTGCCCTTGGTAGTGAGTTTAGCTCGACCATTTTCCCCTTTACTGAGGCGAGTGACATCTTCCACCTTAGCGTACTTCTCGATGCGAGCCATTAGGTCATCAATAGTCATAGCCTCCTTCTTTGTCAGGGGCTGGTATAGAAGGGAAGAGCTGGATAGCCCAATTTTGAAAGAGGCCACTGCCACTTGCTCCGAGAAATCCTCGACCTCATTGAATAACTCCCAGTACCTTTTCGCGTAGTCTGGGAGGGTCTCTTGAGGCCTTTTCTTCATTATCAGCAAAGCATCCATCCTTTTGGGATGGGAGCTACTAGTGATGAATCGGGCCATAAAGAGCTCGACCAGGGATTTGAAACTCCTGATGGACCGGTGAAGGAGCCTTTCGAACCACTTCTGCACCACGTCATGCAGGCTCGAGGGGAAAATTCAGCACATTAGTGCGTCCCGGTGGTTCCAGAGGGTCATGGCCTACCGGTACTGCCTGACGTGATCAATGGGATAAGTCTCACCGTCATAAATTTTGAACCTTAGAATGGAAAATTTCTTGGGGGCTTCTTTTTCTTCAATTTTCCTCGTGAAAGGTGATTTCATCTGGGTTTTGAGAGCTCTCCTAGCGAGTTCTAAGGTCGATCTGGTACCGTGATGGGAAGGATGTTGGTCCATCTCCCTTCGGACCAGATTTCGTATGTTCTCGTTGCTGCAAGTAGGGCTCTGGTAACGGCGAGCTTTTCGCAACTGCTCGCGTAGGTCGTCGTCTAATTCCTCTCCCTCAACTTTTTGGGATCCTCGCTGGGGCTCCTTCCTCGGCTGCGAGACTTGCTCGCCTGAGGTCTAGGAGTGCGGTACGGACGTCTCCTGGTATCATGATGAAGCTCTCTCTCTAGTCTCTCTAATCTTCTTTTTAGGCGAGCATTCTCAGCCTCGTTTCTGCGATAAGATTCCCTCTGCTCATGGAGCCTTGCCTCATACGCATCAATCAGTTTGGATATCTGCGTGGACCTCGTTGGTCCTTGGCTTTCACTGAGGATGGACTTTCTAAGCGAGCCCTCTGATCTGAACGCCAGACTTCAGATCTAATCCTACGAGGAGCAGGTGGTTCTTGAATATCCCCTGCCTGGGGAGCATTGCTACTATGACCAGACATTTTAGACTCCTTTTTTGGTGGGGGCTTTCTCAGGGAAGATAAACGTTCCCACAGACGGCGCTAATAATGGTGACAATTATTGTGCAACACAAATAGATAAGAGAAAAGCAATCACTAAGCAAGAACAATGAATGTAAAATGACAATCACACAACAAAAGATGTACGTGATTCAGCAAAGATATGCCTACGTCCACGGTGGTGCAGTCAAAGTTATTTCTATGTATTTCCGAGTGTGATTACAGAGAATACAACTTGTCCTTTGCCCCGGACCTAGGGTTCAATATTTATATGTTCATTTTAGTAAGTGGGGGTGTTGGACTCCCCCAAGTTTTCCATCTCTCCCTAGAACCTCCCTTAATGGGAACATGGGAGGAGACTGGATCATAATCAATTAAGAGATGGAAGGTCTAGACTTTGGGCCGCCAGAATTGGGCTACTCGTCCAGGCCCATCATCCTTATTTCGGGTACCCACAATATATATATATATATATATATATATATATATATATATATATATATATATATATATATATATATATATATATATATATATATATATATATATGTGTGTGTGTGTGTGTGTGTGTGTGTGTGTGTGCGTAGAAGGGGATGAGTATAAGAGGAATAAGACAATGATGTATAGTGGTTCAGCCAATTAGGGCTACATCCACTGTGAGTGTGTGATCCACTAAGTATGGGCACTTATGGCCTTGGATACAATGCACATAAGCTCACTTTCTGTCTCTCTACTGTGTATATGCAGAGTTTTTGCTAGGTTACAATTATCGATCCCTTTGCAGGTTTGTAGGTGGCAAGTATATATAGGTCTTGGGGGGTGTAGTGTACCACCCAAGCATGCATGGTGCATGTGAGTGATGGTCTAGCCAATCCCCTGTTGACACCTGTAGATGCCACCTGTGCTTAATGATGACATAATATTCCCTCATGTGAGAGGGTGATATTGTTATAACGGTCTTCCACGTGCCATGTGAGTCCCACGCGCACTGTTCCACGTGTCCTCTAAATCACGCGCTGTGATGATGTCACCCCCGGCCTATGATATGAGGCCGAGGGTAAAGTTCCTGCTGGCAGTGAGCCTAGCCTAATGTCTATCGTACCCTTGTAGGGTTATCCAGACCATGATGAGGGGTTCAGCCCCTTGAAGGGTCGTCTGGGCCTGATGAGGGGTTGTCCCCTTGAAGGGTCGTTCGAACTATGACGAGGGGTCGGCCCCTTGAAGGGTCGTCTAGGCCATGATGATGGGTCGGCCCCTTGAAGGGTCATCTGATATTGGTTGAGAGATCATCCTGGCCTCGCCCTGGTAGATTACTCCCTCGGCCTGGCCGAGGGTATATGTGGGTATATCAGATACTATGTGGCCAAGAACTATTCCCTCAGTGACCATGAACTGGCATTTCTCCCAATTCTGCACTAAGTTCTTTTCCACACACCGGGCAAGTACTTGTTCCAGTTTTTCTAAACAAAGATCGAAAGAGGTGCCAAAAATGCTGAAATCGTCCATGAACACTTTGAGTCCTCTCTCGACCATGTCTCTAAATAGACTCAACATGCACCTTTGAAAGGTCGCGGGTGCATTACCCAAGCCGAATGGCATACGTTTGTACCAAAAGGGTAAGTGAAGGTTGTTTTCTCCTGGTCAAGTACATCTACCTCAATTTAGTTATATCCGGAATAACCATCAAGGAAGTAATAGTAAGGGTGTCCCGCTACTCTCTCAAGCATTTGATCAATAAATGGCAAGGGGAAATAATCTTTCCTAGTTCCCGCATTGAGTTTTCGGTAATCAATGCAAACGCGCCACCCGGTGGTGGTATGTTGGGGAACTAGCTCTCCCTTAGCATTCTTAATCACTGTCATTCCCGACTTCTTAAGGGCGATTTGAATAGGTCTCACCCACTTGCTATCCGAGATTGGGTAGATAATCCCGACATCCAATAACTTGATAATTTCGATTCTCACTACTTCTTTCATATTGGGATTTAGCCTTCTTTGCATTTCTCTTGAGGGCTTGACATCCTCTTCGAGATGGATCTTGTGAGTGTAAATCAAAGGACTTATCCCCTTCAAATCAGCAATGCACCAACCAAAAGCACTTTGGTGCTTTCTCAGAATTTATAATAGTTTACCCTCTTGTTCTTCCTCTAGGCTAGAGGAGACAACAACAGGAAATGTCTCATCCTCTCCTAGGTATGCGTATTTTATATGGGAGGGAAGTTTCTTCAATTCAAGGGTTGGAAATTTGTCGCTGGAGGGAACTATGCGTGTATCCCTCGGAGGTAACTCCTCGAATCTAGGAACCCAACTTATATCTCTCGCATCCTCGTCCGACGCTCTCTCATCGAGTAACTCTCTCAACTCCTCAACCTCCCTCTCGAATTCAGTGTACGTCCCCTCACTCTCGTGTCTCGATACTAAACAGGACCCTAAGGCGTCTACACAATAGTTCTCCTCAAAGTACTCCTCTACTATCTCATCTATGAAGCTCACCGCGTGAAGGTCATCTTCTTCCCCTGTATGTTGGGCTATATGGAAGATGTTGGTCTCTAAGGTCATGTTCCCAAAAGTGAGTTGCATATGCCCATTCCTAGTGTTGATAATAGCGTTAGCCGTAGCTAAAAATGGGCGCCCGAGAATGATGGGAACATGATTTGCTCGAGGCGAAGGAAGGCTCCTTGTCCCAAATAATAGAGTCTATCGGGAAGTAGAAAGTGTCAACTTGGACGATCACATCCTCAACTACACCTCGTGGTATCTTCATAGTTTGATCCACTAATTGGAGAGTGATTCTTGTGGGCTTGAGGTCGCCCAAATCAAATTGCCTATAGATGGAGTAAGGGAGGATATTGACACTTGCTCCCAAATCAAGTAAGGCTTTTTTGATTTTATTTTCTCCAATGATCCAGGAAATGGTGGGTGCACCGGGATCTTTGAATTTAGGCGGGAGATTGTTAAGTAGAATGGAGCTCACGTTATGTGATAGAAAAACATTTTTCTTTACCTTTATCTTTCTCTTTACCGTCAATAAGTCTTTAATGACTTTTGCATAAGATGGAATTTGCTTAATGGCATCGAGGAAAGGTAAATTGAGCTTTACTTGCTTTAGCACATCTAGCACGTCATCACGTGGATTTACTTCATGGGAAGGAATCAACCTTTGAGGAAACAGTGTCGCGGTGGGTGGTTTCACTACTACCTCAAGCTCATTAGTGTCTTCTTTTTCACTCTCATTCAAGGGGACATCTTTGGACTCTTTCGTGCCGGGCAAAATCTCCTTGTCTTGCGTTGTGTCGTGTGGGGGAGGTGATAAATCAATGACTCTCCCACTATGAAGAGTGGTCATAGCTTAACATTGCTCCTGATGTTCAGTAGAGGTGGAGCTAACACTAGTTTGACCTTGGGGAGGTCTTTGGCCCTGGGCAGGAAACTTTCCCTTCTCTTGGACACTCAACGAGGATTGTATCTTTGACATATTTGCATTTATGTCGCTGATCAGATGATCATATCTAGCATTGGTTGCAGTCTGGCTATTGATAAATTGATTTGTAGTATCCTCGAGAGTTTTTCGCGGTGGAGGGATATATGCTCCTTGAGGTGGTGGTGCTTGCACATGTCCTTTCATGTGTGGAGCATGTTGAAAATGTTGTGGTGGAGGAGGGGCAACATGTGAAGTAGGGTTCATTGCAGCATGTTGTTGCCCATAGCTAAAACAAGGATGGTTTTTCCATGAAGGGTTGTAAGAATTCTCGTGCGGTGCACCGAAATTACCCTTAAATCCTCCTATACCACTGACTTGCTCTTGAAGCATCACTTTATAGGCGTGTATAGTTAGGCATTCCTCAGTTGAATGACCCGCCTCACAAATCGCACACACCTTCTCGACGGGGTTTGGTATGGATCCAGTTGGTCCTCTTCCATATACCTCACATAGGTCTCGTAATCCTTTCTCAAGTATATCCAATCGACTGTCCGTCATAGAATTCTTATCTATGTGAAATAGACCGGACGCAACTGGAATGGTGGTCACTTGACGATTTCGATTTTTAGCATTAGGATCAGATGTATCCCAGGATTGGGTAGTCTCGGCGACATACCTCAGGTGAAGTTCAGCATCATGGGCGTCTAGTTCGACAAAAGGACCACTACCCATGGTTTCAACGAGTTGTTTGGAATTAAGATTCAGCCCATTATAGATAAAGGAAATGATTTGCGCTGTATCAAATCCATGATGGGGGCATGAAGTAATTAACTCATTGAAACGCTCGTAACATCGATGAAATGGCTCATTTTCCGATTGTCTGAAAGCTTGAATTTGAGCCTATATGGAGATTGTTCGAAGTGGTGGAAAGAATTTCTTGAGAAATCTAGATTGCAACTCGTTCCAAGATGGAATCGATCTTGGAGGTAAAGACCATAGCTAGGTCTTAACTTTATCTTTTAGCGATAACGGGAAGAGTTTGAGGCGGATCACCTCTTGTGTGCAAGTTTGATCATTGAGAGTATCGTACACATCCTCAAATGCCCTAATGTGGAGATATGGCTTTTCAGAATCCATACCATGGTAATGGGGTAACATCTAGATCATCTCGTTTTTAAAACGAAATTGCCCGGCATTATACGGGAGTATAATGCATCCCGGAGTGACAGTGCGCTCGAGATATAAGATTTCTCTCAGTGGGCGGTATGGAGTCTCTTCCTCACCGGCGGCTGCACTACCGTGTTGCGACATTTCTTTCTCTCTTAAAGACTCGGTGTCCTCACTTGGTGTGCTCGGAGGTGTGTCCTAAGAAATAAAACGGAGTGTTATTTGAGATTGAGTGTGACGGTGTGGGAGGTAGAATCCAGAACTGTGGGGCGTTAGGAGTGTGAGGGATATCGGGGTCGTACTCAACTATTGGATTTTCGTGAATTCGGGTTGGCGTATTATGGGGTGTGGGAGTGAGTTCAGAATTTTGCATTAACAGCTTATGAGAGATGATGATGGATATTTTCGTGCTTTTTGAATTTTTTTATGTTTTTGGATTTTTGGAAATTTTTGCTCAAAGTTTTAGATTGACTCGATCTAATAATAAGTCTACCTAGATCCCCGGCAACGGCGCCAAAAACTTGACGCGACTCAGAAAGTGTCTCTAATGTGCATTCTCTTCTAGGCTCAAGTTCAAGCCCGTCGCGTTAGTAATAAACCCGATAAGTCGGGATCGTATCCTCAGGGAAATACGACAATGAAATTGTAACGACGTTGGATAGACAAGGAAATCCTAACTCTGACTCTAAAGGGAAAGAAAAGTGATTTGGTTTGTGGAAGAACTACACTAGATGCAATTATGAAATTATGAAAAGGTGCAATTATACTAAATTACCTAAAATATTGATGAAGAAAGATTTAAAACTTTAAACTTAAATGATGAGAAAAACAGGACAAGAATACAATCCCCCAACCCTAGTGTATTGCAGGTATAATACTAATCGTAAATTTAACTGATTAATTAGACCCGAAATTTATTACTCCAAAGCATTACGTATATGAGGTTCAAGCCCGCACCATACTTAATCAGAGGATGAGTAAATCAGTATTACGATAGTTACACTCGAGTTGCATTCTAAAGCATCCCGGTTACCCGGAAGCAAACGAGATCCAAAGATCTAAAATTGTCGTGTTCCTACGCAATATGGTCGTAATAAATCACTAAATTCATAGGATTAATGATATACATATGCATCTATCACATCAGGTTGGATTCATGTATCCCGACCTTAGAAAATCTAGCCTACCATGTTCAAACTAATGAAAACAATTTTTGAATTGCAGAAAACCATGATTAAACTAAGGAAAATTTGTAGAATGATGTAGAAAGGAATTGGACTGAAGAAAATTAACTCCTAATCTTACCAAAGCAGTAAAAATAGCAATTAAGAACACTTGTAATCACTGAAATCTGAATAATCTTCACTCTTGGAATTAAAAAATGGAAAATTATATTAATTCTCCGTACTAAAAACGATAATAACTCGGGTTTATATACCCTACAAAATTCCAAGAGTTTTAGCTGCACTAGGACTCTCCATTAGAGAAAGATAAAAATTCAAAACTCGACAGTCGGACCGGTCCGGTCCTCTTGCGGATCGGTTTGCCTGGAATCCGGAGCAATTCTTTTATTTCTTGGGCGGATCGGTCCAAGGCAGATCGGTTCTTTTGTTTTTCTTCAGTTTCGATCCGTCTTCGGTCCGAGGTTCTCTGGAATGTGGTATTGCGGACCGGTCCGGTCCGGTCCTCCTGCAGATCGGTCTGCCTTTGACTTTTTTCTCCAACTTTGACTGCTCATAACTTTCACACCGGAACTCCGATTGAGGTCCCATTCCTTCCTTTGTACTCGTAATTGAAGGTTCTTCAACTTTTCTTTAGATGCCTCATCCGAATTTCGGGTAAAAATTACACTTTTGCCCTTTTGACTTTTCTTTCTTTTCTTTATTGATTCTTTCGGTTTCTTTCTTTCGTTATTAACATTAAATACGTGCAAAATTAGAATAAAATACCAAAACTCAGTGTACTCATTAGCATAAGTCAGTAGCAATATTATGAGATAAAATCCAATCGATTACGTTGTTCGAGGTGCTAAAAGTAACTAAATGAAAGGGATAAATTTGAAAGAATTTATGCCTAATCAGTACCAAAGGAAGAGCGACGCCGAAACTCAAGGAATGGAGGAGGACCGGAGATAGAGTGAGATGATGGCTTGGTAGTAGCGTCGGCTAGTATGGATCAGATGATGTGGATCGCAGTTGTGTGGTAACAGCGTCGGGTAGTGTGGATCACCGGGTAGCATGGGTAAAGAGAAAGAGAGAGATACTTAGGTTAAAATGATTTTCTCCCCTCTTGAAATTTTGGTCCCCGCTTGAAATTTTGGGGTGTTATTTTTTAATAAAACGTACCCATATTTGGCACGATTTAAAACCGTACCAGATTTTGGTACTATTTTAAACTGTGCCAGATTATGATCAAATCGCGCCAGATTCTGGCACGGTTTAAAACCTTGCCATAATCTCCTTGCCGGTGGGTGACATATTAGCATATTTGGTGTAGTGAATGTCTTTGAAAGAGTATGGCCAATTCAGAGGGTCAAGGCTGATTTGAGGACCTACGGTTGAGGATGACCGATTCTGCGGGTCGAGGTCAATTTTGAGGACCTAGGGGGAATACCGAGGATGATCTAAAAGAAGTGATGATCAAAGATTTAGGTCAATTTTAAGGACCTAAAGTGATGTTGGGGGGGACCAATTCTGCGAGTCAAAGCCAATTCTGAGGGCTTAAATTGTGATGACCAATTCTACGGGTCGAAGCCAATTCTGAGGACTTAAGTTGAGATGACCAATTCTGCAGGTCAAAGCCAATTCTGAGGGCTTAGGTTGAGATGACCAATTCTGCGGGTCGAAGCCAATTCTGAGGGCTTAGGTTGAGATGACCAATTTTGTGGGTCGAAGCCAATTCTGAGGGCTTAGATTGAGATGACCAATTCTGCGGCTCGAAGCCAATTCTGAGGGCTTAGATTGAGATAACCAATTCTATAGGTCGAAGCTAATTCTGAGGGCTTAAATTGAGATGACCAATTCTGAGGGTCGAAGACAATTCTGAGGGCTTAGGTTGAGATGACCAATTCTGCAGGTCGAAGCTAATTCTGAGGGCTTAGATTGAGATGACCAATTCTGCGGGTCGAAGCCAATTTTGAGGGCTTAGATTGAGATGACCAATTATACGGGTTGAAGCCAATTCTGAGAGCTTAAATTGTGATGACCAATTCTGCGGGTTGAAGCCAATTTTGAGGGCTTAGGTTGATATGACCAATTCAGCGGGTCGAAGCCAATTTTGAGGGCTTAGGTTGAGATGACCAATTCTGCGGGTCAAAGCTAATTCTGAGGGCTTAGATTGAGATGACCAATTCTGCAGGTCGAAACCAATTCTGAGGGCTTAAATTGAGATGACCAATTCAGCGGGTCTAATCTAATTCTGAGGGCTTAGGTTGAGATGACCAATTCTGCGGGTCGAAGCCAATTCTGAGGGCTTAGGTGTGATGTTCTCGGGGAACTCTGTCGGGGAAATTACCTTGTGATTTTAATTTGAGTTGGGAAGCTAATTGCTGGGGAAATCCTCGTATCTTTTGGAGACTTTGTCGGGGGAACAACCAATTTGATGTTGTAGATTCCACTAGGGAAGTGATTAGGTGGTCTTGGGTTTGGATGTATTTCTCGAGGAAATTTGAGACCTTTCGGGAATAGGAGATAACCTAATGTTCGGGATACTTTATGGGTCCTCTGGGGACGTTGTCGGGGAGAGATTCGCTTGGCCTTCGAGATTTCCGCTAGCGAAATAGGGGTTTCGCTTGAGGGAGTGCGATATTTTCTTGATGAAAATGTTCTAAATCCTCTCCGGGATTTTTAAGAATTTTCTGAGGATTTTTCAGGGTTTTCTGGCATTTTTTGGGAGTTTCCGTATGAAAACTTAAGGGGGGTTCCGATCGGCATGGTGTGGAGGATGCCATTCGACAGTGGCACGAACTTTTGGACTGCCTCGAGAAGGTAAAAGGTCAGTGTCGATCGGTAGGCGGGGGTTCAATGCCGATCGGCATGACCCTTGGCATCCTATAAAAAGAGTGCGGGTTCCCCTCATTTTTCACAGCTTCTAGCCTTCTCTCTTTCTGCGATTTTCTTCTGCGAATCGTTCTAGCATTTCGCAATCTAAAAAATGGCCACTTTTGTGAGCACTGTGGTACACAGGGAGTGGTTGGCTATTGACGACTGGGCGAATGTGGAGTGGAGGGCCAAGGCGCCTCTTACTTTGGGGAGTGAGAACTCTTTTAATGCATTTGAGTCGTCGCATCATCACACTTCTAGGGTGTGATGTAAGTAAAAAAAATTACCTTTGGCATTCTTTTTTTTTTAGTGATTTCCTTTTTTCTTGGATTTTGACAAGGTTTTTCTTTTGACAATCTAATGTTTCTTTGTCGACTATGTGTTCCCGCGGGATGACGAGGCTTAAGGATGTTTGGGAGCACCTTCCACCTGTGGTGCGTTGGGTAGTAACGTCAGCAGGCTGGCGTCTATACTGGATGAGACGCCTCATTCGATGGCGGTCTTATGCGCACTGGGGGAGAGGTGGTGGAACACTACCCATACCTTCCATTTTTTCTTCGGGGAGATGACTGTGACTCCTATAGATGTGAAGTAGCTACTGGGACTAGATTGTGATTAAGAGCAGATACAGGTGGATCGCTCTTTACGGATGAGGCCTAAGGCGGTGCGGGCGGCTCTCGGTGATGTGGGGAGGATAGTATCTGGGGACTCTATTCGTCGGTCCCTGCTTAGGGATGTTTTGTTGGGTAAGGTGATTGATGTGGAGGACGGGCTGCAGGTGAGGCAGATGGTCCGGTTGTTTATTTTGCTGGTACTAGGGGGATTTTTGGTGGCGTCAAGCGGCGCCGTCATCCACTTATGGTTTTTGCTATACTTGAGGATGTTTTATAACATCCCTCTTTATGATTGGGGGATCCTAACTTTGGCGACACTTTATTTTTCTCTAGATGCATTCAGCTGGTGCTGCCAACAGACTTTTACTGGAGCCACGTATCTTCTTGAGGTATTCTTTAGTTTGTGCATTTTCCTTTCAAGCATTCGTATTTTCCTTGTGCGTCTCTTTTTTATCACGAATTTTTATCTTTGGAATACGTGGTTCTATGAGGTGATTGGGTGCAATACCCAGCTGATTTCTCTAAAGGATGAGACTGTTAGGAACTTTTATCGTTTGTATCGGTGGCGGAAGGTTAATCGATAGTCAAGGAAGTCTCTTTCTCTAGAGGCGGTGCGTCAGGTCTTGAATGGCCTAACCAGTGATAGGGTAAAAAAAATTTCTTCTTCAGTCTTGGTCTTTGTTTGCTCTGATTCCATATTAACTTATATCTGCTGTGGATTTTTCAGGTGACCTTTTACCCTTGGGGGACGGCTATTCAAGACATGGGGTCAACTGGGGTGAATAAGAAGATGAGGCGTTTGCTGGCACATGAGTTTGGCCACTCTTGGTATCTCGAGGAGAGGGTGGTTCGACAGATTGCTGAGGAGGAGGAGGTGGTGGTGCCACCTACGAGTCCCTCTATGTCTATGAAGCGGGAGAGGCTGTTGCCAGAGGATGTGAGGATCGCGGCAATGATTGACGAGTCATATCTGTTTTACACCGATACGACCGTACCGTATGATTATATGGACTTCGTGACGAGTTGGCTGCTGGCACCCAGCGTATATGATGCACTGCCTTTCCCTCCTGCAAGTTCGAGTCGGCCAGTGGATTCCTCCTACAGCGGT
Organism: Sambucus nigra; assembly: GCA_949130495.1. Lineage (NCBI taxonomy): Eukaryota > Viridiplantae > Streptophyta > Magnoliopsida > Dipsacales > Adoxaceae > Sambucus > Sambucus nigra. The sequence goes on along the minus strand of OX422207.1, from coordinate 285,592,334 downwards.
GGTGGTTCATCGACAACTACGGCGGTGGCGGCTTCGGAGGTCTCCTTTGTGAGGTTTCATACTCCTCCATATAATATTCGGCGGGCTGATAGAGGGATGGTGCCTATGTTGCATCGTCCTCATGCGATGGACCCGAAGGAGTTGGGCTTGACAGAGGAGGTTCTTCGTCCTTTGGTATATCTTTATGTTCTTTTCTTTTCCTTCTTTTTGGTATCTCTTGATCTTTTCGACTTGATACCGATTTTGACTTTTCCTGCAGCAAGTCAGGGTGTCCACCACTTGGCTGAGGGATAATAGAGACTGGATATTTTCGACGACCGCCCATATTCGGGGTGCAGTCCCTGTTCCTTCTTGCTTGGTGTCGTTTGCCTCATTCGGGGAGGAGTCTGGTTTGGGTAGCGGTGGTGCGTCGTCTCGTCAGAGGGGAAAGAGAACGCATCGCAAGGATGTGAGTTCTTAGAGAGAGAGGGGAAGGGTAAGTGAGAGAGAGAGAGAATGTGGGTTTAGGATGAGTCCCGTTATTTTTCTACTTTTCTTTATTTTCCTACAAAAATGAAGTAACACAAAACAATATCTATGCAATGCAATGGAGTTTTTATTATCTTTTGTTAGTAATGAATGAATGAATGCATATGCGCTTTTTACTTTGCTGCTGAGACTGTAAAAAGAAATATTTTTGGGATTTGAAGGAAAGTTTTATTTAAAATGAGAATTTATATAAAGATGGAAGGGGATTTTGAAATTCTGTTGAGAATATCAATTTAGTTTTATTGAATTTTCTGATTTTGACAAAAGAAGAAAAGGGGAAGTTTCTAAAAAAAGGGGGTTGTTGATCGGCAAGACCCTTGTCTTGCCTATCGGCAGGTCAGTCCAGTCTAATCAATCAAAGCTTTGATTGGTACCCTCTTCAGCCTTTGGTACGTTATTGGGTAGGATTTTCTATGATTTCTGCAGGGGTTTTGTCTTTCGTGAGGGTTTTCAAGTATAAAAAGGGGTAAGGGTGGAGTGCTTTCATCACACCTTCATATTATAGCTTTCTTATTCTATGAGATGGCTCTCCCTAGTAGTGTTGAGTTTGCCACCTACCTCGAGACTTTGGAGGCAATATGCTCCTATAACATCGACTACGATGCTTTTAACATGCGTCGAGTCTCTTTATGGAGTAATCGGCCCATAGAGTGGAACATGTTGATGGAGGTAGTACAATTTTGGTACCTCGAAGACCATGTATTCCATTTTGGCTTGGAAGAAGTCTGTCCGACTTATGAGGAATATTCTACTATATTGGGAGTAAATCCTAGTGTGGCGGCTACTATGTCTGAGTTTCTCAATCTCCTCAGGAGATGTTGGTTATACTTCTCCGCATCTATCCCTCGGTGGGTAGATCCTTGGTTCCTGGAGGAATGATTTTCCCTTCGGCGATGCTGCGATTTGTGCATTTGTAGGAGGTTGGTGATACTGGATATGCCAAATCCGTCATTCTGGGCTTGGTTTCAAAACTGTTGCTGGTGACTGGGGAATTGCTGGTGAACCCACAATTTGCAGTTATTACTTCATGTATGTCCTACCATCGCAATACTACGACGGTGATACTAGAGGAGACTTTGAATGGCCTGGATGCCTATCGAGAAGGTCGTTCTGAGTTTCTAAGGGGAAGCCCTGTGATGTTGTTCATGTGGTTGTCTGAAAGATTCTGCCTAGTGACTCCTCCGAAATACCCTTTGTCGGCTGTACCCAACTTTTTTCGTGCCATTTCATGAGCATTGGCCTGGATATTAAGAGCTGGGAGAACTGGTTTGTGGATCATGGGGCTCTAAATCTGCACTGGTCAGTGCCTTGGTGGGGACAGTTGCTACCTATTCTGGAGCTGGGGGAATATTTGTATGTCCGGCTAGCTGGTCTCAGACAGACCTCTTTCTATTTCCCTTGGCGGCTTATGTGCCAATTTGGCTGGGAGCAGGTCGTGCCACCTCGGACACTAGATTTCTTTCCAGTAGAAGATATGACAGAGTGTCTGCGCATGCGGCTTGGCTCTTTGTGGGAGAGTTGGCGTCCATCGACCCGTCCTTCTCAGTCTATAGGGAGAGTTTGTCACATCCCTGGGAATTATATGAAATGGTAGTGGAGAAGAGTGGTCAGCAAGATGCTGGTAGTGGAGACCGGACAAAAGTGGCTCGTCTTATCCGATACCATGGAGGGAGGTGTGGTAATTTTTCCGAAACTGGTTCGAGCTTATCAGTCTATGGAGCGTCTGCGGCACTCTATTCAGACAGGGGAAGCTTGGGGACCCCAGGATGTAGATGATGATGATGGAGCGGACTCCTCTGATAGCTATGGGTAGGACTCTTGGGGGAGTTTATTTTGTAATGGGGAATAAGTTTGGGAATTTATTTAGGTTTTTAGGAAGGTAGGGGGAAGGGAGTTATCCATTCCTTTTCTTATGTAATTGCAATGTAACTTTTTATTAGTGAAATAAACAAGTTTTTGATCATTTAACTGTGCCTTTTGATGAATTTTGTATTTTGAATTATCTATACCAATCTCTAAGGCATGCATAATCCTTTTGTTCAAGTATATCTTATAGTGAACTGTCATTCTCGGAGATAAGAAAAGAATAGTTTTTTGTAAAAATAAAAGGGTCGTGCTCACGTAAGATGTATGAGTTGCCTACGTACCTCTAGGGGGTTTTGAAAGGTTTTAATTTTTTCTGAAAATGGTTCTTACAGAGGATCAGACCCACGAAGTTCTAGGTAGAGGGAAATGAAGATTTTTTTCTTTTTTTTAGAATAAAAGGGAGATGAGAAGAGTTGTCGCGCACCGAGATTTCGGACTAGGGGTAGAACTTCTTGAGATGGCCCAGGTTGACTGGATGAGCCATCTCTTCTCCATATAAGTCCGTGAGCATGGCGGCACCGCCGGACAAGATCTTCTTGATGATGTATGGGCCGCTCCAATTGGGCTTGAATTTACCTCTTGGGTCTAGATGGGCTCTACTATTTCTTTGAGGGCTAAATCCCCCTCTCGGACACCGCGGTCCTTGATTTTCTTATTGAATGATCATGCTATACGGCGATGGTACCCTTGTATGTGGTATAGAGATTTTAATCTCCTTTCATCTACGAGGGTCAGCTCGTCAAGACGTCTTTGGTACCAGTCTTCTTTGTTGACCTTGCTTTCAAGCATAACGCACAGCGAGGGTATTTCCAGCTCCACGGGTAGGACTTCTTCCATGCCGTAGACTAGAGAGTAAGGGGTATCCCCAGTAGATGTTAGGATTTAGGTTCGGTAGTCCCAGAGGGCGTATGGGATTCGATCGGCCCAATCTCGAAAACTTTCAGTCATCTTACTAATGATGGCTTTAGGGTTCTTGTTGGCGGCTTCGACTGCAGCATTAGTTTGAGGTCGATAGGGAGAAGATTTGTGTCTCTGAATCCCATACTCGTTGACCACTTTTATGACTTCTGCCTCGAAATGTAACCCGTTATCTGACACTAACTCGTGTGGGACCCCATACCGGCAGATGGCATTTTTTTTTATGAATTGGGCCACTTTCTTGGCATTCAGGACTGCATATGACTCGGCTTTGACCCATTTGGTGAAGTAATCAATGTCAACTAGGATGAACTCATGCCCGTTGGAGGCCTTGGGTGTAAATTTCCCTATGATGTCGATACCCGAGTGGAGAACGACCAGGGAGAAGTCATGTTGTATAATTCTCGCGGAGGCAGGTATTGAAGGTTGGAAAACTGTTGGCATTTGAGGAATTTTCTAACATAGGTGGTGCAATCCTGGATCATGGTGGTCCAGTAGTAGCCTTGTCAGATGATCTTCTTGGAAAGCATGTGACCATTCATGTGAGGCCCGCATTCCCCGCTGTGGATTTTCTGTATTATCTCTTCAATGTCAGCCCCTGCGATGCAGTGTAGATGGGTTCCATCAAAGTTTATCTTGAACAGTGCCTTGTGACATATGATGTGCTGGGAGGCCAATCTTCTAAGGGTTGCTCGGTACTTCTTGTTGGAACCCTCAGGATACCTAACATGCTTGAGGAGTTTCCAGATATCATAGTACCAGCAATTGGCTAGCTCAGGATCTTCTTTGGTGATGAGCTCAATGTGGTAGCAATGGGTTATTTTATCTTACTTTTGAACTAGGAAGGGGGCTATCGTTATTCCTTCGGGCATGTCGACCATGAAGGCTAAGGTAGCAAGGGAATCGGTTAGGTTATTCTTTACACGAGGTAGGTAATGGAAGGTTATATCTTTTTATGGCGAAGTTTGATGGCGAAGGCGAGCATATAGTGTCGTAACTTTTGGGTGACCCAAACAAGTGCGACACATGCCTTTTCCAAACTAGTATAGTTGGCTTTGTACCCAGTCAATTTGTGACTGGCATAATAGATGGATCTTTCTTTACGGGAATCTTCAAGGTATTGGGCTAGCAAAGTCCCAACTGCAGTGTCGGTTATGGTTAGGTATAGGAGTAAGGGAAAACCAGGCTATGGTGGCATGTGTACCTGAGGTTGGGTCAGATATTGTTTGATTTGGTCAAAGGCTTCTTGGCAGTCCTCGTTCCAAACCTTGGTTGAATCCTTTCGTAGGAGTTTGAAGATAGGTTCACAGATGAAGGTTAGTTGGCTAATGAACCGGCTGATGTATTGCAATTTCCTAAGGAAACCTCGGACTTCTTTCTCCATTCGGGGAGGTGGCATCTCAAGTATGGCTTTTAGTTTGGCAAGATCTTCTTCTATCCCTTTCACACTGACCATGAATCCTAAGAGTTTTCCCTTTTTAACGCCGAAGACACATTTCTGTGGATTGAGTCTTATCTAATACCGTCGTAGTCGTTCGAAGAACTTTCGGAGGGCAGGAACATAACCTTTTTTAGTTTTGGATTTGATAATCATATCATCCACATAGACCTCGACTTCCTTGTGAATTAGATCATGTAGGATGGTTGTGGCAACCCTCTGGTATGTAGCCCCAGCATTCTTGAGACCAAATGGCATAACAATGTAGCAAAAGGTTCCCCACGGTGTGATGAATGCGGTTTTTTCTTGATGATCTAAGAGCATTTTGATTTGGTTGTATCCGGCAAACTCGTCGATGAATGACTTAAGAGCACGACTGGTTGTGTTGTCCACGATCATGTCGATATTGGGTAACGGATAATCATCCTTTGGATAGGCTTTGTTCAAGTCCTGATAGTTTACACACATCCGAACTTTTTCTCCTGATTTTGACATAGGCACTATGTTGGCTAGCCATGTGGGATATTCGATCACACGAATGAAGCCCACGTTCAGCTATTTGACCACTTCTTCTTTGACTTTGAGCGACCATTCGGTGTGGAGCTTTCTCAGTTTTTGTTTAACTGGCCTGTAATCTGGTGGAGTGGGGATCTCATGTTAAGCTATTTTGGGATCAATGCAAGGCATATCGTCATAGGTCCACGCGAAGACATCCACGAATTCTTTCAGTAATTCTTCGAGTTGTGCACGCTCATGATCGTCAAGGGTAGCCCCCATCCTAATCTCGCACAGTTGGCTACTAGAACCGAGGTTAACAAAAATAGTTTCTTCTTCATTAACTTGAACGCGGTTATATTGTTTGTTATTAACCTTATTTAGATTAGTTAAGAATTGTTCATTTGTAAAATCATCATCATCAAATATTTTATTAGAATCTAAACAGTTAATGTAAGGTATAACAAGATACTCAAAATCTTCATTTATTTCATTGATAGGAAAAACAGCATTGAGAACCTCATCAAAGGAGGTCTTGATTACATTTGAGCAAGGGTAGATAACAGAAGAAGAAATGGGGTAAACATTGGGGTTAGGTGGGATTTCAACAGGTAAAACCGACCTAGCATGCCAGTTAAGGAGAGGTGTATCAGAAACTTTAATCAGGTGGGGTGGATCCAGTGATGTGGTGCTTGAATGAACCATGCAGAGTGTCAGCCCCAGTGTTCGTAAATTGAATGAATCCTTGGAGTCACTTCCCTCGGAATCTGTGGTATCTTTAATGAGTGGGTGTACATGGTGTCGGGAAATTTCGGCCCATGGGTAGCTGTCTTGGAAAAAGATATCCATTCTAGGCTTCATCTTTCTGTCTGTATGGTCATACCAGGTTTTTGGAAAGTCACAAAAGGGGAAGTCCTCGCCCTCTTTCATGAATTATCTGTTCAAGGAGTCACCTGGGATAGTCTGCATGCAGTCTAATCTTCTTTTTGGTCGAGACTGGTGGATCATTCTGAGCTCTTATTCTGACGGTTGATACCCCAAACCATAAGGGGGAAAGATTTTTTCAGTTCAATGGGTTTAATTATCCCTTGCTGTCTTTATCCTAGCCCCAGTCCGGGCATGAAGTGCATCTTTTTTAACATCTGAATCACATTGACATTGCCATGAGGTTCGTATTCTAGACAAGCTCTTTCTTTCAAATCGTCCCCTATCGGGAATAGAAGTGGTTAGCCTCGAAATCCTGATAGGAGCGTATCATTTGACCCGTGTTGTATCTCAAGGATTGGATTTCTGGTGCTTGCACCCTCGACATTGTCATCGTCGCCCAAAATAGTGATGACTCTTCCATCGGTGAAGAACTTTAATTTTTGATGGAGCGAGGAAGACACACCCTTGATACTGTGGAGCAAGGTCGTCCAAGCAACAGGTTGAAACAAGCTGGGATGTCAATAACTTGGAATCCAATGACAGGGTTTATAGTCTAACCCCTATTACAAGTTTTATGGATCCCATCACTTCTCGACGAGTATTATCGTAGGCATGCACCACAGCAGAGGTTGGAGAGAGATCACTTTCCTTCAGTCCTAAGCATTTGAAAGTTCTTAATGGGCACACATTCAAGGCGGATCCATTATCGACAAGAGAGAGTGGTATGATCTTCCCCATAACTTCAATGGAGATGTTGATTGCATAATTGTGGTTTGGCCCAATTCTGGGGATTTCTTCTTTGGAAAAGGATAGCATTCGAGTAGAGGTCAAGGATCCGACTAAATTTACCACCTCTTCTGGTGTGGTAGAAGGAGGGACTGTGGGTCTAGTGAGCAACTTGATCAAAGCATTTATGTGCAGCTGGGAAGACATGAAAAGACCCCATAGAGTGATGTTAGCCTGGGTTTTCTTTAGTTGATCGAGGATCTTGCTTTCCTCGATGGTCATCTCTCGCATAGGAAGGTTTTCAACACCCTTCCCTTTGTTATTAGCTGGTAGTAAGCTTGGGATCTGGAAATGCCTCCCTGATTTGGTCATGTGATTTACTGAAGAAGGGAAGAATATTAATCTTGCTTCCTCGCCGATCTCGGGTTATTCCTCCACCTTGTTTATTTTTCCGAGGAGTTCTTCAAATGATAACATCCCACACATATCAGCCACCGAGCCAGTCTTCTTTGAAGCTTGCTCTTCAAATTCTTCCCCCCATCCAGTGGCAATAATTCTATCTTTCTATGCAAAGTCAATGCATTCAACAACTTCAATGGCTTCTTCATACAGGTTCTTCCATTCTGCGGGGAGATGTGAGGGTGAAGGGACCAGGCACCCTTGTAGCTTCAGAGTATCAAGTAACTCGATCATACTACAAATATTGTTGGTTTGGCTGAATAATTCTGCCATGATCTGGACAACATTATCTAGGCTAACTTTATCGATTGGTACTACCCAATTGTCTGACTCTCGGGCACATTTTCGTGCTTCCAAGAACAGCGTACTGAACCTTTGGTAATCAATGACCATCTGTGGGGGAAATTTCAGCCCTAACTCTAGGAGTTGGTTTAACACTTGTGAAGATTCCATACTTCCATTTTCAGAATGGGTACGGACAGTAATGCATGCTCTGGTAAGGAGTGACAGTGCCTGATCAGTAAGGCTAACAGGGTGTAGGAGGAAATATGGAAAAGTTTAGAGAGGTTTGGGAGAGTATATGGGTGTGATTTGAGTTGAGGTATCAAATTATGGGTTCATTTCTAGGAAGATAGCATTGGTATGATTTGGGAGTGAACTGTCCAGATACTTTCTTGGGTTCAACTTCTGTTTTAGTAAGACCCTCCTCGATTTCTACTCCGGCTTCTCTGAGAGCCCAGAAATGGGGATAGTATTGTCCTCCCATTGTTGCTCAGACATGGGGTGAGAAGTTCTTTTTTACTATGTTGACTTTCTCTTCCTCGGATGGTCGATTGGTCATGGTGGCTTCTTTTTCCCTCCATCGGGCTATAAAGTTACTGACTGATTCCCCATAGTTCTGCTTGATCAGCTCTAAATCACGATGGGTGACCTCGAGCTCTTCGTTGTATTTGTACTGCGACATGAACTCTCGGGCTACATCCTCCCAGCTATGGATTGTGGACTCATCGAGAGATAAAAACCATCGGAGGGCGCTATTCTTAAAAGTTTGCTGAAATAATCGGCCATCACTTCTTCATAAGGCCCTAGGAGAGTCATAAAACGGTGATAACTGTGAAGATGAACAATCGGGGGTCCAATTCCTCCTAATTTCTCGATATATAGCATCTTGAACTTCTTGGGTAACCTCGCCTTAGGATAAGGAGACATGTGGGTGTAGTCCATGTAATTCCCATAGATTCTGACTTGGTCGAATTTCTCAGTTAGCATCTTGAGATCTTCTTTGACCTTGTTCAACTCTTACTCTTTTGGATCAATGATCATAGGCAAGTTAGCCCCAGGCTGGGCAAGGTTTGGCATAGGAAGTCAGGCAGGCGGCAGCCCATTAGCAGGAGGGGAACGTGGAGCGTGTTGATACTCTTTGGGAACCCAAATAGGCTCGAGTGGACCCATAGTGCGAGGGAATAGGGCCTCGAGCTCTTGAGGAATAGGAAACTGGTTTCGTTGCATCTCTCAGACCTCAGTCTGGAGGTTGTCAATCTTGGACACGAGTTGAGCTAAAACTGCCGTCAGATTTGGTTGTACAATTGGTACTTGATCTGTATTCTCCATGGAAAGTGGATGGATTTCGGACTCGGAAGAAGTAGCATGGGAACGGAGTGAACTCCAGGGTGATTTGACTGAAGACCAAAGCCAATAAGGAGCCAGGCTAAGGACGTGTGATCGACCTGAGAAGGCGTAAAATGGGATTTATTTTTTAGATAAAGAATGAAAATATTTTTGACATTTTTTTTTCTTTTTGAGATTAAAACACAAAATATTTTTAGCTTTTTGATAAAGAAGGGAGAAATATTTTTGGATTTTTTATAAAGAAGGGAGAATCGTTTTTGGATTTTTGATAAGGAAATGAGAAATGTTTTTGGATTTTTGATAAAGAAGGGAGAAATGTTTTTGGATTTTTGATAAAGAAGGGAAAAATGTTTTGGGACACGGGTCTCGGCATGATTATTATTATTATGTTCTCACTTGTATTAAATTCTCCTAAATGCAAAATGAAATGCCGGACGGGACTCATGCCTGATAAATTTGGGTTTGTAACATATGCAAAGCTATAGTTGGACTTGTAACCAGGCTCACGATCAAGGTACCATTTTAAAAATGCATGAAATTTTGGGTGGCAGGCCCACCCAAAATTTTGGCAGAGTTTCGGGTTGAAACTGACAACCTAACATGTGTGTCCTAGGCTTAACACCTATATGTGTGCAGTTAGTTGGGTAAATAGGAATGGGTTCCCCCCTTTGGCGTGACTTCCACAATATACGTCTTTGCTTTTGAGTCCAATCGGTACGTGTGGATAAGCCATTTGATATACCTTAGTGTACGTGAATTGCCTCACTATATACCTCGTAGGGACGGTACGTGTGAAAGAGAATTCGATATACTCAGCGTACGTGAACAAGTTCCTTGTGATATACCTCCCGGCATGACTTCGATCAAGCGGTACGATGTGGGGGAACCGTTCGATATACATCGAAGGTACTTGACCAATGGAAGGTGAGAGTCATATCACTTAGGCTAACTGCGCCCTGCCGGACCAGCGCCCATCACGAAGTGACCTTCCAGTTACCGAACAAAATTTGGTCAATCACAATTCTCTTTGGTGATGTCGTGTGAATCATGCATGATTCTCTTATTAGTATCTTATGATGAGAGTATCTTTCTTGATCATGCCAAACAGGGAGCAGAGTACAAGTACCAATGGTATACCAAGTATGGATGGGTGATGCGTGCAACATATTGATATATGTGATCCTAGGTGCACGTGGTGTATAGTGTATATGGAGAATCTCCTACAAGTGTGTGAATAGAAGGATAAGAATAAGGTACACATGAAAAGGGGAATATGCAAAATAGGGAAATAAATAAGAAAATAAAACACCCATGTAAATAGAGTCTAGCCCTCAAAATATTCCCCAGCGGAGTCGCCACTGTGGCCATCCCCGATCCTCGTAGCGGGAGAGACGTAGGAGGGGGTGTCATCTCTGTGGTGAGAGGATCTCAATCCTGCGCATCCCTCTCGGGAGCGCTTCGGTCGGCGTCGGCGATGTGTGACGTGAAAAATGTAGAGATGGAGTTGCTAGTCTATTTTACTCAAAACAGACAAAAGAAGGTGGAGTCGTCCCGAAGGACAACATCCAAAGACATACTGATACATACGAAACCAAAATTGATTCGAAAAGGGTTCGGAGGCTAAGTTATGAAATGGGAAGGTGTTAGGCACCCATTCCGCCCTTGCGGTCTCTCATGGATTGTTGTTATTTTTCTTTATTTCCCCCGTGACATGTGTGCATGTGTATATATAGTGGAGATAGGAATCATCGAATTGTATCATGGAAGAGATAAAGCGAATCATCCATATGAATGTTCCTAAAAATAATATTAGAAATTAGGATTTATGCAATTATCCTAGCGTTGATCGTTATAATGGAACGATAACGCATACGGAATAATACGTCGCTAAGAACAAATATATGTATATTTAAATATAAAGATTTTAGGAGAATTAAGTTAAAGAATATGGAAAAATAGACAATGGGAGAAAAGTAGGACTCGAGTATCAGGTTTTACCCCGAGATGCCTACGTAGCCTTCAGAGGCATCAAATTCCACGTAGTTCGCATGCAAAACGAGGGGTGGTATTTATCCCATAAATCCAATGGGGGGACTTCTCTAATATGTGTGTGTGTGTGTAAAAAAGTGTTTTAGTTGTGAGAAAAGTGTGAGAGAAGTGCGAGAATTCCCGTTTGAAATTTATGAGCAAACCCTATTTTCCTTGTTTCTTGGGTTTTATTTATATGAAAATAAGGGATATGCAATATTACTAAATAAAAATTATATTAGGATATGTGAGATGGAGAGAATAAAAGTGCTAAGTAATAAAATAAGTTAACGAGAATTTAGGATAATTTGAAGAGAGAGTTGAGAAAGTTGGACCTTCTTCAAGATCTTGAGCTTGATCTTGAATGTTGGAGAGCAACCCTTACACTTGGGTGATGATGAAGGGTAGTTAATTCACCAAGTTTAATGAAAAATATGATGAAAAGTGAGGGTTGGAAAGGGATTTGGATGTGGAAATCAAGCTGACTTCGAGAGGGATTTTCTGAGTTTGCTGAGAGTGATGGATTTTAGATCTTGTGTCTCCTTTTTGCAATGAGTTCGGGCCTCCTTTTTATAGGACCAGGGCATTGAAGATCGGCATAGTCCTGGTCCTGCCAATTGGCAGGTGTTTTTAGGCACACTGCCGATAAGCAAGGTTTGGAACCTGCCGTTTGGCACTCTCTTTAAAGTTCCTTCGGAAAATCGGTCGTAGAGCGCAAACCATTGATCCAAACTGTGCACGTGGTGAACTATTGGAAAGGTACTTTAGAGACATTCTAAATTCTTTTGGACAGCTCCCGGGTCCGGGAGTTGACTTTGGGTCAAATGTGGCTCAAAAGCATTCGTGGGTCCTTTGGACAGGGATTTATCGTACGCAAACGGATCGTTCGTCCGCATGGTAAGTCAGAATCGCGCATGGGGTAGACAGTTGGAAAGGTTAGGAGATGTACTTTGACATTCCAAATAGTTTGACTCGGTTTGGGAAGTTGAATTTGGTCAACCGGGGCCTGGAACCGTTCGATGACCTTTCAGAGTAAAATGGATTGTTTGGCCGCACCGTAAGTCATAATTGGTCCCGAAGCGGACCGTTGGAAAGGGGTTTCAATGCACTTTGAAAATTCATTCAGTCTCGATTGAGCTAAAGAGTTGACTTTGGTCAAACGGAGCCTGGGAGCATCCGGTGGCCTCTTGATCAAGTTTCGGGTGAGAACGGGTCGTTCGTCCGTACCGTAAGTCAAAATCGTGCACGGGGTGACCCATTGGAAAGGGGTTTTAGTGCCCTTTGAAAATTCAGTCAGTCTCAGTCGAGCTGAAGAGTTTGACTTTTGGTCAAATGGAGCCTGGGAGTGCCCGATGGCCTCTAGGTCAGTACACGGGGTATGACTTAGGTTTGTAGTGATGAAGGGAGGTGCTAGGGTCCTAACGAGAGAATTAGGGGGTACTATAATGGGGTGTCTACACGGTGGATTCCGTATTCAAATGCGTCGATGGTTATTGAGTTGTTCGATGGCTATCGAGGCGTGTGTGGACTAGTACGTTATGGAAGTGCGCGAGTGGACTCTTGCATGGCACTAGGCAGAGGCTGAGAAACGAAGAGCGCCAAGACTTGTGAGGGCGTAAAGTATGTGTTGTAAGTCTTTTGTCATGTCCTTTGTAATTCCATATGTTTAATGGCTGAGTCGTCCGAGATTTTTTCCATTTGGGTTTTTCTCATACATCGAGCATTGTGGTTTGATTTACTTATTTTATCCTACACTCACCTAGATGCAATTTTAAGTTAAGATAAAATTGGTTAATCTATTTATCACTATAATTGATTTATAATTGGTGCTTGGTTTAGTTTGGGTTAACTTGTTTAATTTAATTTAAAATTGATAAAAATTTAAAATTTGTTGGTTTTCTTATTTTTCACCCTTTGCTAAATTAGGACCCTTCACCCTATAGGACTTTCATAGCATAATTATTTCTAGGCATGCTTTCTCCTCGCCACTTCGCTCGCTGACCATTATGTGACACCCCGCCTAATTAAATTTCGGGTGATCAGTCCTTTATTAAATTAAATCCAAGTGAATAGTTGGTTCATTCTTAGCATCACTGTCGCAAAATAAAATTTTCCAATTTAAACACCGTAAATAATTAAGCTAAGTGTCAAAACAATTTATAATTCTATTTATTTATTAAATTTCATATCAAAAACCTTTTTGGAATATAACCCAGCATGAATAGTACACGAGATAATTTAAAACAACCATGCATAAGAATGTCAACTAGATTACTCAAACAAAGTAAATATCCACATCGTAATTCCACATGACAAAGAAATAAACCCCACAAAAGTACTGAATACTGGAATCATAAATGAATACTGAATCTCTAATAAGTCTAAACAGAAACATAGGAAGTGGGCGAGACATGCCCTATCTACTGAGGAACTAAAACATAAATGAAATCAAAGGTGAGGTCGTCTACTGCAAAGATCCGCAACTCCCACATAAGCTGCAGCATGTCCAGTCCAAGTAACTTACTCCTTGCTCCTCTGTGGCTGGGCACTTGTAATATATACATATATATACAAGAGAGAAGATGACGAAAATGGGTCAGAGCCCGAGTGTAAAAATATCTTTAAAAAGTGTTTTAGAAAGTAATTAAAAGCTTACTAATTGATAAGACATCCATGTTAGCACACGACACTCTCTTGAGAATTCTCACCTTTCATCTAGTGTGCACGCCTAACGTACTACTAAAAGCCTCATAAGTCTATCTAACTCATCTCCCATAAATTTTATCTCGAGGAGTCACAAGGCTATGATTTTAGTTTAGAGATTAAATCTCTTAAAGCTTTCTTACGTACTTATGTGTATCTCAAAGCTATTATAAAGTTTTCGAACACTTACTGTAATTTTGGAGCATTTATTCAATATTTATCTACTTATATACATAATAGAAGAATTTCAAATATACGTATATATATTAATCACTCATATATAATATATATACTATCCGCACTCCACATAAAATCTATGGTCCTGACATACTCTGCTATCAAGTTCCCGTATCTCTCGTACTAAGGGAAATACTAGTTCGAAATCACTCTCGAACTTTATTAACGGAATACACAAAAAATGGTGGCGAAGCGTAGGTCCAAGTCACTAAGAGGTCAGCACATACCCCTCACGTCTCTTAGGATCGTCTGACTATCATTCTTAGATAGCTTGTGCCAAGGAATCCTATGTTCTAGGGTACAAGTCAATATCCCCCATAAAGGTCCCATCGAGATAAGACTGTCCCGGCACGACAACCTCCGTGATAGCAAGTAGCGCGGGTATGATTATACACAAATATATAATATATACATACACATGCAGTCGGTCATATATATCAATATTCACATTTTTCAATTAGGTTCGCCCACGACCCATAATAATATTTTTTTTAAACGTACGTAATACAATTTTACCCAATTCTTACGCATAAGGAACTCAACTCTTTTTGTTCTAAATTAATAATCATTTCGTAATTACTTATCGTCCCTCGAAGTATTATCTTTTACTAAAGGTAAATTCAGTAGGTACATCCTCTCTAACATTATGGTCTAAGTCATTCACGAATCTCCCAATTTCATAGTTAACGTACGCACGATTTCCAATATGTGACAACCCCCGTTAGCCCACGGTTACATCCCATAAAAATTATATACAAAGGAATCTACTTAGACCCTACTTGTCCTCTTCATGACCCGTTATGCTCTTTAAATGATATTCGAGGGTTCCTACACATTTTATCCGAATTAAAAAAAAATAGAAAAAACTGTTGTTTCCAGGAGGGGTCGATCGATCGATGAAAGGGGTTAGATCAATAGATCAGTCGATCGATCGATCAAACAAGTATTCCGAATTCATCAACCTCAATAAAAACTCCATAATTGAGTCCCAAACTCCCAACCAATTAAGCTAATAGTCATATTAACCTACCTACATGATTTCCTACGCAAACCATGCACGAATTTCATCAAAAGTAGAGGATTAAAGGCCCAATTCATAATATTTATCAAGAATCTTAGTTTCATTATAATTTCCAATATTCTAATTATTTTTCCAGATTTATCTCTTCTAAACCATTACAATTTCATGGGTAATCCTCTACATATGATGAGGTGTCCAGAATATACTTATTTCTTCTAAAGTATGTGATAAATTCCCTAAATCATTAAATTCTTCGAATAAACATATATTATTCAATACTATTCTAACATGGTTGAATTATCCACTAGAAATAATCAAGAAAATTACTTGCCTTAAGATAGTAGGTCTGATTCCATGAGTTTGACAGGTATAGGCTTGATCCCCTCGCTTCGATCTACGTTTTGGTAGTGGTGGTGCAATTGGGTTGGTTCTTGGCCTTGGGTTCTTGGAAGACTTTTCTCCTTTCTTCCTCTCACTGCCATTCTAGACTTTTGAGAATGTTAAACATAGAGGAATATCTTAATATCTGATATTAATTTCCCAATTTTCGTCATTTAACTAAGGCCTAATTTGGAAATGACTAAACTGCCCTTCTGGGGTGCTTGTTCGGCCTAAAAACGTCCCAAGACCCAAACTAAACCCCCGGATACACTTTTCTGACTATCTCGACCCTTCCGAACACATTGGCGCACTCAAAATGACCATATGGGTGACTTATAATTTATTCATTTTTTAATATAATAATATAGTCCCGACACGACACAGGCACGTCCCGACTAAATTTTCATAATTGTCATATTATTCACTTGTGACAATTTTAATAAATTCAATTCTACATATTACTTTACATATTAAGTAATATTAAACAAATTCCCAATAATTACTAACTCTCATCACGCTAGTAAATATTTAAAATAAATTTTCGGATTAATATTAAATTAATTTATCTCAATTATATTTAATAAATCTCTAATTTAAAAGCCATAAAAATACAGGGTATTACACATTGCCCCAGTAAAGAAGAACATTCACTTCAGCGAAGGTGCTCCGTTGGCCTCTATTTTTATCTATAAAGTAGATTTGTTAAATATCTGTTAAAAATTCATGAAGATTTGTTTTGCAGCTAAATCTTTCCAAAAGTCAACTGCTTTGATTTTTCTTGTGATGTCTTCCTCCCTAGTTGTTTTGTGCTTGTCTTCTACGCTTGGAAGATATCAATATAAATGGAGATAATAACATCATAATTACAATATTTTATCAAACTTTAAAGAAAATGGCATTGATAATTTTTATGCAAAAGACATACTTGATTAAGAGGAAAATTTTAGAGAGAATTGTCTTTTAGTTTAAACACTCTAGAGAGTTAAACCATAGTTTTTCTTCTTCATATTTCTCTTTTTATTTTTTAGATGTACGTTTTTAAACTTTTATCATAAGTCATATTGAACCTTAAAAACTTATACCTTTATCCTTCAACAAGTGTACTCACATTCTTGTTCTTGAGTAACACGTGTGGATATTTTAAATATGCATTGAGATGTTTTAGTGAACTAAAGTATTTAAACACTTTCAAAACCTTTTACATCCTGAAAAGTGGTATCCAACCATTGGTGGCTTCTCAACAAGTTTGTATTCTACTTCAAGAGGATTTTTTATTTCTCGGTGTGAGATCGAAAGACATTGGACGAGTCCAAAATCAATCGTGGTTATTAGAGTTCTCCAGATGTTAGTGTTGTTTTAGGAGAATATGGTGCAGAAGAGTGGATAGTCCGTTAGCGGATTGTGTGATTGTAAATCATTAGTTTCTATTTGTAAAACCCTATTATAATGCATTTTTTGTTTCGTCTGGCTTGAGGTTTTTTCTCGTTGTCGATTTTTCCCTTTACAACTTGGCGTTGTGTGATTGTTTTACATTATTCCTCATTTATATTAAATCACCTATCTTTTAAGATAAAATCCGATGCAATCTAATTGGTAAAATTTTCATCACATAGACTTTAGTATTTGTATTTGCACATAAAAGAAACTAAAGAAATAGGTCATTTCTATTATGGTGATAATTTTAATTGGATACCTTCACTCCATTAAGATTTTGATCATACTACACTCTTAAACTCATATTCATGTTTACCAATATATATGATGGATTGTCCATGCTCTATAATTCTCTGGCTAACTCTCATTTTTATTACTTTCACTACGTGACAATCTCTCATATAAAGTGAAAAGGAAATTGAAATTCATCATTATTACAATACTAAGTAATGTATTCAACGATAAGACTCAAACTAAAAAAATATTCATCTGCAATTTTTAAAGAGAGAGGTCGTTTGATGTGTAAAGTGTGAAGCTCCTCCCATGGTTGAAAGAGAGAGAAATATAGAGAGTGAGAGTCCTCCTCTTCTGAGGAAATCCTAATGTGAACACCATCAGGAATTCCATATCAATTATGGAATTCCTGAAAGTCATTAGCTGCTGAGGTTTCGTATTTTTATGTGCACCTAGACATGACGGGGGATATGAAGAAGCTGAAGTAGAATAGAGATGAATTTGCTGAGAGAGAGAGAGAGAGAGAGAGAGCAGAAGTGAAAATTCCTTAGCAAATGGAAAAAGTGCGATGGTATAAATCTTAGGAAGCCTTATACCTTCTGATACTCCCCATCAACTCAACCGTCGTCATAATGGTTGGGAAAAGGAACTATGCGCCAACACTCCATCATTGCTCTGGGTGATGACACTAGATGTGTAGCCCTAGGATGGGAAGACATGCGAAGCCACTATGCAGGTAATGATTATTATTCTCCATGCATTCCCAAGAATAAATGCGTGTAAAATATAACGCTGAATTAAATGAGCACGTGGCGGGCGATAGGTGAGGTGTGGTTGATCGGTATGATGTTCGACCACACATGCCCAGGATTTCATATAAGGTGTGGCCGATTGGAACGATTGACCGATCACCCACACCTTGAGGGGAAATAGAGATAATGAGACCGTACTATTACCACATGGCTAAACGCATTGCACATCACGTGAGAAACACATGATGGGCGATCGGCCCAGAGAGCACGGATTCTAAAATATAGGATCAAATCTCGAAGATCATATAACCTAACCAAAAGACCATGGTCAATAGAACACTCGAGCCTAGTTAAGATAAAGACAAAGAGGCCTAAGAAAATAGGATAATTATGTTTATAAATAAGGTTGATCTACCCCATATTAAAGGTATTGAAAATATCATGTAATAACTTGGACTCTCAGCTAGCATTCGTAGCACTATAATTGTTACCATCCTTTGATGGTAATAAAAACTCTCTGCCCTTTTTTCCCCATGGAAATAGATCGACATCATGGTCAAACCACGTACATATTGTGTTGTTAATAGACCGACATCACGACCGAACCACGTACATATTTTGTTGTTATTATTTCTACACTCTTAATATTTGGGGGGGGCATTTTCTGCAATTCCAGCATTTATTGTGGGTCTATAATGCCTACAATAACTTATTGAATAATAAATAATCAAAATATTTAATGGACAAATTTGGTTAAAAATTGAGCGTTAATGGTGCATATATATATATATATATATATATATATATATATATATTGGTGGGGGGGGAGGGGGAATTCAAACACAATAACTAATGGGTGTGTCTAGGTCCAAACAACTCATTTTTTAAAGAGATGCATAAAGTTTAGTCCCTAGGAAGAAGTTTTTGGACTCTAAAACAAGGATAACAATTTTTAAACACCTAGGTCCCTCAAACACCCACTACCTAATACTCTCTTGTTTTTAAAAGTTCACGCTAACGCCCCCCCCCCACCCAACACACACACACACACACACTCGGCACTGGAGCTCCGATTTAGACTCCAAAAATTGTTTATCAGGGACTGAACTGTAAGTACCCTTTTTTAAAAGTATTCACAACACGTGAACTTTTTAATCATTAATTTATTCCCGATTCGACACGTAATGTTTAAACAAATTAAAACCTACCGCCGAACTATTGTAATCAATCCAATCATGGAACATATCATATTCAAATTATAAGATATATTATGTTCCTCCGAAACATAACTATTCAAATCGGAAAGAAAAATCATGTGCTTTGATTAGTTTCCATAACTGGTCACCTCGACACATTACGAATCCTTCGTTAACCTCCATAATTTTATTCCATGATTAACAACACATAAAATTAGTTCAAATCTAGAAAATTTCCAGCATGATCACATCTACTCAATAATGGGTTAATAGGGTGCAACTTCATGCAATTAATTCGTCAATTTTAAGACATATTATTCATTTTTTTCTACACATGATATTTACTAGGTTTAAATCTAGAACACCATTTATGCATTAAAGCAAAAAAAAAATTCAACATATTATATTTGTCATTAAATCTTCTAATTACCTACATTTTCATTCAATATTAGGAGAGACATCATAATCTCAACGGTTTATTTACATGAAGAATGTATTTCATTAATGGTATTAAGTAATAAGTCCCATTGACTTGGTCAATTATGAAAGAGATCCTTTGAGTGGGTCAATAGTGTCAAATATCCTATTTTTCAACTCGACGCATTTAAATGATCAATAATACGTTTGATAGCCAACTACCTCAGTTTTTCCAAAACAAAACATCAAATCTTTAAAAGTCCATAACTTCAAATCTACAAATTCAAAATTCACAAAATTTATATATTTAAAATCTACTCATCAAGATCTATCAAACAACACTCATATTTGATATTTTTTGACGAAAAATCGAAACAAATAAATTTACTAATTATGTAAAACTTCCATTTTTTCGGCGAAAAGTCTTCTTCTCATGCTCCGGTGATGGTGCCGCTAGAGCAGACTAGAAAAAGGAGAGAGAGAGAGAGAGGGGGGGTAGAAAATGAGGAGAGAGAAACACTTTGATAAGCATGTTCGACGGCCTCTGACGAGTCTCTAATGGGGTGGGGTGGGGTGCGGTGGGGCTACTAGAGAGAGGGAGTGTGGTTATGTGTTTATTTTTAGAGAGAAAGTAAGTAAGATTAAAATAGGTATGTATGTAGTGTATAATTGTCAAAATATATGCGCTCTTTAATGAAAAAGAACTTTATGCGTTAAAGAAAAAGTCAATGAAAATTTATGTATTTTTTACCCAATAAATGAAACTAACCTAAAAGAATGGCCATTTTTATTAGTTATATATATATGTGTGTGTGTGTGTGTGTGTGTGTCATGAATTTTTAACCGTATGTGAGAAAAGAAGACGAATAGAATAAATCTTTATATCACATCTTCTCTTGAAATCTAACAATTATTTCAAAAGACTTGTTTTTATCCATTATGAATGCACATGTTGTATATAGATAAATGTATATAATGACATTTATATAAATATTTGAAGAACCATTAGTGAGATGCAAAAAACAAATCACAAAAGAATAAATATTTAAATCAAAGTTTTCCATTGAACTTGGACATTCATTCGAATTCCTGAAGAATTTCACTCTCATTCTAAAAAATAAAATTAAAAATAAATTCATGACTCACTTTTGAAAATCTTAAATGCCTCTACGAGAAAAATATGGTGCTAAGGTGCCTTTCCTCTTTCTTCTGTCGTCGCATTCCTCTTTCTTTATTCTTGCTTTTCTTAATTTTCCTTTTTCTCCTTAATTTAAAACTTATCAATTCCTCGAAGAAATATGTATCCATGCAATGAGTTGTCTGGTAAGATGATGTAGGTAGGCACACCACATCTTTAAAATACAAAGACAAATCTAGACCTACGTTTTTATGTTTTGTCAATCTGGAATCACACAAGCAAAAGGAAAGATATAAAAATATTTCCTTACACTTAATGATTTTGAACATGTGATTATATCAAGTTTATCACCTTGCGGAGAATGATGTGTTGGTATGGGAACTGACTTAAAAATGATGAGTGGGTTCCAATTTTATTTGTGGCTAGAGTTGACAAAAAATGAGATGTTCAATACACATTTCGAACAATAATCAATAATGAGAAGAAACAATAAAATTGTAATACTCCATAATTTTAAAGGAATTTAATGAATTAAAATAATTAATTAACTATTGAAATTGGAGAATTTTAAATAATTAATTTTAAGTGGACAATTAAATTTTATGATTATTTAAGTGAAAGATAAATTTATATTTGTGGTAGTGGAAGTTGAAATATTATTTACTAGAGTTATTGTAATTATAAAATTCATTTGATGAATTATAAAATTTATTATCAATTACTGAATTTATTTGATGAATTAATAAAGTGTTTGTGATTAATTATAAATAAATAAAAGTATGAGATTTAATTTTAATTATAGAAAGTAAATAGAAGGTTTGGTACAAAATAAATTATGATTTAAGATAGAGGGTGCTTTGGTAATGAGGTAATTACTTGGAGAAAGTTTTATGATTAGAGTTATTAAAGAAAGAAAGAAAAAGGAATTAAGGTGTAAATAAACAAATAATAATAATAAAGAAAGAAAAAATTAAAATTAAAAAGGAGAATTTTTATAATAAAAATAAAAAAATTGAGGTGGCGTTGGTTTCTTAAGATTCCATGCCCATTTCATTCTTCATTATGGCAAAATGTAGTACCAAATAAACCCTACCCTCTCATTCCTAGTACACATGTTTATCTTTAAACCTCAATCAAATTACACAAAAAATATATATTCTCAACCCTAAAAATATATCATTTCATTCTATTAAAAATTATATCTTTTCGGAGGAATTTTTGGGACTGCTTTGAATCAATTTTGGAAGAACTATTGGAATGTCAATTCAACTACTTTTCGAGAGAGGATTCTTCTACGGATTTTCTTTCTACAATTCTTATTTCAATTTTGTGGATTTCTTCAAGAGACAAATTAACATTTTACTCCTCTCCTTTTATTCTTTTAAATATCAAATTCTACCTCATCTAAATATTTTTATAATTAAAAATAATTAGGGTTCTAATGTATAAAAAGTTATTGAATTTCATATTTTAAATTTAAATTCTAAATATTTTAATAATTAGAAAATTGATGGATTTATAAATTTTATAAATGGATAAATTGATGATTTGATAATTGTGATAAATTGATAAAGAATTGTAATTAGAACTTTGATAGTATTACATGTAAATTCTAATTGTACACTCCCATGCTTATTTTAATAATGAAATACCCTAAATAATAGTATTAATAAGTTGTGAAATTTGGATAAATTAGTATAATCCTATATAAATTATGAATTGAGATTTATATGATTATATGGAATTGTTAATCCATGAAAAATGATCATCCCTATGATTTTAGTAAAGTTCATGATTTCTTTACTTAGTAGTGGTCTCCCTCACTTGCATAGTTGATTGAATTGATTTAACTGGATACTCACATTATGATGAAATTTATATAACCCCCTTATGATTTAGAATCTTGACCTTGATGGTACAAAATGAAATCTTGAATAAAGTGTATACTTTCTCCATAATATAATTACTTGAGATATGTAGTAGATTAAGTTATGCAAGGAAATATTTAAATGCTCGATAATACATATCTTCCTTTTTGACATTAGTATATAATCTATGTATCATCCCCTTCCCCTTTTAAGGTAATAACACATTGAGGAGTAATTAAAAAGAACTAGAGAATTTAAAAGATAAAGTAAAGATGTTACAATAAATTAGCGACATGTGAATTGTACTTATGGAATTTTATCGAGAGTGGATAAATATTACTTTTATGTTGATGACCCTACGCATGGGGCCATTTTTATTATGCTGTTATTATTGGTATGTTTGGGCGGATAAGGTTGGATTCCGTAACGTGGGGTGATCGAGGGGAAAAACCGAGCGTCCGTGTAATATGCTAGTCGTTGTTATCGGCTTCCAACCTCAATACAAAAAAAAATCTAAACTTGTAACTACACTTCTTAAGGAGTATAGTGGCGAGTCTGGGTATCGAATCCACAGGGAATGGTTGATAGAATTTAATTGATTTATTACTTCTAAAGAAAAAATGAAAAAGATGATGATGGTTGAAAAAGGAAAAAAAATAACTAAATAAAGAAGTTAAATTAATTCAGATGAATGAGAAAGTAGGTTGGAATAAAATCCCCCTAACCCTAGTAATTTACCGTATAGAAACCTAGAATTGTAAATTATAAATTTGAATGAATCCAGTCTTTATAGATCCTAAGCATTACATATATGAGGATCAAGCCCGCACCATATGAAATCAAAGGTAAATATAAAGCGGTGCTAAATAATTATACGCACATCGTATTCTTAAACATCCCAAGTACCTAGGGCAAGAGAGATTAAAAGATCTACAATGGTTGTAAAATTTGTCTCGCACGACTCTTTCAAATTTTTAATTTAAATTCTATTTTCTACATAAGTAATTTACATTGGGATGGGTTCATGCATCCCAACCCTTAAAAACTTAGCTTAACATGATGAAATCAAAATAAAACTAACAAATTAAAGTGTAGGAATTCATAACTAACTCTAGAAAATTGAGAACATGACTTGAATTGGGAATGGAAAACTAGAAATCAACAATTAATTAAACTAACTAGGAAAGCAGTAAAAACAATAAATTAAAACTACTTGCAATGGATGAATGATGAATCTTGAATAGAACTTTGAATCTTGAATAGTAGACAAACTTCAAAAACTAGGGTTTATGAAAATTTCTACCAAAGAAAACTAAAAAGACTCTCTAAAATCTGACTTTCTCTCTCTAAAATTCTATTCTACTTTCTAGAATTCGACTCCCTTTGAAATGAGGTATGGCTTGGTCTTTTATAGCACCAAGTAGCACTAATTTGACAGCCACAGTTGCTTGTTACACAAGTTTTCCAAGAGTTGCACTGCTTTAAATGCATAATTAATTGCCTGGATTTCGCATGACCGGACCGGTCCATTATCGTGCAACTTCAAAACATCGTAACTTCTTCACCGTAGCTCGGATTGAGGTGCCGTTTTTCCAGTGTTCTTTTAATTTAGAGCTCTTCAACTTTCTAGCTGGCCCCACCTCCGAATTAAGGCTAAAAATTTACGAAAATGCCCTTCAACTCTCCATTTTTTGGTTTCTTTCACTGTTTTGCGTTCTCTTTCGCACTAACTTGCATGAAATACCTGTAAAACACATGAGAAATACACAAAACACGAAATACTTGCCAAAAGAGGTTAGTAGAATAAATACGAGACAAATCCAAGCTATTTACACTGCACGGGATCATAAAAATACCGAAATTAAGGGGATAAATATGAAGAATATGTGCCTAATCACACCCCCTAACTTAGAACTTTGCGCGTCCCGAGCATTGTAAAAGAAATTAGGTTAAAGTTCAACTCTTGAAAATTCTTTTATTGGGATAGAATACCTTTTTCGCGGGCAAGCGATTTCATTTAGCGTATGCAACAAGCCTTTAAACCCCTAGGTTACCCTAGTAGGACGAGTTTTATCTCGTGAGGGTTTGCAGTGAATATACCCACAAAATTCTTTATTGACTCAAATAAAGATCAAAATACTTAAAAATTGTACAATTTAAACTTTTCGAAAAATAATCACCATAAATTCATATTCAAATGTCTCAAACCATAGTGTCTGTGTGAGTGTGTGCAAAGCCAGAAATTAAACCTCAAATTTCCACCGATTGAGCATTACGTTACTTTCCAAAAAGTCGTTTTGATTCAAATTCTTACGGATGCACTCACAAACGAATCTCTCGGATTGTGGTTGTTTTTCTCTCGGTATGCATGATATAAAGAGTAAATATAATGGACACAAATTCATGCATACAAAATTGAAAAGAAGGAAATATATGGTGAAAAGATCTCATCATCGGAATACAGTTATTAGGAAAAGGGAAACAGCATCTCTTAATCACACCATTTAATCTCTCATATTATCTTTTTGTATCTTAGCTCTCCACGCGGTAATCAATTTTTTCATTCGGACTCGGTTAGGACTTTTCGGGTAAAAAAGTGTAAAGGGTAAAAATGGAAATGGATGGAACGTCCATTTGTGCTTTTTCGGGCATTTGCTCATTTTTCTTTTCTTTTTCTATTTTTTTTCACTATTTTTTTTTCTTTTCTTGCTATTTTTGTTGAGCATATCTATTTTTTTCTTCCTTGCCCCTTTTTATTGCACAATTTGGACTTACTTGATGAATATTCGATTTTCACAATTCCGGGCTATTTGGGTTTTTCGGGTTATCAAACGAAAGGAAAATATTTTATTAGGCTCAAAGTGGGTTGCAAAGGGATAATTTTGTTTTTCACAACTTTTTATGGCTAATATTTTTGGGTTAAACAAAAGAGGGCCTACTTCATTGTCCAAATTGCTAATCACATTACCATATGCATCTCGAGATTAATTTAGAGATATATTTAGCACGAATTTCGAGATAACATTTCACACATTTCCCATAACCGATCAAAACAAAGGATTGAGATCATGAACGACTTAATAAAACGCTGAAAAGAACTTTGAGTCAATCGTAAACTCGGATTGATTTAAAAACTCATAAAAAATTGAAAGGCTCGAAATCTCACCGGGTTTTATCAATCTCCACACTTATTCGTTAAGTCGTCAATTTTCTTTCAATTTCCATCTTCGGTCAATTTTGGCTTAGTGCAATTTGATTTAACAATTTGAGACTTCAAACAGAATAAAGGTGATATTTTTGAAAAATTTAAATTCCAATTTTTATTTATTTTGAAGAAAAATATTTTTGGCTTTTTTTTTTTTTTTTAAATTTAAAAAAAAAACACTTGGAAAGAACATGTGATTGAATCAATGAATCTAAACAATAAATGGGAAGAATATCCCACACCCCCTAACTTAAATGCTGCATTGTCCTCAATGCGAATCAAGAACACAACATAAAGAGAGGAAAAGAAAGAAATTACCCAAATGGAGCGATCCCCGATGAGTGCGAGTCCATTGAATCTACAAAACATGTTAGAACCAAGCATAACAAAAAAGAATAACAAAAACTTTAACTAATTATTCTAAATTATAAAAAAAGGAAAAAGAAAAAGCTAATTATGTACAACCTACGATTTTAACTTCTAACAACTCATACAGTAGAAGTCGAAAAATTTGGGGGCCACCCAAAATACAATTTGACTTTGAGTGATTAATAGTGTACCCTCATTAGGATGCATGCCTCCCAAAAAATAAGAATTCCGTTTGAAAAACGGAAGGCATGTGTAAAGTTTAAAAAATGAACCATCACCAATTAAAAAATTTAGGGGGATAATGAGGGATTTGAGTGCACAGGGGGACAAGTACCATTGGGATCCAAGAAAAATAGAATCACTTCCCAAAGATTTTTCAAGTAGTATGGGAAGAGGATCACACAAACAAAAAGAGTCCATCTTGGAAAATAATTGAAGTATAGAGTCCTTGTCCTCAAAATCTTCTCTCCCCAAATTTTCAAATGGATCTGGTGGAGTGACACGTCTAAGTGTATGGCCCGTAAGATGAAGCATCTCAAAATAACATTCCCATACAAGAATCGGATCAACATCCTCAAGACATTCATCCAGTTCTTGTGATGGATTTAATGGTTCGATAATAGTGGGGATACAAGGAGACAAATGATCTTCAACCTCAATATGTTTTGAAATATTTATAAGAGGTTGATATTCAAAAGAACTTGGATCACTCTCAATGATTTCATTCTCAAAAGTATTAGGTGAAGCGCAAGTCTTGACCTTCTCTAAGTTGTCCAAATAATCATTCAACTCCTTGCAAGTTGCTGTAATTTTCAACTCGGTAGCAGCAAGGTCATCAGATTGCTTTTTTATAACAAGCAAGAGTTCTTCCAAAGTAGGCTTCCTTGGTTCTAGCACCTCGAATTCCTCATTTGGTTGAAAACTTACTTCATCTTCAAAACTATCGATAGAAAAATCCTCATTGGGTTCAAATAATGCATCTAAATCTTGCTCCCAATAACGATTTTTTTCGCGATATTCTTTTTCAAGTCTTTCTTCTTTAAGCAATTGATTTTGATAAATTTGGATTGCCTTAGCACTAGGTTTGTATTTATTAGACTCATCTTTAGTGATATTGATCCAACGTTCATAAATCGTGAGTTCATTCTCCTCCTCACTATTAGCATAACAATTAAAGCCACCAAAAGAGTTAAAATAAGACATTTCAAATTGGGCAATTCAAGAACGTGACACCCATATTTTTCAAAAAAAAATTATTTACTTTTTTTTTTTTTTTTTTTTTACGAAGTAGTAAGTCAATTATAATCTATAACAAACACTCCCCGGCAACGACGCCATTTTGATCGAGGGGAAAAACCGAGCGTCCGTGTAATACACTAGTCGTTGTTATCGGCTTCCAACCTCAATACAAAAAAACCTAAACTTGTAACTACACTTCTTAAGGAGTATAGTGTCGAGTCTGGGTATCGAATCCACAGGGAATGGTTGATATAATTTAATTGATTTATTACTTCTAAAGAAAAAATGAAAAAGATGATGATGGTTGAAAAAGGAAAAAAAAAATAAGTAAATAAAGAAGTTAAATTAATTAATATGAATGAGAAAGTAGGTTGGAATACAATCCCCCTAACCCTAGTAATTTACCGTATAGAAACCTAGAATTGTAAATTATAAATTTGAATGAATCCAGTCTTTATAGATCCTAAGCATTACATATATGAGGATCAAGCCCGCACCATATGAAATTAAAGGTAAATATAAAGCGGTGCTAAATAATTATACGCACATCGTATTCTTAAACATCCCAAGTACCTAGGGCAAGAGAGATTAAAAGATCTACAATGGTTGTAAAATTTGTCTCGCACGACTCTTTCAAATTTTTAATTTAAATTCTATTTTCTACATAAGTAATTTACATTGGGATGGGTTCATGCATCTCCACCCTTAAAAACTTAGCTTAACATGATGAAATCAAAATAAAACTTACAAATTAAAGTGTAGGAATTCATAACTAACTCTAGAAAATTGAGAACGTGACTTGAATTGGGAATGGAAAACTAGAAATCAACAATTAATTAAACTAACTAGTAAAGCAGTAAAAACAATAAATTAAAATTACTTGCAATGGATGAATGATGAATCTTGAATAGAACTTTGAATCTTGAATAGTAGACAAACTTCAAAAACTAGGGTTTATGAAAATTTCTACCAAAGAAAACTAAAAAGACTCTAAAATCTGACTTTCTCTCTCTAAAATTCTATTCTACTTTCTAGAATTCGACTCCCTTTGAAATGAGGTATGGCTTGGTCTTTTATAGCACCAAGTAGCACTAATTTGATAGCCACAGTTGCTTGTTGCACAAGTTTTCCAAGAGTTGCACTGCTTTAAATGCATAATTAATTGCCTGGATTTCGCATGACCGGACCGGTCCATTATCGTGCAACTTCAAAACATCGTAACTTCTTCACCGTAGCTCGGATTGAGGTGCCGTTTTTTCCAGTGTTCTTCTAATTTAGAGATCTTCAACTTTCTAGTTGGCCCCACCTCCGAATTAAGGCTGAAAATTTACAAAAATGCCCTTCAACTCTCCATTTTTTGGTTTCTTTCACTGTTTTGCGTTCTCTTTCGCACTAACTTGCTTGAAATACCTGTAAAACACATGAGAAATACACAAAACAAGAAAATACTTGCCAAAAGAGGTTAGTAGAATAAATACGAGACAAATCCAAGCTATTTACACTGCACGGGATCATAAAAATACCGAAATTAAGGGGATAAATATGAAGAATATGTGCCTAATCATGGGGATTGGTGATCCCAAAGAGGACTGGAAGTTAAACACGATTATGATGATTTTATTGGTGGTGTTTAGGGTGGGTAAGGTGAGATTGAATTTTGGTTATGATGGGAGTTCGTTTATGTAATGACTTGAATTTTATTTCATATGCGTGAGTTTTATATACACTCGCAGGCTCATTTAAAATAGAAGATTAAACTGATTATATATATATATATCTGAGGCACATTATGCGATGTGAGACTAAATTTTATAAACTGTAGAATTATTATTTATTTACATAATTGTCATTGGGTGGGGTAGCTATGTTAGCTTGCGATGGCCTGGCCATCGATGTTGACCCCTCCCCCCCCCCCCCCCCCCCCCCCCCCCTTTCAAGTGCTCGTGACTTCCCGACTTAGCTTTTTGAGTCCTTACTGCATTGAGTCATCTAGAGTCTCATCATTATCATTTGAGGATGTAGGTTCCATATTATTTATTTATTTCGGTTTATGATTTGAGAGATGCGAGGATTTTTTACTTCGGTTCTAGCATGTACTCTTTTAGTTATTGAGTGTGGATTTCTAGTCACTTGGCTTGTGGAGGTTTATCTATGATGTTGGTTTGGGATTTATTATGTTTTGATGGGTTCTAATTTATATATCATTAAAGTTTGGTGGTGATGTCTTCCTATTCATTTAGTCTATGGGAGAGGATGATTTTTAAATTGTTTTTGACAAATCATACTATTTAATAAATAGACTTGATCAACCTAATTATTAAAAATTATGAGGTGTTGCAAAAATTATTAATTAAGCTAAAATCTCAAAAAATCAATTTCATTGATTCAAATTTAGCTTCAATGGTGAAAATTACAATTATTTATAGTTTCTTAATCCTACTAAGCAATAAGTAATAATGGATAACGGATAAGTACTATAGATAAATACCGATAAATAACCTAATATCGCAAACAAAATGAATAAATCCCTAATAATTTCTAAAAATATATAGTATAAAATATATTTTCATCCACTACCTTTTCATTCCCCATCACGTGTATTTTCAGGTTTGAGTCAATCATTTTGCAAGTGTAAAAATAGTAAGAAAAATGCTTTGAGTTTCAAAAAAATCCTCAAAATCATTCTCCAAATAGTAATAAATAAGTATCGTCCCTTGTGATATGAGTCCATCCACGTAAACTAATTTATTGCTATTTGAAGAATGATTTGAGGAATTTTTTTTTTTGGGAGTTATAGCACTACTGCTCTAATATTAACCCGACAAAAATAAGCTCAAACCTATTAAAAATTTTAAAGTGTCACTCTTGTGAAGAGTTATCGAGTCTATTTATAACAGTGTTTAAGATGCTCTCAAACACAACCGCGCCAGAAAATAAACAAACTCGGTACAAAATGTATTGATAAAAACTAAAAGGTTTTTTTGACTTTGGTATTTCAGTAATATATACGGTTAGACTTTGTTGCATTTTTCATATTTAATTTTAGACTTTATTTCCTTTTTTGTCGCTGAATGGTTAAATTTCCCCAGTAATATTCAATGACAAATATGCATCTAAATATGCCAATTAGTGATATACCGAAGTAAAAAATCCCATACTAAAAACTCTTATAACAAAGTTTTGACTCGTCTTTGTTAGACCTCAAAAATAACGAGCACAGTCCGATTCTGTTGGTAAAAACTCTAAAATTGACTATTTGAGTTTAACATTTACGATTTACCGTCCCCAACAGGAACACCCGAATATCCCATTGGCCACTTCAGGCGACAATGGGGTATGGTAGGATCCCCTTTAAGGAGTAAATTGTTATTTTGTTCTTGCAAGTACCAAACTACGGGTTATAAAAGAAAAAATGTTTCCCGTTTCTATTTTGTTATTTTGGAGAAAAGAAAACATGGTTTCAAGCTCACTAAGATTGGTACAGATCCAACAAAGACCATAAAGAGCAGCAAGTAACATTACTTGGCACATAATAAGAAATATATGTTTCAATAACGAGAAATCAAACAATGTCAAGACAAGCCAAAACAAAGCAATTAGATGTATATAAATCACTGCTCTCTGTTACAATGCATATCTAATGCCAAATTGATGGACAACGACATATTGAAGAGATGGCTGAAATTTTTCCACCCATGGATTAAACACATTTTTCCCAAAATCAGAACTTCCTACTATGAGAAACTACCCATTGCACAAGCTAAGATTCTCATTTATAACATATGGGCATGCATGACCACCACCTTCCATACATAGGATCAACACACTTCATATGTCATTCACATGCTGGTTTAGTGTCAAAGCTGCTCAAGCAGATTGAAAAGGCTTGAAAGGCAGAGAGAGGGTAACGATAATCCATGGTGAAGATATCCTTTCCAATCTTTCCAAATTGTAAAATTACTTTTTCTTGCTCTGCAGCTGACACATTGTGAGAAGGATCAACAGCCGCTACAAGCTGGAAATTCTTGACAGAAGCTACAGTGACCCGCCCTTTGAAATTGAGGCACCAGCATTGTAACTGCTCGTGCCATCTAGGAGACTTGTTTTTCAAAACTAGAGGATCCTGTGAAACTGGGACAGATAGAGAAGAATCCGAAATGATCTGGGTGCTGAAATCTGTGATGGGTTCCTTTACCTTGGAGGATGGTGTGAGGTAAAGTTTTTCATCGAAGGTTTGTGTTAGTGAAGTGGGCGTTGGGGCTGTCCCACCCTCCTGTATTGAAGAGATGGGTATAGATTGCATTACACAATTCATTCTCCTAGGACCTCTTGTACGAAGGACGTTGAGCTCATAGGACACAGTGGCTATGCTATAGTT
This sequence comes from Sambucus nigra, assembly GCA_949130495.1. Lineage (NCBI taxonomy): Eukaryota > Viridiplantae > Streptophyta > Magnoliopsida > Dipsacales > Adoxaceae > Sambucus > Sambucus nigra. The sequence goes on along the minus strand of OX422207.1, from coordinate 285,560,748 downwards.
ACATGCTGGTAATCTTGGAGATACTTGCTTAGTGTGGAATCTTCTGCTTGAATGACCATTTGGTTGAACTGCGGCATCGTTTGGAGGTTGGCTGTCATATATAGTGAATTTGGTGCCGAGAAAATTTGATCTGGTAAAAATGATTTCAATATACTTAAAATAAAAAAAAGGAAGAAAAAATTGTTGCAGAAAGATAATTAAGATATGTTGTTGACAAGACTTGCCTCAATTTGCCAACATATGTATTGCTGGCTCGAGAAAAATCATCTGCAACCAAAGATATCACAAAGTCTGTGCTTGTTGCCCGCCTGATCTTTTTAGCAGCCAACAATAATTTATCACTATCAGCTTCAGCTGTGATTTACTACAAAGGTTAGTGACAACTTCAAAAGGGCTAATAAATTTCTATAGCAGCAATTCAAAAACTGAAGTGCTTTAACTTTAACTAGTACTGCATTTCTAAACTCCTATATACCCCATACACATTACAATTCAATAGTAACATAACTGAAGTGTAGGCTAAATACAACATAGAATGCCATGGAATGGGGAAAGACAACAAAATGTGGTACACTACAAGCTCTACAACAATAATAATAATATATTAATACCAAATATTATCACTTCTTTTTAAGTGCCACACTAGGCTCAATAGTAAAACGGCTACAAACCTTATGCCAAATTGAAGCAAAATGTATATCTAAGATCAATTTTCATCTTAGAGAGCCATTACACCAGTTAGGTCATTGGTAATCAATTACCCATTTATTGAGTACTTCCAGAAAAATAAAATTTTATAACATCTACAAGCGTATTCATAAGAATTCATAAGCAACAATTCCAGGTGAATTCCCAAACAACATCGCTATGCTCCACGACTCAACAATTCCGAAGGATGTTCATTCAGAGAATATTCAAGTTAACATTGACGCCTTGATCATACAAGAAAATAACAGAACTTACATGGGGTCAGACCAAAGTAGAGCCGATAAACAGAAGTTGCTCTATCTCGTCTAATAAAGCACTGGATCGGAGTATCACGTGGGCCCGGCTATACAAATGTCAAAAGAGGTAAAAATAACACAAATAAGATAATACTCAACAAAGACAATAAATGAATAAATGATTATAACTAAAAAGATGACAGAAATTACCTGCTTCAATGAAATGGGGAAGGTGAGCCTCCCACATTCCTCTGGAGTCTTAACAATCTCCTTCGTAATATCCCTCCATGACTTACAAACTGATGCGCAAAATACAACAACAGTCCTAGCGGGCCACAACGCCTCACTCTCTTCAACCCTCCGGATTATATCCAAGAGCAATTCCGGAGGTAAATTTGCCCACTGACCTTGATGAACGGGCTCAGACGGGGCTATATCGGGGGCGATATGAGATCGTGTACGGTTACGCCAATGCTTTCCTTCAACCCTTCTTCTTGATATGTTCCCAATCCCATCTTTCATCTCCCTCAGCTCTCTTACTATGCTTTTCAGTGACATCATGAATCATGCAAATCAACTGTTATACTGTAGATTAAAAATAAAATAAAATTACGTAAAATCATTGCTTTCCTGCAATTATTCTACTTGATAAAAATAATCAAAAGCTGAGCAAGATGGTTCCAAAGCTGACTGACAAGTTTTCTTTTCATTAGCTGTTTTCCTTTAAATATATTCCAAATAGGCAGATCTGAGACAAGGGGTTTCAAATCTGAGCATTTTGTTAAAACAAAAAGGAAAAAAAAGGCAAATAAGTTCACCGTCATAATGAAATAAAAGAAATCCAGTTAGATTAGCATTTACATGATGTTATGCAGCATGAAAACGTTAAGATCTGTTGAAAAACAGAAAAATAGGGACAAGGCATTAACAAAGAATCGATTTTTATAGCTCCCACTACTAAAGTAGAGTGATAAAAACAAGGTCACGAGAAAAGCATTGGCGAAAGAACGTTAAAAGAAAAAAAAGCAACCTGTGCAGATATCGTGAACGATGATCAGAGAGATGTCCTATCAACAGCAACACCAACACCAACACCGTTTAGTGGGAAGAACAAGATGGGATTATTTTTCATGGTTCCGCCACTACCAACACCAACAGCTTGTTGTGTTGAGGTTGAGAGGGTAAAGTAAAGGGGGTCACATTCACGTTCACTCAGACACAGCTCCTCCAATCAAGCCCCCACATTTGCACTTGTCTTAAAATTGAGAGAGTGGGGCCTCTTATTGCTTTTATCCACTCAATAACATTTATTTTTAGTTCCAATGGAGATATTATTCAGTGTACGGTGGTTCACCAATACACTGCTTGTCTCCCATTAGGCGTATAAATAACTATGTAAAACATGGATAAAGATATGTGTACCCACTTTGGTACACATATCTCATATACAATGCTCTAAATGCTTATATTTTAGTGTTGTGGGTTTCGTCAGGGCAGTAAGTACAACCCTCTGTTGCCTTGTCTTATTAGGCGGGTATGAAAAATGGGTAGGAAAGTGTGTATGTGTAGTGATGTTCGTAAAACATTCCAAATGAAATTAAATAAAGCATTAATTCCAAATTATACAGTAAATGCGCGACTGATTGCATTATGGGATATATTCAAGACATTTATAAGTTTATAACGATAAAAATGGAAAGGTTTCCAAAAGATTGTAGCTATTGTTATATGCACAAAGCAAGAAACGTGGATCATATTGATGGAGATAATGGTACTTGTTGTCCTATTAACGTGTCACGTGGTAAGTTTCACCATTGTAAATCAATGGCTATAAATAACTGGAGCTTCATTAGTTACTCGTATTTGTTATTAATTGTCAAAAGTCAATTTTAAGGGTAAAAATTCACCCACCGTGCTTCTCGAGTTTAGCTAAACCCTTCTTAAATTGGTCTGCGAAATTTGATTTTATCGTCTTCTAAAGACGAGTCTCAAAATCCTTTGAATACCAACAAAACTTGTTAAACAAATTGTATTGTGGTAAGTGCAGATATCAATCCTACTTTTAAGGCAATTGAAGAGATGGACGATCAAAATCTTACACCTTAACTCCTCAGTAGTAAATTGAGAACTATGGAAATTGAATTAGAATTTAAGAAATAATTAACAATCTCCCAAAAGAGACAGTCTACCTCCAATCTTATTTTTTCATCTAAGTTGATCGTACCTGAATTTAGCATACCTAATATTGACTTAGACTCTGATGAGGACCGTAGTTTAGATACTTTGGATAATCAGATTGCCTTAACGTCTAAATAGTTTAAGAAAATTGTAAACATTCAAAATAAAATAGCAAAAAGACAAGGCTAACCTACTTATCCAAATCAATCCAATAACAGGCCTCATGAGAGAAGACAAGACAAATACCAGTCTGACAATCACAAGAGACCTAAGAAAGACCATGATTAGGCATAAATTCTTTCAAATTTTTCCCTTAATTTAGAGGCTTTTATTACCTCGGACAATGTAAAACGAGTTGATTTATCTCATATCATTGCTAATTGCTTCGTCTAACAAGTATCCCGAGTTTCGTGTATTTCTTATTGATTTTACAGGTATTTAATACAAGAAAGAAAGAAAGAAACCGGAAGAAGAAAGAGAGAAGAAATAAGAAAAGTCAAAAGGGCAAAAGCATAATTTCCACCACGAATCCGGACGAGGACCCAAAATAAAAGTCGAAGATCTCGAGTATACAAGTGCGTAGGAAGAAACGGCGTTCCAATTCGAGTTACGGAGTAGAAGTTATGAAGACCTAAAGATGTGAGATAATCATGAGAAATTGAAGAGATAACGAAGAGAAATTGAGAAGGAAATTCGGATCGATCCGGACACTATAAGGCAGTGTATAAGGAAGCATTTACCGGATCGATCTGGTCTTCATAAAAAAGGGATCGATCCGGCCCCCAAAGTTCACTGCATAAAGCATATTTAACGGATCGATCCGGTTGAAATAAAAAAGGGATCGATTCGATCATCAAGAAGATCGATCCGATATTTTTTTGTCAAATCGATCCGGGGTTCGAGATTTGTGATTATCTTCTTCAAGATAGAGTCTTGCATGACTCCAAATCTTGTATTTTTCGTAATGTATATATTCATATGTCCTCCCAGACATTAAGGGGATTTCTAATCAGTTTTAGAGGAGCTTTTTACTTAGTTTTGAAGAGAGAATAATAAGAAACCCTAGTTTTCATTTAGCTTTGATTCAAGCTTCTGCAATTCAAGTAAATTCAGTCCATTTTTGCTTTCATAATTGCTTTAGTTAATTGATTATTTAATAATTTCATTCTTCTCAATTCTAAGTTACTAGTTAAGATGTCTTCTTTTATTAAAACCATTCTTTCTTCTTATTTTACTACGTTCGGCTAATTTTCTAAGGGTTGGGATGCACGAATCCAACCCGATGTTCTTAATGAATGCGTAAAATTTGATTTTGAATTAAATAACTCAGTTAATTGTGTTGTGTGGTGCTCACAACCGTTGTAGGACTTTTGATGTCGTTTGCCCTAGGCAATCGGGATGCTTAAGAGTGCAACACGCGTGTAGCTACGACGACACTACTTTACTCGTCTCTTGACTATGTATGATGCGGGCTACTATCCCTCATATATGTAATATTTGGGAGTACTAAAGACTGGGTTACTCAGATATTTTAATTCCGAATTAAGTTTTGACATTAATCAATGAACTAGGGTTGGAGGAGTATATCCTGACTCGTTTTTCTTCACTTGCACTTTTCACTACAGTTTTCATTTTTCTTAAGTAGGTCAAAAATATTTTCATTTATTTCTAAATTTTGTAAGTAATTTTCTTATTATTTCCGCGTATAGTTAGTCCATCTCTCATAATCACCTTTTTATTATTTTTAGAGTCGAGTTAGGGTTCTCAATATTTCCAACGTCGTTACGACTTCGTTCGTCCTATTTCCCTGTGGAGACGATCTCGACTTACCGGGTTATTACTAACGCGATAGGCTTGCACTTGAGCCTATATCAGCACAAACACTATATGCACATTTGTGGTCGCGTTAAGTTTTTGGCGCCGCTACCAGAGAATTAGGTAGACTTAGGTTAGATCGAGTCAATCTAAAGCTTAGACCAAAAATTCAAAAAAATAATAATAATAATAATAATAGTAAAATAAAATAAAATAAAAAATAAGAAAAAAATCATCTCTCAAAAGCCTTTAATGCAAAATCCTGAACAAACTCAAACTCCTCAAAATACCCCAACCCAAATTCACAAAAATCCAAACATTGAGTATAACTCTGACAGTCCCCACACACCTCACGTTCCGCAGTTTTGGGTTCCACCTCCTACCCCTGAGCACTCTATTGCTAGTTACACCCTGAGTCAATCTTTGAGTCACACATCTAGGACACCGAGTGAGTATTCCGAGTCACTTGAAGAGAGAGCGATGTCGAACGCCGCTAGTTTCGGCACTGGAGAGGAACATCCACCTTATCATCCCATGAAAGACTTACTATTTCTTGAATGAATTATCACCCCTGGTTGCCTTTTATTCCCGTATACTACCAGTCAGTTCCACTTCCGCAATGGGATGATCTACTTTCCATGGCATGGATTCGAAGAAACCATACCTTTACATAAGAGAGTTCGAAGAGGCGTGTGACACATTTAGTGACCAATCTTGCACTCAAAATGTCGTTCGCCTAAAGTTTTCTCCTTTTTCCTTTTTCCTTTTTCCTTTTTCCTTTTTCCTTTTTCCTTTTTCCTTTTTCCTTTTTCCTTAAAGGATAAAGCCAAGACCTGACTGTGGTGTCTACCCCCGAACTCCGTTGTTTCTTGGAGGGATATGCAATCCAAGTTTATCTCAAAATTCTACCCACCGCAAAAGGCCAATTCTGTCAAAACTCAAATCCAAGGTTTCTGACAACAAGATAATGAGCCTTTTTGACAAGTGTTGGGAGCATTTTCAAGAGTTGGTAAGCGCATGCCCACATCATGGTTTTGAAGAACACCACTTGATCTCTTTCTTCTATAATAGGCTGCAAGTGCATTCCAAACAACTTGTGCAAACTATGTGTGAACGACCATTCTGAGAATTAGACAGTAGTGATGTTGAGGCCCATCTTAAGTATGTTGCAGAGACTAATCAAGCATGGGACACATCTGATCCTAATACTCAAGTTCGTCCTAGACAAACATATATCACTCCAACTACATCCGATCTATACCATCTGGATATTAATACCTTAATGGACCGTCGATTCGATCAGTTTTAGAGAGATATAAAAGATTTGCTTGATAGCCATTTGAGAGATATCTATGGATCCAGTCGTGTCGCTAAAGAAAAGGTGTGTGTTATCTGTGAGGCGGGGCATTCCACAAAGGTATGCCCGACGATTTTTGCCTACAAAGCCATGCACACCGAGTAGGTAGATACTATAGGAGGGTCCAAGGGAAATTTAATGCTCCGCATGGGAACTCGTACAACCCTTCGTGGGGAAACCATCCTGGTTTTAACTACGGACAACCACAAGCTACGATGAACCCACATTCACAGGTTCTCCCACCTCCACCCCCTCCCCAATTCCAGCAAGCACCACCTCCTCCAGCTCCATATATTACTCCACCGTGAAGGAACCTCGAGGATACAATAAATAAGTTTTTTAACTCCCAGTGTGCAACCAATGCTATATATGATCGCATGCTTGCTAACATGAATGCGAACATCTCCAAGTTACAATTCGCGTTATGTATTCAAGAGAAAGGTAAGTTCCCGCCCCAAGGGTAAAGACCATCCCAAGATCAATTAAGTGTTAAATCTATATCCCAGGCACATCTTGAGCAATGTAGTGCAATTACCACTCTGCGTAATGGGAGAGTAATTAAACTTTCACCTCTTCCACACAATGATAAAAATGAAAAGAAAATTTCACCCTGCACGAAAGAGGCCGAAGATATCTCTAAGAAAAAGAGTAGTAGATGACACAAGAGAGCCTGAAGTGGTGGTAAAACCTCCGAGTGCATCCTCATATCCTCAAAGGTTGATCCCTCAATCCAAAGATACTTTTAGGGACGATGTCCTCGATGTTCTTAAGCAAGTAAAGATGAATTTACCTTTTCTCAAGACCATAAAGACAATTCCCGCGTATGCTAAGTTCCTTAAGGACTTACTCACGGTGAAACGAAGGCTGAAGGTAAAGAAAAATATATTTCTAACATAGAACATCAGCTCAGTCCTATTGAGTGATCTTCCACTAAAATATAAAGATTCGGGTGCACCCACCATTTCGTGCATCATGGGGGGGAATCGAATTGAGAGAGTGCTAATAGATTTAGGGGCAAGTGTCAACATTCTCCCCTATTCAATCTATAAGCAATTAGGTTTGGGGGACCGTAGGCCCGCAAACTTGACTCTCCGACTCGTAGATAGTTCCATCAAGATACCTCAAGGAATCGTTGAGGACGCAATTGTCTAAGTTGACACATTCTACTTCCCGGTGGATTTTGTCATTTGGGACGAGGAGCAATCCATTCTCCCAATCAATCATGTTCCCGTCATCCTGGGTTGCCCATTCTTAGCTACGGCTAATGCACTCATCAATACTCGAAGTGGGCGAATGAAATTAACATTTGGGGCAATGACCCTCGAGACAAATATCTTTAATAACATTAAGGACGAGGGCGACGAAAGCGAACCGCGAGAAACGGATCTTATCGAGGAAGCACACGAGCATGAGAGGTCCCACAAGCGAGAACCTTTAGGGGTGTACCTTATTTCATCAAGTGAGAGCGTTAGTTTTGATGATGAAAGAAAGGTGGGGGAGGTATGTGTAGTAACCGCAATTGACAGCGAGAGAGAGTGGCTAGAGGATGGAAAACTAGTGAAGTTAGATATCGAGCAAGTAAGCGACGACGTAGGCATTACTCGAGAGAGAGAGTTAGGGGACATGAACATGGAAGATTTTGAAAAATAATTTGGGCATGTGGATGAGAGCCTGAATGTAGAAGTCCAACCTTTATTGGACTCGTTTAATTACTTGGATAAGAGTGAATGGCAAGATACAATAGATGAATTCCTTCGTAATGACCATCCCTCCACATCACAGGGAATAGTTTTCAAAATTTCTATAATAATGAGTTTTCGTTTAAGTCCGATGGTAATTTTCAAAGTTCCCATTTTCATGCATTCGCACCTCGACCTATGACATTCGGTGAGGGTTTGCGTATGTATGAGAATGAGAAAATTGAAAATCATTATCGGGAAGAAAATCGTTCGTGGGAACATGAATTGGATTTATTATTTGAGTCCGACGATGATTTTGCTTCTGAGACTTTCGAAGTCGAAGAATGTTTTGAACCAAATGAGGTACTTTTACCTACTTTGGAACAAACCATTCTTGACTTTGCCCATTGCGTAATAGATATTGAAAGTGAGGATGAAAATGACGTAATATCTATTTGCAATGAAACGATTTCTTCTTCGACTCCCAAAGAAGAACATTTCATTGAAAATGATATTATTTCATTCGAAACCCAATCTTCATGCGATGATGATTCATCTCATGAGTTTGAATTTCTTTCATCCCCATTTTCATTGTCTATTATCACACCGTCACAAGTACCCGATGATTCGGTTTCAAACTTCAATGTTTTAAACCTTTTTGCTGATGAGGAGTACTTGCTCGAGTCGCCTTCCATGATCGCATCTGTGCCTTTGTGTTCGCCGCCTCCCATTCCAATTTCAAAATCCTTAGGAGGATATTTGGCTTTTCTCGGTCCCCACATGTTTTTATCACCCGTTCAATCCAAACCCCCCAGCGACACTCCAAAATTTTTAATTGGTGATGGTTCATTTCTTACACCTTACACATGCCTTCCGTTGTTAAAACGAAATTCATATTTTTCAGAAGGCATGCTTGTATGTGAGGGTACACCGGTTATCCGCCAAAGTCAAATCTTTTTCATGGTAAACCCTCAACTATATAGACTTCTAGTGTATAGTTAGTGGGAAGCCTAAATAGTAGGTTGTATACAGTTAGCTTTTTATTCTTTCTTTCTTTTTCTTTTAGTCTAGTTTAATTAGTTAACTTTTTGTTATTTATTTTTGCTATGCTCGGTACTAACTTGTTTTGTAGATTCTTTGGACTTGTTCTTATGGGGATCGCTCCAATTTTGGGTAATATCACTCTTTTCCTCTCTTTAACTTGGTTCTTAATTCACATTGAGGACAATGTCAATTTTTAAGTTAGGGGGTGTGGGATATTCTATCCATTTCTTTATTTAGTTCATGTTTTTTCTCATATGTTAGTTACTTAGTATGCTTTTCTTCGAAAAATTCAACATTTCAAAAAGATTTTCTTTCTTTTTTCTCCTTTTTTGGGCATTTTGCCTTTGTTTTCGATGATAAATTTTAATAATTGCCCGATCCAATAGAAAGCCCAATGATGCATGTTCTCGATTTTAGAAGTTATTAAACTTTAGTCTCACTTATTGATACTCTGAATAACTTTATGAGTTAAACTTTAATCCCCTGAGCACATGCACCTTTCATGTTATATTGATTTGGTTTAAGATTTTTATAACTCGCTCGATAATTGTTTGTTGCATTGTATAGACTTACACTAAGTAAGATTTGTACCTTTCGTCATTTTTTAGTGTATACACTATTCTTTTCTCTTTGAAAACGTTGAATTCTTTGGTAATCTCTCTATTCTTTCATTTGATCGTTCATTAATTGAGTTCATACTTGAAATGTGTTACTTGAGCATGATTTTTATATATTATTTTGACTCGAGAATTGCGTAAACTTTTGGAAATGATCATAGGCATTCTTTGTTATATCACCCATATTAGCCTTGACCTCACCCTTATATGTTTACCCTCGTTAACCCCTTTGAGCCTAAATATAGCCTTTAGTTTCACACTCCAAAATCCCATACCAACTCCGCATTGGAGTTTTATCCCATACATACACTTTCCATACCTTTGTTTGGAATGTTGCTTGGGATTGAATTATGTGGTTGTACGTCGGTTGCAATTTAGGCATATGAGAGTGAGAAAAGTAAGAAAAAGTGAAAAAAGTGAAGAAAAAGAGAAAGCAAAAAGCAAAAGCAAACAAAAAAAACATGAGAAAAAGAAGAAAAGAAACTAAAGAGAAAGTTGTATATGTTGTATAGTGTTCAATAAGCTTTGATTACTCTCCCCGATGATATATTTAATGCCGTTTTGGAACTTATTTTCCAATTTTGATATTTCCCGCATTTTCCCATTATCCCGAGTTTTCATCCCCGAACACTTTGAATTCGTATATGCATTCCTTCATTTCATACCCTAGCCTAGCCTACATTATGATCATATACAAGTCCTATGTGATCTTAGGTTGATTTAATTCAAAAGTCATAATAGTTTTGATAATCTGTAAAATACATTTCGCCTCCTTTAATGTGCGGTATCTTTCATTGAGATTACATTTTTCATTTTATATATAGCGTTCTTCATTTGTGACATGTGTGCGGCCTAGTTTCCATTTACATTTACTCTTTAGCCCGCATTTTCCGTGTGTTACCTCCATATTTCGAGTGAATTCGCTTGATGAGTGTAATGCCCGTGAGGATTGAATATATGTCGGCTTTATTTAGTATCCGGTTTATTTTAGTTTTTTCCAAATCACACTTTGCACGTGCTCGCTCCCCATCCCACATTTTAAAGTTTCAATTCTATGAGGTGCATTCTATAATGTTAATGATTTTGTACTTTTGTTTGAATTCGTTCAATGTGCTAATAATGCGTATGAAATCCTTTTCGCTATTTTTGGGCTTGTCGCATGTTGGTTTGGGTATATTTTGAGGAAACATTGTGATGTTTTTGGGTATCATCCCTGAAAACCCTCACGAGACGACACTCGTCCACTAAGGTGACCTAGGGGTTTAATGGCTTATTGCATACGCTAAATACAATCGAATCGCCCGCGAAAGTGGCCTTTTTCTTTTATACCATACTTTTGTACAATCTCCTATTTTTGGTTTGCTTATAGTTCATGTTGCATCCTATTTCATTGCTAAGGACTAGCAACGTGTAAGTTAGGAGGTGTGATGATATGCAAATATTGCGTATTTCATCCTCTGAACAGACGCATTTTAGCCCCCTCGGGTATCTTATTCCCTATATTTATGCTTATTAACCAGACAACCTTAGATTTCTACGTTAACATATTTTGCAGGGGTTAATTGAGCTTTTATAGGTATTTGGATGCTAAGTGTGGAGTTCGGACACATTCCGCTTGATTTTCGTATGTGATCGCACGTTCAAGGGAATTTTAGTCTTTTCAAAGCTTGGGCATCGGGACTAACATCTCATTAAAGTTGTATCCCTCATTGCAAGCTTCGCGTGGGCGTGAAGGGTGCGCGATTCCGATTCATAACGAAGAAGTTACGGCGATTTCAGCGGATGAGAAATGCAAACAGGCCAAAACAGCAATGCAGTGTGCTGATACCTGCTTGATCGATCGATCGACCAAAGGGGACGATCGATCGATCCTTCTATTTCTGCAAATCGTGGGGAGACAGTGGGCATGATTTCTGATGATCGATCGATCGAGCCCAGGGGATCGATCGATCGATCCCCTGTTTCCAGGCGATATTTTGCCATTTTCTTTTCTTTTCTCTTTTCTTTTCTATTTTAATTGCACTTACTATATAAAGCATTTTTGTTGTAATAATAAGATATTAAGGTTTTAGAATAGATTGTAGGTTAGGGTTTGGGAGTTGAGAGCTCTTTTTTTCTTCCTCATATGGTGTGACAACATTTGGGTTTGTAAGATTGTACTTTCATCTTCCTCTCCATTAATATAGATTGTATTTCCTTATTTCCTTGCTTTCTAGTTAATTTACATGCTTTCTAATTTAGGTTTGCTTTCTAGTGTAACTTTATCGCGCTTATTTACCGCATTTTTAAGATGCTTTCTAGCTAATTTAAATTAGGTTGTGTTTGAATGGAACTCACTCGAGTTGACGAATTGCTTTGTGAAGAGTGCCCAATATATGTGTGTTTTCTTTCAAACCAATTTTTCTCCGAAAAAATTATCCAACTTTTAATTATGCACCAAACCAAGTTGTGAAAACCCAATTCTTACTTCAAACCAGTTTTATCTTGATTAATCCTAAACATGCATCTAGTGATTAAAGCAAGTAGAATAAAGTAAAGAATACTCACAACGCCGGATGTACGAGGAAAAACCCAAAACGGGAAAACAACCTCGGACGGCCCAAGCCAGACAATCACTATGAACAATGGTTTTACAAAGACAGATTAGCCTTACACTAAGACTCGATCCCCATGGGTCTTGACGCTCCTTCTGATCTTCAACCGTTCTTCAATAGTGCCCACGCAGAAATTCCATCTTCCACGATACCTGTCCACAACACACGCGTCCACGTATGTCTCAGTGTCCACCGAATGGCTTTGATTCGTCTACGATGTCGAAAAAGAAGTCCTTCTCTTTTCTTCACCACAAAACCCTTTGATGTTCAATGTGTAGAACAAACAACTTTGGTGCATCATGATCACTTAAACATATAAGAATGATAACTCGGATCTTTGCAAACTCTAAGGATGTGTTTATGCTTTTTAAACCTTAGAAAATATGTGCAAACAAGGTTTTGGCTCGTAAAACTATTTTTCAGAATGCACACTTACGAAATTATGATGAAAATACTGTTTAAATTGGATTTAAATGCCGCCTCAAAAAACATGTCATTCGAATGACTTGAGAAACTCGTTCGAGCGACATCCCATCTCGTTCGAACGAGATTGGATGTCGTTTGAACGACAGCGTGAAAGTTTGACTTTTTTGACTTTTTGTTTAAAACGTCTCTTCCAAAGAGAGATCCAAAAATGTCAAACTCTTTTACGAGCTTATCATCATAAAACGTAGTTTAAACCTTTAAAACAATTTTAAAACATTTAAAACATTTTTCTTTATAAAAAATACATCCTTGTCTTTTATAAAAATAATTCCGAGCACCATAAACTATACGCATTCATACCTGAGTGATCTCGGAATGAAATTAACTTTGAAGACGACTAAACTTGCACCAATTAAACTTCGGCGTGATTAATTCTTTAAAGCTTTACCGCAATGTCTTCAATTTCTTCAATACGTCATAGACCAAGTGGGATCGTGACAAAATAAAATTCTCCCTATGACATATTACAAACACAGTTTTGTTCATGCAATTAAGTCAAAACAATACATGGACTCAATTGGAAATTTATATCCTTACAAATCTCCCCCTTTGACTATTCCGGAACAAAACAAAACTAGTGAAATGCCTAACCGGGCCGTCAAGTCGTATGACGCCTAAGTCCCATCCCATAAACCCAAAATCAAAAATACAGGACATGGACTAGAATATGTAGCACCGATAATAATGAACTGTCTGAATGTGATGTAGACTTGAAATCTCGAATCGCTGAGGCATACCTACACACATGAAACAGACAAACAGATACCCAGTGAAGTATGGAGGAACAAATGATACCAATTTATATTTCTTATCAGAACAAATCATTTGAAACATGTGAGAAATTAATTGATACTAATTTGAAACAAATATAATCAAACAATATATAAATCCAGATATCAATAGAAGCGCTCAACAAATCTCCGCCTACATCACATACATCTCTCCCCCTTTTTGTCTCGAATAGACAATCCAGTGAAAAGATAAACCAATATGAAATATCTAGCATGAGAATATGAAACCAATTTGAATCAAGTGGATACCAATTTGAGAATTGAAAAACGCTAGATAATTATGAAACAACCATCTAAATATGATCAAGCAATGATAAATCAGTAGCTAGTAAACCAAGGAATCACACAAAGAATATCGCAAATTAATCAGGTGTGATAAACGGACTCATATGCAAAATACCAATATGGAACATAAAAGAACCTGCATATAAACCAAACAGTCCAGAATGCTTCCCGCAGTACCAAAAATATATCAAATTAAACCAGTGGACTGCAAACCAATCAGAAGCCATTTCTCAGCCTGTCATTCGAACGAGCCAGGGACTTCGCTCAAACGAGATGAGGAAGTCGCTCGAATGAAGTACAAATGTCGTTCACGTGAGATGAGTTGTCGTTTGAAAGACTTCGCGCGACCTGCCAAAATTTCCTAGATTCCCAGAAATAATATAAAGTATTGCCCAGTGAAAAGATTTCCATAAAAAATTCCAGGAAGGGCCTAACAGAATCAAAACAGTGTTAAAACAGTAGGCTTTTAACACAAAAACGCAAAAACTCATAAAAACTAAAAATGCGAGTTACATGCAAACATAGTACCGATGTGCTCAAACATGGACATGGAATGAATGGGCGTGAAACTACAATAAATGAGTCACAATTCTAACACATCGAAACGATCAAGAAGCTCTAATTGATAGCGATAAATCATCAAACTTTATCATAGCCATATGACAATTAAAGTGTGAGCTTAATGAACTAAACATACTACATGCACAAAAATCCAGAATTTTGACGATTCTACAAATAATAGCGTCAAATTGCAATGTTTCAACATTAGGATTATTTGTGCAAACCGGTTTAAATTTTCTCCAACCAAACTCCCTAAATAATATCATATTTTTTCAAGTTCTTTTGAGGGTTCTAGCATTATCAACTTAGAGAAAATCTTATTGGCCCTTTTCTTCGCATAATGCATTTTCTTTTGGTCTGTTTTAAACGGTGTCTCTCATAACGAGTTAATTTGAACTCTTCCAGCCCTTTCCCGTGAATCACTCATCATTTTTACCAATTTTAAATCCTCACGGTAAACGGTAATTACATGCACACTTCTCCTTAAGTCTACTTACGCATAGATGACAAGATTGAGATAAGAACGCCTTACCAAATTCAATTATGCAAGAGAAGTCAAACATCCATATAAACTCGTGCATGTGTGCAATGTTGGCATATATACAAGGTCGAATCAAAATGCATATCAACTTCGAAACCACCCCATATAAACAATGGTTAAGATCATTCTAAATATCGATAATTATGACCAAATGTCCTAGCCACATGGATAATGAAATGATGGGGGGGGGGGGGGGTCCAAGCACACCAATATGCCACATCAAACATGTAAACTCAAAAACAAAAAAAATAAGAAAACAAAACTATTTTCGATTTTTCAAAACATTTCTCAAAAACAAAATCTTTTTGTATTTTTCAAATGAGACTCAAACAAGAGAAAAATAAAATACAAAGAGATAAACATGTTATGTCACTAGCAAATAATAAATCATGATGCAAGGGCTAGCGTATGACAAAACATGCAAGCTACTAACCATAAGAAATAGTAAGAGATGAATCATGTGCATGCATGTGAGAATCAACCAACGAAGCATTTAGCATTTCCAAAACGGATTTCCTAACCCAAACAGGTGTATACCTAACAAAATGGGTTTTGGGAACCAATGGGACACTACGTTTAATCTTCCTAGGGTCTTTTCTAAGATCAAAACAAAAACTCCTAAGGTGACCTTTTCTACCACAATGCGAACAAGTGAAAACACGACGAGGAACGGGACCTTTAGGTTGACTTTTTCTAATACCCTCGAATGTGGTTGACGCTCTAAAACAAACTATGGGTTTGGCTTTTAAAATCGAACCAATAGAACAAGATAAGCCGCTACCATCATTACTCGAGTCATTTAAATCATTTTTTAACTTCAAAACTTTTGACTCAAGCAAACGATTAGACTCCTCAAACTTTCGTGACTCCTTCTTTAAATTTTCAATTACCCCTATAAAGTTATCTCCCTCACCCTCAATGTGAGCAAACTTATCCCTAATAGCCTTTTCTCGTGCCAGAATGTCATTAATCGAATTATTTTCCTCAACGGCACAAACACTAGAATTTCTCAAATCCTCTAACTCTTTTTCTAAAATGAGGATTCTATCATCACTCTCCTTTTTGCCCAATTTTAATATATTATAAACTTTAAACAAGGAACTAAAGTGCTCACGACAAATATATCTTTGAATTTGAAAGCTTTGCAAATATTCCATCTTATTTTTAAAACTGAAATTTTCTTTTTCCAAAACTTCAATACGTTTTGCAAACTTTAAATTCAAACGATGTAAATCGTCAAAGCTTAGAGAATCCATCGAGAGAAAACAAACACAGGAGAGGTAAACAAACACACGGGATAACAAAACAAATAAATAATGTTTTCTAGCTCTGATACCAATTTCAAAACGTGAGTAGACAAATTGTATCAGAAAGTAAGTCCTCGAGAAATCAGGATCACACGATAAATTAACGTAACCCACTCTGATACCGATTTGAAGAGTGCCCAATATATGTGTGTTTTCTTTTAAACCAATTTTTCTCCGAAAAAATTATCCAACTTTTAATTATGCACCAAACCAAGTTGTGAAAACCCAATTCTTACTTTAAACCAGTTTTATCTTGATTAGTCCTAAACATGCATCTAGTGATTAAATCAAGTAGAATAAAGTAAAGAATACACATAATGCCGGATGTACGAGTAAAAAACCCAAAACGGGAAAACAACCTCGGACGGCCCAAGCCAGACAATCACTATGAACAATGGTTTTACAAAGACAGATTAACCTTACACTAAAACTCGAGCCCCACGGGTCTTGACGCTCCTTCTGATCTTCAACCATTCTTCAATAGTACCCACACAGAAATTCTGTCTTCCACGATACCTGTCCACAACATACGCATCCAAATATGTCTCGGTGTCCACCGAATGGCTTTGATTCGTCTACGATGTTGAACAAGAAGTCCTTCTCTTTTCTTCACCGCAAAAACCTTTGATGTTCAATGTGTAGAACAAATAACTTTGGTGCAGCAAGATCACTTAAACATATAAGAATGATAACTCGGATCTTTGCAAACTCTAAGGATGTGTTTATATTTTGTAAACCTTAGAAAACATGTGCAAACAAGTATCTGGTTCGTAAAACTATTTTCTAGAATGCACACTTACGAAATTATGATGAAAACATTGTTTAAATAGGATTTAAATGCCGCCTCGAAAAACGTGTCATTCGAATGACTGAGGAACTCGTTCGAGCGACATCCCATCACGTTAGAACGAGATTGGATGTCGTTTGAACGACAGCGTGAAAGTTTGACTTTTTTGACTTTTTGTTTAAAACGTCTCTTCTAAAGAGAGATCCAAAAATGTCAAACTCTTTTACGAGCTTATCATCATAAAACGTAGTTTAAACCTTTAAAACAATTTTAAAACATTTAAAATATTTTTCTTTATAAAAAAATACATCCTTATCTTTTATAAAAATAATTCCGAGCACCATAAACTATACGCATTCATACCTGAGTGATCTTGGAATGAAATTAACTTTGAAGACGATTAAACTTGCACCAATTAAACTTCGGCATGATTAATTCTTTGAAGCTTTGCCGCAATGTCTTCAATTTCTTCAATACGTCATAGACCAAGTGGGATCGTGACAAAATAAAATTCTCCCTATGACATATTACAAACACAGTTTTGTTCACGGAATTAAGTCAAAATAATACACGGACTCAATTGGAAATTTATGTCCTTACACTTTGCTTTGGTGATGGCGTTTACGGGTCTATTTCGGGTGCGTTGTCCTAGTTATTGCGCCTAGGAGATTTTATGGGGCATATCATGTATGTCCCGTGCTTATGACCTTGCGTGCGCAATTTCCGGGTTATTTATTGACGCTAAAATCTTATTAGGCTTTTATGCGGATTTAGGGGCGTGACAACCCTTGATTCAATTAACTTTCGAAACGAGATGCATTCGTAATAACTCGTCGACCCACGTATCCATTTTATACAAATTAACTCGGGTGAGGGATATTCGACGCAACCTATAGTTTTACCGCTTTGTTAATCTAGTTTCATTTCCCTCGCCTAGTTAATCATTTCCCTTTTATGCATGTTTTCTTTTAGTTTGTAATTTATCTTTTACACTTTTATTTCTAGAATATTAAATCATATAAATTCTAGCATCTCGTCCCTGTGGATTTTCGATACTCGGTTTACCGTTGTGCTTACCTCGCAAGTGTAGCCGTAATTTAGGTTTCTTTGTATTATCGCGGTGAAACGAAAACAACGACTGTGCACTTACACGAGCACACCTTTCACGCGTAATCAGGGTTCTCAATCTTTCCAACATCGTTACGACTTCGTTCGTCCTATTTCCCTGTAGAGATGATCCCGACTTACCGAGTTTATTACTAACGCGACAGGCTTGCACTTCTGCCTATATCAGCATGAACACTAGATACACATTTGTGGTTGCGTCAGTTAACTTAGAAAAAATTTAAAACATAATAGGGATCATTTAAGCAAGACATGGGATGACTCAAGCGACTCTCAAAATGATGTGCCTGAGTCATCAAAAACTTTTGACCCTTGTATGTCATTCTTTGCTAAGATAATCTACAATGATGATGAGGAATGTGATCATACTATGATGATATTGTGCCTACTGGTTTATCTACCTTATTGCTTGAGAATGTTGATAATGCTTCAAACGTCGTATGTGTGAGTAAAATGGAACGCTCTATTATTCATGTCAATGGGTGTGTGAGTTCTAAAAATTAACCGGTAAGGGACAATGAACATTGCACACATAGCGACTCTGAAAACGATGACCTTCCTGACATTCACACACTGCACACAAAAACTCTCCAGAAAAGCACTAGGCTTGAAAAGGTAGTCAAGGATCTTACCCAAAAGATATAAACCTTAAGTCTGATGATCAAACAAAATGCTGAAGAGTATACTACTCAATGTCTAAATCATGATAATGAAACCAAAAACTTTGAACAAAAACTGAAAGAGTTGTTTAACTCTAATGAAATTCTGGAAAAGAAATACAAAGCAACATTGTTAGGATTGGAACAAACAAAAGAAAAGACATCCACAGTCTTAAAAAAATTTGCAAAATTTGAAAATAATTCTAAATGTTTTGAAGACTGTGTAGCTGAAAGCAAAACCAATTATAATGACAGAACTGGAATAGGATTTTGTCCCAACTCTAAGACACAAACTAAAAACTTTGAAACCATAAAGTTTGTGTCTGGTGGCAAAAGTCCCATTAAAACTTGTCCATATTTTCAAGGTTTAAAAAATGATTTTGATAAAAAAACAACTGAAGTTAGACATTAGTGAATCAAGCGACTCTACGCATAATGTTGGACATAAGACTAAATATGTCTGCCCCCCTATTCGACAAGCAGATTCGACATTTTATCCCGTGCCACCTAGGAACAAGACTAGAGCTCAAAACCTAGACAAACCTTTGAATAATACATTTCCTAAGGTTATGATTTCATCGTGCCATCTTTACTTCTCCTATTGTGATGTCTATAGACATTCCCTTGATGATTGCTATTACAAACACCTATGTAATCCAGTCTATACTTCTCCTATTTACCATAACTTTAACTATTCTAGGAGAAGCCAAAACAACTATGTCCTTTCTAGACAACCAAACAAGAATTCTAACTATCGTAATAGAAGGAAAATGACTAATACTAAAAGATAATATACAAGAAGGAATCTTAGATTCTATTTTAGACCAATTCTCCAACTGTTTATAACAACAATAAAATTGCGAAAAAAATCTTTTAAAGAAAAGATATTTGCTCGCAAGTTTTATCAAATACGAGCTAATAAGTGAAAATTGAAAACTAGAGAAATTTGGGTTAGAAAAGATGATCTGTTACCCTAGTTAAAATGAAACATATTGATCAGTGCTTTTAGAGCAGAACATACTACAAATGGATGGTATTTAGACTCAGGATATTCCAAATATATGACCGGGGATGATTCCAAACTCTAAAAAAAACTAACGTCTCCGGAGGAAATGTCTTGTTTGGAGATGGTGTATCAGCCCAGATCATTGGTAAAGGAACACTCTATGAAGAAGGATTACCCATTATTGAGAATGTTCTCTTGGTAAAATGACTTAAAGCTAATTTATTAAGTATATAATAGTTTTGTGACTCAAACCATACTGTCACTTTTTCAAAGAATAATTATAAAATTTTAAATGAAAAAGCTGATTGCATTATTACAGGACTCCGTACTCTAGATAACTATTACACAGTCAATCCAAGTACAAAGGTTTGTAACATTGTCAGAATGGATGACAATGAGATATGGTATAATAGGCTAGGTCACATTAACTATGATAATCTTGGCAAATTATGCTCCCAAGAGATAGTTAGAGGTCTTCCCAAGATCAAACTAATTTCAAACATTATTTCTGGTCCATGTTAATAAGGGAAAATTATCAAGGCTCCCCATAAGAAAGTTTAAGAAGTTCTATACACTAAACCTCTAGAACTCATCCATATGGACCTAATGGGTCCTTCTCGTACTATTACCCTTTGTGGAAACAGTTGCATCCTTTTTATGGTTGATGATTTCACTCAATTTACCTGGGTTGCCTTTTTTAAACATAAAGCAGAAATCTTTCACAAGTTTTTGAAAATCTTAGCTCGTATAGAGAACGAAAAGGAATCCCATGTAGATAGAATTCGTAGTGATAGAGGAGGATAATTCATAGATTTAGGCATCATAGAATATTGTGATTATAATGGTTACAAATATGAATTTAGTGCTCCTAAGACACCTCAACAAAATGGGATTGCTGAGCGTAAAAATCTCACCCTTCAAGAAATGGCTCGTGTGATGATTCATGCAAAAAACTTACCAAAATATTTTGGGATAGAATCCATTTGTACTGCCTGCCATATAATTAATCAAATCTACCGAAGGAAGAATACCAAACAAACATCCTATGATCTTTGGTATGGAAAGAAACCTAACCTAAAATACTTTAGAACCTTTGGTAGTACCTGTTATGTCTGTAAGGATAGAGAACATCTGTCTAAATTCGAAACCAGAGGTGATAAAGCCATCGTTTTAGGATATTCTCCAAATAGTAGAGCCCATTGTGTCTACAATCTTCGTACCAAAACCATGATGGAATCCATTAATGTGGTTGTAAGTGACACTAATGTAGAAAGTAAGATTAAAGAATCAATTATTGTGGATGACACCGAAAATCTTTTAAATTATGACTCTCCAGAAATAGTTGAATCTTTACCAACTAAGACCCCTGATGTACCTAACTGGGTTTACAAAGATCATCTTTTAGATAGTGTAGTTAATAACCCTACTGAGCCTGTTTGCACAAGATCTCAACTTCGTAACATTGCTCATTCCGCATGTTTTGTGTCTCTTACTGAGCCTAAAACTGTAAATGAAGCTTTGAATGACACTTTGTGGATAAGTGCTAGGCAGGAGGAACTTCTTCAATTTTTCATTCATGATGTTTGGTATCTTGTACCCAGGCCTGAAAATAAAAGGGTTATTTGCACACGTTGGATTTATAAAACTAAGACTCATGAATATGGGATGATTATTTGGAATAAAGCTAGATTCGTTGCCCAGGGCTACTCTCAAATTGAAGGAATAGACTTCGAGGAAACTTTTGCTCCTGTCACTCGCCTTGAATATGTTCGCTTACTTTTTGGCATAGCTTGTCATTTGCATTTCACTATATATCAAATGTATGTTAAGTCAACCTTCCTTAACAAAATTTTAACTGGGGAGACCTGTGTAGAATAACCCAAAGGGTATATTGACCCTCATCACCCAAATTATGTTTATCGTCTTAAAAAAGCTCTTTATGGGTTAAAACAAGATCCTAGAGCTTGGTATGAGCGTCTATCCACCTTTATTTTAGATAATGGATTTAGGAGAGGAGGGAATGACCAAACCTTGTTTGTCAAACATTTTGACAACAACATTACTATTGCTCAAGTTTATGTTGATGGTATCATTTTTGGCTCCACCTCCCCTTTAGAAGTTAAGACCTTCTTTGACATTATGAACAAAGAATTTCAATTGTCACTTATGGGGGAGTTACAATTCTTCTTAGGACTCCAAGTTAAATAGAATTCAGAAGTATTATTTCTATCGCAATCTAAATACGCTTCAGAGATTGTTAAGAATTTTATCCTAGAAACAACTAAAGAAGTTAGGACTCCTATGAGTACCAGTGTCAAACTTTCTAAAGATTAGAATGGAAAATCTATTGATACCACCTTGTACCGTAGTATGATAGGAAGCATACTTTATCTTACTACCTCCCATCTTGAAATCATGTACTCTGTCTGTGTGTGTGCCCGAAATCAAAATAATCCTAAAGAGAGTCACCTATTGTGCGTTAAAAGAATTATCAAATACATTAAAGGCGCTATAAATTTAGGAGTATGGTACACTAAAGACACTTCTAGTACTATAGTAGGTTACACCGATGCTGATTGGGCCAGTTTTATCGATGATAGTAAGAGTACTTCAGAAGCGTGTTACTACATTGGTAATAATTTGGTAGGATGGAGTAGTAAGAAATAAAACTGCACTTCCTTGTCTACTGCTGAATCCGAATATATTGCAGCAGGAAGCTGTTGCTCTCAATGACTTTGGCTGAAACAAATGCTAAAAGATTAAGGTATAACTGAAGATAAGTTACATCTATATTGTGACAATCAAAGCGCGATTAATATTTCTAAAAATTCTGTTCAGCACTCTCGTACTAAACATATTACAATTAAATATCATTTCATATGCGTGTAAGTTGAATATAAGGAGTTAGAAATAAATTACCTTCCTACTGAATTGCAATTAGATGAACTATTTACTAAACCTTTAGACTTTCTTCGATTTGAATCTTTACGCAATTCTATTGGTATGGTCATGGCAGAACATTGAATTATTATTTCTTATAGTTTTTTTGTCATTTGTCCATTTGAGACAAAATGGGGGAGAAATTTGTGTCCTCTTGGACATTTTTGGTATATTCTCAACTAAAAAGCTTCATCTTAGTTATCTTATTTTCAGGAATCAGTACCTTCAATTGCAACATAATTTTATTAGGGTATTGGTTTGTATCTAGTTATGTTATGTAATTTTATCTTTCTAGGATATTGTGTAGATAGAATTTTTGTATAGGAATATGATTTTCTTATTTCTTTTGTATCACTACGAGTCCTCGTTGACTCAAAGGAGATTTTGTCTCATATTTCCAAAGGGGGGGATTGAAGCACCTTACATCTTTGACTCACTTGAGTTTATATTATATAGGTGCTCATTTAGTTTGGAAATTGTGATAAAATTTGAGTATAACCCTTATTTTCCAAAGAACCTCAGACTCTACATTTGATTCTTCTATAAGTTCCTAAAGATAGTATACTAATACCACACACTAGGACTGCATACATACATTATCTCATGCTATATTTTGTCATGTCTGAGTTAGTTACCTTAAAATTAATTTCCTACTATTTTTGGAATGTGTTAAATAATTTCTAAGATTTTTAAATGATTTTTAGAAATTAATTTTGGTTATATATAATCCTTAGGGGCTGTTGTGCAATTTTTGTTATTGCTTAAAATTGGCTTGGGTAGAAATCGAAAGCGCTAGAGACTTCAGGGGTGGGAATTTAATTATTTTGGTACGCGTTTCACAACGTGTATTGTGACAACACGTACTGCTATCTCGTTGGTTGTTTATGTGTTTCTTTCCTCTCACAGACTTGTGTTTATTTGAGAACCCTTGGATTAATGTAATCAACGATCTGCATGTGTTTAGACTTGATACAAGTGAGTCCCTTTTTGACCAATCATCGTTGGCTATTTTCTCTACTTTATTTTAACCATTAGATTGGAAGTCGAATAGTTAAATTTAATCTCAGCCATTGATTGCCACTGAGATTCTCGATCCTTCCACACGTACTATATAAACAACTTAAGTGGTATTTTTTCAACATAAACTCATAATCTCATCAAATAAACTAAACTCTATAAGCTTTAAAAAATACAGATCCTTAGAGACACACTCACATAAATGGATGCAAAAAATATCTTAAGAAATCCCATTTCCTCAAGTTTTTTATCCAGCTTTATAAGCAACTTTCAGACTCTTTCAAAATATGAATATCAAACCTCCTAAATAGTTTGTTTGTTTATCTATAACAAACTGATAGTTTATTGGACAGAGTAATAAACCTTGACATTATGGTTTTGAAGTATATGCAGGCGCCTAGATTCACAAGCATCAAAGAGGCGAGGAATTCTGAAGACCGATTTCAAAATGGTAAATAGGAAAATCTTATGTTTGAGATTGGGGCATTTAATTCGTGTTAAAGAAGATGAATATATAGACAAAGAATACACACGTATGAAAGGGAAAGTGATGACAGAAATATGAAAAAGTTGCTAGCACATGAGAGTTAATAACTATGTGATTTAGAGTTGCCAGTAACAGTAAACATGAGAGGATCTCCAGTATGTGTTCCAACAGGATTACAGTTTTCTCCGAAGGAGGAAATGAAGAATATTGGTGTGGTTGTGGCATAATAGATGAAAAATAAGTGTTATTTTCAGTTTATGAGGTCCCTGAACAAAGATATTAGGGAAGGAGAAAGGGCATGGAGATTTAGAGACTCGAGAAGGAGAAATGACAATGATAAATAAGAAGGAAAAACAGAAGGGACTTTGAAGTTGAATTTTCATCCACTGAATTTGAAACGAACAAATAAGAGGCATACAAAGTGATTGAATAAGGAAGATGTTCTATTTGCCTTTGAATAAGGAAGCTGTTCCATTTGCCACGTGGATAGTCCTACTATGTAGTTGGCTTAATTTTTGTTAAGCATTTTAGAATAATACATAGATGTAATACTAAATATGATATTCGACCTCTTATCACACGAAAAGACCCCTACTTTATGGCCGAGTCCAATTAAACAATAGGCTCATGCCTATGAACCACGTATATGACTCTCGAAAGTCTCTTTAAGACAACATTAAGTGTTCAAAATCACCGTCACACCTCACTAGTTGGAGACATACCCCTTATGGAAAAGAAGGAACCTTTGCAGTTCTCCACAGTGATGAACCTTGGAACTAAAGGTGATGTATCGACCCTTAAACCGAAAAAACAAAGGTTTTTTAATTCATCTTGTTAATTGTCACAAACTAAAAAAGCTTTGCCAAAAGAAATTTAATTCTAGTCAGCCTCCCGCGATAATAACAATGTGAGAGTTTGTTTATACACAATCATCAGATAACCTTAGTGGCCCAAAACGTCAAATTTGGCATCAGAAGAGACATTAAAGGGGCTTATTAAGCTCCACAAACTAATCTGACATATTGGTAGAAAGTACATGCATTGTTATACCACCCCCCACTCACCACTTGTTATTTTTCATAGGACTTTAAATGGTATTTGATGCTCCCAACAACTATCACCACTCACATATAAGATCTTCCCATCACCATTCTACTATAGTTGCAAAGCTCAGTTATGGTCGTCCATTCTCCAACTGTCACTTCCTAATTGCTCCCAGCAACTGTCTATATAAAAGGGGACTCAGATAAGGTTTAAATCATTGAATTAAAGTGATTTTACCAGATAAAAAATATTAAGGGAGATAATTAGCATTTATAAAGAGAGAGTGGACCACTTCCAACACTTCTATTAGTTACTGACCACCTCTATTAGGCGACTTAACTTGTTTTCTAGTCTCTTGAGTCCTAAGTTGGTAAGAAGTATTTAAAGAAACCAACCAATTACTTCCTAAGAACTCTCTGCCCACCATAAAGACCTTAGACTTCATAGAAACACCTTAGCTAATGTGTAATGCTGGTCCCATTTATATCCTTCAAACTCATATTGAATATACCAGAGAGAAACGCCTTCAAAGTGGATGTAAACACCTCGATTGAGATACATAACCACTATATATTTGTGCGTCTTTAACATTTATAGCTTAAGACCGTACTCTAAGGACACATATTTGGTAAGGCTAAGGTCTAAACCAATTTCAACCCCATCAGATGTCAGTAGTCATTTTGAATTTTAGACCTATTATTCTAAATTTTTTAATGTTAACTTGGACTTTTTAATTCGGACATTGTTAACTTTTTGTCAACTTTCCCTCACAAGATTTGACGAAGTAGATGATTAGATAGGAAACGTGTCCATATTGACTGAGTAGTACAATAAAAGAATGACATTTGCCAAAAAAATAATTAACTATTAAATTAACTAATAAAAAATTAATTAACTAATGATTGATTAAGTAATGACATAATTATTTAAGAAATTTACTAATAAATTAGCAATACAAAAATAATTAAGGAACTAACATAAAAATTAACTAATAAACAATTAATTAGTTAACTAATAGATTAACTAGTACAAAAATTGATTAACTAGTAAATTTCGACAAAAGTTAAACACATAAATTAAATAAGCACATAAAATTCACACACAAATCGTGCCCTAACCTCTCTCACACACACCAGTGGTGGTGAGGTTTTTTTTATGGGGGTGGCGATGAGTTTGTGATAGGTTCAACCGTGACGAATTTATGCAGGGATCTCTCCCTTGAGAACCAGTCGTGGTGGGGTTTTCAAAGGGGCATCAATGAGTTTATGATAGGGCGGCAACGATGGGCTTGTGTAAAGGTGACAATGGTGGAGGTTTTAAGAGGCATAGGATCGGTTCAGAATAGGTAATGGCGGGTTCGTTGTGGCGACACTCCTAATTTTAAGAGTTTTCAATCCAGGTATTGGTAAGGTGTGTGGTGCTAATTTCAAAGGTCATCGACTGGTTTGGTGCAAGGGCAGTGGGGATGGATTGATTAAAGAGGCATTGATGAGTATAGTTGGTGATGGTGGGTATTTTTTTATTTCTTTATCTTTTAACATGTGGCGATGGTTGAGTTAGCAATGTGTGGTGGTGGTCATGGATGGTGGCGATGGGTGGTCTTAGTGTGAGTGGCAAAAGTGGGTGGTGGTGGTCGGTTAAGGGGCTTATGTGTTAAAAGAGAATATATTTGGGGGTATTTTTATATTACTCATCATGTAATTATCATTATTTAACTTTCGTCATTGTTTTGTTTTTTTATTGGACTTTACTCACGATTTTGACTTTTAACGATGAATAAAACGTCGCTAAATATTGAAAAAACATCATTAAAAGTCAAAATGGTGGGCAAAATTAATAATATCGGACATATGCCCATTTTACACTAATGAAATTTACATAAATACTAAGTGATACTCTTTATAATTGAAGGTGACCTTTGAGCTAGCCAAGTGATCTTAGAGTTAAATTCACATCACCATTACCACGCCAAAATAAAATCCAACACCTAATGTATATAAAACAAGTTATATGTTTCTCCTTTTCCACAAGAAACTCATAAATAAGTTGCAAACAAGAATAACAATGAATAATGGGAAGAAATTTTGAAGGATTCATTGAAATTTTTATTGTCGAGGTTTAATTCAAACATCATAGATTGATATGAACCCGAAAGAATGTTTAGTGGTTGCCTAAATTTTAAGATAAAGCAAAAATCTTGAAACCCTAGTTTTTCTTCTTCAAAATGAAACTATAACCCTAATTTATGTTTCGTATTTCATACCATTGGAGTTTATGTTTTTTTGATAGCTTGATCCGCAAATTTGTCCAAGAAAAAGACAAATAATACCTAAACTAAATTGAACGGTCAATGTGTGTGTGTGTGTGTGTGAGAGAGAGAGAGAGAGAGAGAGAGATAGAGTTAATAGTAGTCATAACTGGATGTTTATAATTATCCTAAAATCTAGCTAGATATCAAATGAGGAGATTGGAGGAAAAGAAGACAAAGAAATATTATACAATGACTTTGTATGTAATTCAATGAATATATATATATATATATGATGGAATTAAAATTTATATATGTTGTGAATATTTCACAATGTTCAACCATGTTCTTAATGATTAAATGTTACTGAAGATGTTCATTACAAAGTACAAATATCAACCATATGCATACTAGAATTTTCAATTACGAACCCATTTTAACTTCCCATTTTTACGACAAAAAAGGTTGTTATCGTCTAAAGTTGGTTTATGGATTTATGTGTGTAAGCTAGATACATACCAATGATGACCAATAACAGATATAGAGATTAATAGACTAAATTAAAGAGAGAGGTGAGAAATTGATATACAGACACGAGATTAACGTGGCTTAGATAATATGATGCCTACGTCCACAAGTGTTATGGGGGTGTATACTATTCAATCATCAGAAAAATGGATACTAGTTCCCAAAGTTCTTTGTATATGAGTGATTAGTTTATTGATCTCCCCTGTCCCCTCGGGTGGGATTGCATACTATTAATAGAAGAGAGAGATAGTAGATGGATAGGTGGAGTGCCTTTATAAGTCAAGTAATTACAACTTTGTCCAGTCTAAGAATAGTTGATGATGATTCAGCTATAATTAATTAAAGGGCTTAACCCACGTGTGTATAATTGGAGATGTACATATCCTCCATGCGACCCTCACGTGCTTTGGTGATTCTAACTAATAACATCATTTTGTTGTGGTCGAATACCCAACCGACCAGGAGTAACACTGAGTCGACCAAAGAGATGATGAGTCGACCACGTTCAGTGAGTAAGCTGAGCACTTTCTGATGACAGGTGTCACAATACCATTGATCCATATCATATTTACATATTTATGATATAACAAAAGCCCCCAAGACTTCATTCATGACTGTAACGGGTAACCGCTTTTCCGGAGTATTAGATCTCTAGAGTGACAGGGTGTGTGGAATGAATG
Organism: Sambucus nigra; assembly: GCA_949130495.1. Lineage (NCBI taxonomy): Eukaryota > Viridiplantae > Streptophyta > Magnoliopsida > Dipsacales > Adoxaceae > Sambucus > Sambucus nigra. Next base: position 285,532,028 of record OX422207.1, on the reverse strand, counting down.
GATGAAGTGTAAAATGATTAAGAGTGGATGGGCTATATAAAGGTTTAATCATTGGTCTCTGTTTGTGAATTGTTTGGCCAAGATGCTTGGTCAGTGGGCCACCTCAAGGAGTTGTCATGCCAAGATTCTTTATCCTCCAAGTTCGGTAACAAATTTATAAATACCGGTAAATTTTGGTAGGCAAAGCGTGTTGGGGTTATGCTGGTAATAAACCACCTTTGGAGGTCATTTACATTCAGAACAAAAAATGTAAGATAGATTTAATCATCTTTAGGCTTAGGAAATTATGAGGATACTATTTAAGCTTATAAAACATCAGTTCTCACTTTTTTTTTCTTATTTCACTTGTCATTTAAAATCCTTTCTTCATCTCTAAGTTCTTCAGCCATTTGCGAGAGATTTTCATCTTTCATTATAAGGATCTTCTGTTTCCCTCTTCACTTTCCTCTCTACTACTTTCCTGTTCTTGATGAAACATGATTTAAGTTGTTAATGAGAGTTTATTAAAATCATTTAGGGATATATATGGAATCCCTCAGTAGGTAATTACTGAAATAGTAAATAGGGTTTTTGATCTTTGTACCCTATCTGAAGGTCATTGGTTACCTTTTATTTTTATCGCTGACTGTGGGGTCACTTTCCCCCCACCCATTCATTTAAGGAATTTTGCCAATCTTTTAACATGGTCCTTGATCGAGTTGCCCCAAATACTTGGAGGATCGTTAAGGGGTTCCACCGCATTTACGAACTGTATGGGATCCGTATTAAAATTATGGAGTTGATGTACTCCTACCACTAGTTTACTACTAATGAAAACATTTATTACATAAAGACAAGATACTCAAATAGGGCCTTGGTTGTAAACCTACCTAATTCCAATAAGGATTATTGGGATCATGGTCTAATTGTGAAGAATTAGTAGTTTTCCCCTCTTTCGAAGGGTACAACATACAATGGTCCCATATGCCCTTAGAAAGGCCGAGGATTACGTTTGGACAAGGACTGAAACTATTTTTTTTATTTATGCTTTTATTTTTATTGCTGATTTTTTATTCCCTCTTTCTGTTTTGCAGCGAAGAGTAAGAAGAAACTCCCTCGTAACTAAGAAGTCAATTTTACTAATTTAGAAACTGTGTGGTCAATCCAACAAAGGCTTGGTATAGATGACCATCTTAGGCCGACTGCCTTTTTTCTAGGATATAAGAGTACTACAACCTCCTTTATAGCCCGACCTATTAAGGAGATACCACTTGAACCCCTTCCCCTAAATGACCTGGAAGCTTTGACCTCTAAATTCTCTTAATCTGGTTCTGAATCCTCTCATAGAGCAGGGGAATTTTTATATGACAAAGAACCTCTTCATCCTTTGTGCCTTTGGACGCTGCATTAGTTTCGACCAATATTCCATCAGGTGAGATGGTGATACGAAAGATTAAAAATTTGATCGCTACCTATACAGGTGATCGCCTCTTCCTACTTGTTTGATGAGAAAGTAATCTGATACTGGAGTTTCTAGCGATTTCCATATTTTAAATAACTTTCTTGGAGACCATGAACCCATGTCTAAGAGGATAAGGATGGATCCCCCTCCCCCCAGCTGAGATCATGGGGAGGAAAACTGCTGACAAAGGCAAGAGTACCACTCAATCTATAGTCGCCTGCCCTAAACTTTCTCGCGACTTGATCAGTGTTGGGATCCTTCCTGGAGATTGAGCGACTGTATTTTCTATACCTCACACCAGTTTTCTAGAACGAGTCAACTATAACTTGGACCTGTTATGTTGATTATTTATCATTAAATTTTTATATTTATTCCATTCTTTTGATAATGTCTCATTTTGTCTATTTATTTTGCAGTTCCTAATATACTATAAGCAACTTTTGGCTAGGAAAGGCAAAATGAAATATTCGTCTTCAAATGCTGAGGTTGCCTTTGATGAGTTGTGGAAATCTTTAAAGGTATCTTGCTGGGCTAATGAGGCCCAAATGAAAGATAAAGAGAAGTTGGAGAAGAGGGTACATGACCCAGAGAGGGAGAAAGTATTAGCGGATAATGTTATTTCCTTTGTCGATAAGTTAAAAAAAGAAGCTGAAGATGCTCGGGTTACAACCGAGCAAGCAAAAATCAAGGCAAAAGAAGCTTTGGCCTCTCCTGCCAAGGCCAGGGAATAGTCTTTTACTAAGGGCTCGGATAAGGCCGTTACGAATGCTTCCATTTAAATTGACTACTTAAAGAAGATATTCTTTAAAATGGTTACGATGCAACACTCATTAAGATTGGCACCACCCAAGGGTCTGAACTCTTTCAGTTACATCTCCCTGGCACACCTCCTCAGATAGATGAGGAAGATGATGATGATCATAGTAAAGAAAAATCTTGCGTGTCTACGAACAACGAGCATCAGGTGGTCATTGGGCAGAGTAAAGGTTAATATACTTTTGATAAAGATAAGGTGGGAAATAATACTGGTAGTCATCTTAGAAATGTTTGATTTTGTCTTATTGTCTTTCTGATTTTATTTCAATGTATGGGGCTTGGACTAATGTAACTCATCTTTGATGATGAATAAAGATTTTATTTCACATACTACTACTTCACTTTAATTCTTAGTGTTCTTTTTCTTTGGTAAATACTCATATGTAACTAATCACTTTACAATTCAGTGCCATACTAGTTGATTTGGTCGCTACCCAAATAGATTTTCATGAAAGGTGTAATCGTCTATGTAAGAATAATTTTTCGAATATATTTCATAGCATAGGCATTTTTATAGTTTAGGCCACTTTGGCATATCCGATCCAAATCGTCACGCACCATCACAATGAACCGAACTCGAGCATCTCCAAGTTTGAAGACTTCTCGCCATTCCATAAAGGTATAAAGCAATTTAGAGTTTAAATTAATTCACGGACTTTATTTCTGGGATGTTTTATTTTTATAAAAAACGAACAGGGTTTTTATTTTTAAAAAGAAAAATGTTTTATTTTAAAACTCATTCAAATAAGATGAGAATCTCATTCAAATAAGATTGGGTTTTCGTTAGAAGGTCGCTCGTAGTTTTTATCTAGCAAGTATCGATCAAGGGCATATTGTTTTATCTCATCAGAAGGTCGTTTGAATCTGGTTCAAACAAGATAGCTTAGTCGTTTGAACGAGATTGATTTTGTTAGAATAGACTTGTATTCTCATTCAAATAAGTCCACCGCCTCAAAATTTGTGAAAGCCCTAAGAATACCTATTTCGTGTTTATTTTCGTTTAGACTTTTGCCAGATCCGATCTGTATATATTTTGCAAACGTTCTTCTCTGTTAAGTGTTATGAAACACTTTTAATTCACAACAATACATACTGAAAATTATTCTCATGAATTCGTTTAAACCCTAGAAAGTTTTAGTACCTTGCGTACCTCTTTGTAGAGAAGGCATTTCCATGGCTCTTGTGAAACTCGATGGGATCATTGCTGAAGACGAAGGCAGAGGCTAAAGGAGGACTGCAATTCTTGCAATTATTGCGATGATCATTACTGAGGGAAGACTGCGATTGTGTGATTCTTGAGAGAATCATAGCAAATTCATTTATAAAATTTATAAGTTGCGATTTGTGAAATTTATAAAGTGAATAAAAGGTTTTAGTTGAAAGGGGGTTTCTCCTGAAACTGTGGTTTGATTAAATGTTTTCTTGTTTTATGTTTGTAATCACATAGTTGCTTGTTCTAGGGATTAAAGAATTAAAATTGGGGTGAGTTGTCTGAATTAAATAAGTTAAAGCCATTGGACTATTGCGCACCAACCCCTTTTTACGAATTGATTTAAGATAAAAATTGCAAGAATAAATCTTTATTTGTGACCATCCTTGCCAAGTATATTTATTTTAGTATTCACTAAGTGGTATTAGATTCTTACACTTTTACAATTGGTAATAGAGCATACTTATCGACTTTCTCAAATTGGTATCAGAGCAGGTTGCACTAAGTTTTCGTGTTAAATCCTTGTTTAGTGATATTTTAGGGTGGTTGCATATTCATCTCTCTTCATTTTATTTTTCTCTCAATGGATTCCTAGAGTTTCGACGACTTAAATAGTTTGAATTTGAAGTTTGCTAAAAGAATTGAAATTCTTGAAAAAGAAATTTCTCATTTCAAATCCACTATGGATCGTTTGCAAATTGTTCAAAATCAAAGAGATTTGTTTATGATGAAGGAGTCTCTAAAATTAGAAGAGTCAAATTCTTTGCTTGAGTCTAATATTTTGAAGTTAAAAAATGATTTAAAGGACTCGAGTAGTTTTAGTAGTGGTGGTACTGGCTCATATGTTTCTAATGATTCCGGAGTTAAAGCCAAGAACATTATTTGTTTTAAAGGGTCAACCAAATCCAAGGACTTTATAAAAGGTCAACCCATAGGTAACATTCCTCATGTTTACACATGTTCACATTGTGGTATGAAAGGTTACCTTAGGGAGTTTTGTTATGATCTTGGAAGAGGTCCTAAAAAGTTGAAGTCTAGTGTTCCTTTGTTTCCCAAAGCCCCTTGAGTTCGGTATACACTTGTTTAGGTTAGGAAATTCGCTTTGGAGGATCTAGATGTCAGACTAATTGATTTTCACATGCTTGCACATGATTATTCACTTGATATAGCCTATAAATGATTGCTTACATGATTTCGTTTATCATACTCTAGTTTGGGCTTCATGATATATGTTTTGCTAGTTTTGTGACATGTGTACTTTTTGTATTATATTTTTTTGTTGAGTCATATTGAAAAAATACAAAAAGATTTTATTTTAATAAATTTTTTGAAAAAATACAATAAGATTTTTATTTTTTGTGTATTTTAGTTTAACATATTTGGTATGGCATATTGGTGTGTTTGAATACAATTTACTTCATAGTTTTTATGTGGCTAGGACATTTGATTATTATTTTAGACACGTTGATTGATCTTAACCATATTTATGGAGTTGTATCAAGATTAATTTACATTACAGATTCGACTTTGTATATGCCTCCGCACACACATGCACAAGATTTCTGAACGTACTTCACTATATATATTTGAGTTTGGTGAGATGTTCTCCCATCAATCCTATCATCTATATATTTTGAGACTATAAGGGATTTGTGCATGTAAAAATCATTGCCTGTGAGAGTTTGTTTATTTAGTATTGGAAACAAATACGAGTGAGAATAGGAAAGGGCTGTAAAAGACAGGTTGTCTTTGCGTGAAAGCCAATGTTAGCAAGAGCCCGAAGAAAAAATAAAGCCAGTAAATAGTTTAGTTTGATTGATCATTCAAAAGAAATCACTTCAAAAGAAAATAAAAGAAAAGAGAGAGAAAATATGATATATGTTTATCTTTAGAGGGAGTTTAGTTGAATATCAACAGGTTTGCACAATAAATCTTAGTATGCTTATTTTTTCATGATGTTATTGGTTTGTAGAATCATCAATATTCTAGGCTTGTGTGCATTGTTCTTGTTTTGTTCATTAAATTCACTTTATTTGTCACTGGAGGCTAAAACTTAGTTTGATAAAGTTATGTGGCCAATTGAGGACTTCTTGAATGTATTTGAGTGTTTAAGTTACAATTCATTTGTATCTAGTTCTCACCCATTCATTCCATCCCACACGTTTAGACACACCAATATTATGTTAGTGTACAAAGCTTATGTCTTATGTGGTCATTTATACCTATATATGTGTGCCGAATTTTCTTTGATATATTTTGCATATATTATATATGGTATTGTGTTGTATTTGTAAGTTTTACATTTAAAAAAAAAATGAAAATTTAAAAAATAGTTGGTGTTGATAGTCTTTGAGATTATCATTACACATGCTTTATTTATATCTTTTGTGATGATATATTATCTTCTACGTGATGCTTTGTATTTCATGCTTATATTTCCACTTCTTTGTCTATTTCGAATAAAAACAAAGGGGGAGAGAAAATTAAAAAGTGAGATTTAATGAGTTTGATTTATGGAGGAGAATTTAATTAAAGTTTTTTTTTTTATATTTCAAACTCTATGCGTTACGCGGTATATTACTTCGTCCCATGTGTGTAGGTACTTAAAGCAGAAACTAAGACACACCGAATGAAGACGAAGTTTTTAGAAGGGAAGAACAAGTAGAGATTTTCCATTCCATTTCTAGGGTTTGGAAAGGGTAGTAGGATTTGTCATAGGAGTTTTTCTATTTTAATTTGGTGTTCAGTTATGTTTGTTTGTCTTATATCGAAATAGCCAAAGGGGGAGATTTTTAAGATCAATTTTTCTAATATTGTTCATAGAATAGGCCTTTTTATAATTTAGGCTAGTTTGGCGTATTCCATTCCAAATCGTCATGCACCGTCATGACGAACCAAACTCGAGCATCTCCAAGTTTGAAGACTTTTCGTCATACCATAAAGGTATAAAGAAATTTAGAGTTTAAATTATTTCATAAACTTTACTTATAGAGTGTTTTATTTTTATAAAAAAAAACAAGGCTTTTTATTTTTAAAAAGAAAAATATTTTATTTTAAAACTCATTCAAACGAAATGAGAATCTCGCTCAAACGAGATTAAGCTTTCCTTAGAAGGTCATTTGTATTTTTTACCTAACGAACATCGATCGAGGGCATACAGTTTTGGCTCGTCAGAAGGTCATTTGAAGTTGGTTCAAATGGGATAGGTTGGTCGTTCGAACAAGGTTTATTTCGTTTGAACGAACTGCTATTCTCTTTCGAACGATCCTTGAAATTCGTTCGAACAATTTCGCCGCCTCAAAATTTATGAACTCCCTATATAACCCTGCTTCGTGTTTATTTTCATTAAGACTTTTGCCAGATCCGTTTCTGCATATATTTTGCAAAAGTTCTTCTTTATTTAGTGTTCTAAAATACTTTTAATTCATAATAATACATCCCAAAAATTTCTCTTGTGAATTCGTTTAAACCTTAGAAAGTTTTAGTATCTTGCATACACCTTTGTGGATAAGGCATCTCCATAGATCTTGTGAAATACGAGGGGATCATTGTTGAAAAAGAAGGCTAAGGCTAAAGGAGTACTCTTGTTCTTGTGATTCTTGTGAGGATCATTATTGAGTAAGGACTATGGTCGTGTGATTCTTGAGAGAATCATAATAGATTATTTTATAAAATTTGCAAGTTACGATCTGTGAATTTATAAAGTGAATAAAAGGTTTTACCCGAAAGGGGTTTTCTCCTGAAAACGTGGTTTGATTGCATGCTTTTTTTTAATGTTTGTAATCATATAGTTTCATATTCTAGGGATTAAAGAATTAAATTGGTGTGAGTTGTCATCTGAATTAAATAAGTTAAGTCATTGGACTATTGCACACCAATCCACTTTCACAAATTGATTCAAGATAAAAACTGCAAGAATAAATCTTTGTTTGTGACCATCCTTGCCAAGCATATTTATTTCTGCATTCACTTAGTGGTATTAGATACTTCCACTCTTACAGCTTGTTTGGCACTAGTCATAGCGAGGTTGATGAGGATGATCTTGAAGAACTACTAGGGGCTTGACGCGTCTTCTCTATCCAAGCAATTATACTTAAATTTGCATCATTTTTTTACTAGGCAATTGCAGATAATGCTGCTTATCATAACATGGTTTTTGTTATGCAACAAAGTCATAAAAAATCAATGGCAAGTCTTTAAGGTGACCATGAGAAGAAGCTAACCTATCTAGAGAAGAATAGTGAATTTGATCAGAAGTTACTTTCTTTGGCATCAACTTATTCCAAGAAAGAGTTTATTCTTAACATTGAACTGACTGGTGCTATAAAAGTTGTTACAATGCTTGAATAAGAAAACAATGTTCTATGGGCTGATCTAAAAGGGTTTAAAGATATCCTTTCATGCCGACCAGATTGAAGGTGCCTTATTTCTGAAAGAGGAAAATGCTTGCCTCAAGGAAGAGTTGGAGCAAATAAATAAAATAAAAGGCCAACCTTCTTAGCAGCAAGGGAGGATCTCATGGTCAGAAGAGGACTAAGAAGACTCTATTAGACCAAGCAGTAACTATTAAGAACCAATTATCCACTATTAAGAGGGTGGGCAAGAAGGTAGATAGTCTCATATATCGTATTTCATAAGTAACCTCGTACTGTCTGAATAGATAGCTATGATGAAGATCTAATATACATGGAGGCAGAGCTAGACCATACTAAGAATGTTGACTACAAAGATAGTTTGCTCAATGATCTTGCGATGGATAAAATTCCCAAGGAGAGTGAGCTACAGTTTTTTCATGATTCAGGTTGTCTGAAACTTCCTTACCCTACTTTTAAGCTTAATGCCTCATGGATTCCTATGGATGCCATTTTAGTTAGTCACTATGCTAAATTATGTGAATAGTCATAACACGTGGGTCACGTATGTGGTCCATGACAAGCTGGTCACGCCCCAAAGCTGAGACCATATTCAATAGAGGCATAATCAGTGAGCTAGTTATGACCTTTATCCCAGACTCGTGTGGGTCATGGAGCTTATCTCTAACCAAGGCGTTAACCATTATGGTGTAAACTTGTGTCATATTTCTCTCCAAGTTGGCTCACAAACTATAGCCGTGACCATGTCCATGATCAATGCCAAAAATCCATTAAATTGGGTTACGAATTTGGGCTGTGACCAGTTCAAAATCATTGCGTGTTTTGGTTATGGACTAAGGTCGTGACCATATCTATTTCAATGCCCTAGTCACGAACTAAGGCCGATTTTGGAATAGGATCCAAACTGCCCTAAATGTGGTCATGACTCTAGTATCTAACCATGGTTTATTATTTTTTCGCAACTAAAAATGGTCATGGCTATAGGTCATGATCCAATTTAAAGGGGAAATTATTGGTCATGACTTTGGGCCATGACCAAGTTCGTGAAAGTCAGAGGTTTGGTCATGAATTTGGTCATGACCAGTTTTGTGGAAGTCTAAGTCTTAGTCATGACTTTGGGTTGTGACCATATTTCAAGGCTTCTCAGGCATGGTTACGAATTTGGTCTGTGACTAGCTGGTCACGAACCTTATCCATAACCATTGTCCTTCATACCGTGATCTGTGACCACATCATCTGGTCGCGGACTAGGCCCGTGACCCATAAATTTAGTCACGCGAGATATGGTTACGACCCGAGTCCGTGACCATTCGCCTAATTTGGTATAGTGAGTCTAATAAGAAAATATCTTGGGGATTATAATCTTAATGGAGATGAATATCTACTCCGACCTCTGCATCTACTAGATAGAGTTAGTTCTGACAGTCAGTCTAGGAACTCCTCATGCCTTGGATATTCCTTTGATGGTTTTGAGGACAAGAAAACCCCTTCTCGCGAATGATCATTATGTTATAGTCTATTTTGCGATCCTCTTGTCATAATTTGACATACTTGTAATACTCTTTTCATAAGTTATAATGGAACTTTTTCCTCATTTTCTTCCCTTTGATTATGTTTCTTTTGCACAAGTAGATGTTACCAGATTGTTGTGGTTTTAAGTCACATCGTCTTTATGAGTGCCAGGTGTTGAAAAATGATTCTACTAGTAGTTTAGTCTTATGATCACGTGGTCGTCTGTTTCCTAAATGATCTACCTTACTAGTTACTAAGGTTCAGCAAACCTTGGTTGTCCAGTCTTATGTTCTACTAACTCCCTTTGCTGCTCAGATGAGCGGATCTTATTGTCTTACCAAAATATCAGTGTTAATTGCCTAAGACGACAACCAAATGTGTTAGGAACTATCCTTGTATTTAGCTAGCTATGGCCGGATCTTATCGTCCATATGACTGTAATGGATTTCCTAAATTTGGTAAACTTCTTATTTTTAGTCTGCCCTAGGGCAAGATCATACACGAAGACCTCTTAACAGAGTCATACATGAAGTTGTGTCATTTTCTATATTGTGGGAGATATGTTTTAGCACATCTATCCTATACTGATGAAAAAAATGTTTATTCATCACTTAAAAATGGGTTATAAGAAATAAAAAGGGAACTACATGTTCACCAATACTAAAAGTAGTTTCTTAGGTATTCGAAGTTCCAAGGATTCTTGAATTGTTCTCCTTTTAGTATCTCAATTTTATAGGTCTTTGGTTGAACAACTATCGTTACTCTATACGAACCATTCCAATTTGGCTCCAATTTGTTCGCTTTCTGGATTAACTTTTTCAGCACGCAATCCCTCTCTTTCAGGGTGCTCGGTTTTACTCTTTTGTTTTAAAATGAGCAATTCCCTGTTGGTACACTGCCACCCTAAGTACTGCATATTCTTTGACTTCCTCCACTAGATCAAGATCCAGTCTTCTCATTAGGTAGCTCTTTAGCCAGTTAAAATTTAGCAAACAGTGACTGAGCATACCAATTTTTGTTGAGACCACTACTTTTTTTCCAAAGGCTAATATATAAGGGGTCTCGCTTATTACCATCCTTGGCGTTGTCATGTATTCCCATAAAACACTTTGGGTTTCATTAATCTAATTTCCTTTGGCGTCGTCTAGCCGCTTCCTTATTCCATCGAGAAAGGTTTTGTTTGTTACTTCTATTTGACCATTGCATTGAGGATGGCCGGGTGCAGAATGCAGTTTTTATATTTTAGATCACACACAATAGTCTTTGAACTCTTGATTATCAAATTAAGAGCCTTGATGGATGATGAAATTATACGGCATCTTGTAACTGTAAATGATGTTCTTCCAAATAAAGTGAAAGACCTTTTCCATTGGCATCTCCACCAGGGGTTCAACTTTCACCCATTTGGTGAAGTAGTCCACTTCGATAACCAAGTATTTGAACCTACCTCTAATCTTGGGTAAATGTCCAACTAAATCTATTCCTCACATCGTGAATGTCCAGGAAGATGTGATCGGCATAAGGGAATCCCATAGAATCATATGTATGGTGGTGTATTTTTGTCACTTAAGACATATCTTTGTGTAATTCATGTAATCCACCTTCATGGTGGGCCAATAGTAGCCCCATATGGATACTCGATTTACTAGGGATCTACCCGTTGAATGTGCTCCACAAGATCCCTCATTCACTTCTTTTATTGGGTCGTTGGCTTCGTTAGGGTGAACACACCTGAGCAATAGTATGATGAAGCCTCTTAGATATAAAATTCCCTATTCTAGGACTGATGTTTCTACCATATACCAGAACCTTCTTGCCTCTTTAGGGTCTATTAGTACTATGCCATGATCTAAGTATATTCGTATGGTATTCATCCAAGACAATCTCAACTTTACCTTTATAAAGTGAATATTATCTTTGTTAGTGCTCTTGTCTGTGAGGATCTCTTCTGGAACTATTCTCCGTAGCTTCATCCTTATCACCGATGCTAGACGAGCAAGTTCATCTGCTCGAGCATTCTCCGCCCTTAGGATTCTCATTATCCGAATAGTTGGTAATTTTTCTTAAAACTCTTAGATTTGCCTAGGTATTTCACCATGGACTCCTACCTTACTATATAAACTCCCAACAACTAATTAATTATCAACTAAGAATCACCGTGTGCCAGTATTTGCTCGGTGCCAAGGGATAATGCCAAGCCAGAACCCGCTACAAGTGCTTCGTATTTGGCTTCAATGTTTGAGGCTTTAGATCGGAAACTGAGAGTGTATCCACATTAATGTTATCTAGAGTTATAATCATCAATCCTAGTCTATTTTTAGTGACCATCTTTGAATAGATTCTTCATGTGCTCTAAATCACGAGCAACGCTCTCTTACTTGGATGATGACTTTGGTACATTTAGTCTACATGATTAATAATAAGGTAATCTTCCACATGATTCTGTTCGTTTGGTTGAACTAGTAAGATTTCTTTCAAAAAAGTCTGCTCAGTCTTTTTTGGGGTTGAGCTCTCTTCTACAGAAGTCTGCTTTGCCACTTTTACTGTAAAGCTCTCTTTTATAGTAGTTTTCTCGGTTAGTTTTCTTCATAAGTAAATTCAACGATAAAATCTGCTACAACATAGCCCTTTATAGTCATCCTAGGTTCATATTGGATGTCATACTCTCTTAGTTCTATGGCCCAATTCATCAGTTTTTCCCGATTTCTAAAGCTTATGAATATCTTGGCATAAAGGTAGGTCTGTATATATAACGATCGTATGATTATGAAAGTATGGCTTCATCCTCTAGGAAGCTCAATTGGGTCGTAGTCAGTTTTTCCAGCCTTGGATATCTGATCTCCTCTCCCCAGTATATTTTCTGGTCTAATAAACGGGTTTTGTTACTCTATTTTCTTTTTGGACTGACGTCGAGGTGACCACTGACTCAGATACGATTAAGTACAGGTAAAGTTTCTCCCCTATGATAGGCCTTAAAGGCCGGGGTGGGGATCACATATACTTCTGCAACTCCAAGAATGCAACCTCACATTCATCATTCTATTCCCATGTCTTTCTCAATACATTAAAAAGGGTTGGAACTTGTTAATATCTCGAGAAACAAACTGGTTTAATGAAGCCACATGCCCTATTAACCTTTGCACTTCCTTTTTATTTGAGACTACATGTTGCTTAATGCTTGAATTTAATATGGGTTGGCCTCAATGCCTCTCTGATTGACTATGACGATTAGGAACATCCCTTCTCGTACTCCGAAGACACATTTTGTTAGGTATAGCTTTATTATGTGTTTTTCTAATTGGTTGAAAATCTATCCCAAATCTTTGATATGGTCTGCGACCACTTTTCTCTTGTTGAGCATGTCATCAACGTACACCTCCATATTTCTGTCGATCTATTTTTTGAATAATTTTTTTCCAACCACTAATATGTCGCTCCAATATTTTTGAGTCCAAAGGTCATAACATTGTAGCATTAGATACCTCGACTTACTATAGACGAAGTCTTCTCTCAATTTTTTGGTATCGTCTTGATTTGGTTTTATCTTGAGTAAATGTCCATAAAAGTGAGCAGCTCATGTCCTGAATTTACCAACTGATCAATCGTGGGTAAAGGATAGTGGTATTTTGGGCATAATTTATTCAGGTCAGTGAAGTCATCACACATATGCTAATTATTCTTTTTCTTCTTTACCATCACAACATTAGAGAGCCATTCTAGGTACTTAACATGTTCAATGAAGTTTGTTGCTGTAATTTTTCCATTTATTCCTTCACGGCCATGTTTTTCCCTTAGCTGAAGACACATCATTTCTGTTTGTTCGTCTTAGCATCCCTAACTATGCTTAACTCATGATAGATGAATTCTGTGTCAATCCCCGATATGTCAGCATGACTCCAAGCAAACACTCACCCCCGTTACCTAAGAATATCAGCCTAATCTTTTTTAAGGCTAGAATCCAATGATGAGCCAATCTGATCCATCCTTTTCAGTTGATCATGTAACGCTTAGGTTACCCGTAGTCAACTCGCTCTGACCTGAGCATTTTGTGTTAAGTTCCATGAAACAACCTACATAATGTTGCTACTATAGTTTTATTTTAATTATTGTTTCACTTGTTTAGCAAGCGATTCTAATTTCAAATTAACCTACGTGAGGGACCCATGGGGAGCACCCCGAAGTCCAAGCAGACAGAGCTACTAACGCAATAATAAAGAAGGTAATTACTTGTATAACGCTCTCAAAGTATGAATCCTCTCCCGACCTACTATATCAAAGTGATGGAGTAAGAGAAACGCTTAGTGAGAAATATACAAATACAATATAGAATCAAACGGCAGAAGGAAGACTCTAACACCGTACCTACATGCAAGTGCAACTACCTTGTATACATATATAAACATACATGTACATATACTTAATGCATGAAACGATTTACTTTTGAAAACCTTATTTATCCAGATTAATTTACCTTCATCTTATAAAAGACTTCCTTTCCTCATTTTAGCATTTGTCACCTCTATTTAACACACGCAATTCAATGCTTGAAACAAGTACACTTGGTTTGATCTAAAACTATTTCTTTACCGAAATTACCCTTTTATTTTAACCAATATATATTAGTATTTTCATTTTTCAACACACTCATTCATCGTATTAGAAAATACTTATTTAGCATTTGAAAACCTTTTACAACACATTCTTGTGTCAAATATGGGTTTAACGACTTAGGTTGCTTAACCAACCCACTTACTTTACCTTTTCCATTACCTTATGGACATTAACAAATTTACACATTTACTTGTCCATTTCACCTTTATCAGAACACTTATTAATTAATTTAAGTTAGGTTGTATTAACACATTTTACCACACAATCCATTTCTTGACATGCTCTCCATTTCATTATCTTTTCTCGGAATCTTCTAATAACTGCATACTTCAACGGGCTCTACATCACTGATTATGCCCACTATATGCTCTAGCCAGTTGTTTTGGGTCCCTCACCCTAGGGCTTAGGGCCCTCCTTAATTTTTTCGATGTCATATGAGTTCCTTTACATGTGTTTTAACATTTTACAAATATCCACATAATTTCACATTTCCTTTTACACGGCCGAAGCCAAAATCTGGGGTTATACCCCAACTTGTGTAACACTTTAAAATTTACCATTTCTTGTCCTTTACATTTTAACCTTGAATTTATTCCAAAGTTCATATACATTTCAGACCACTTTATATAACACCCTTTCCAATATTTTTATTTCATAAAATGTTCCACTTTTAGTAGAATTACTATTTTACCCATTTGTTTCCTATCTTGCCTTTTACTCCATTTTCGCAAATGTTAATTTTTTCAAAACACTATCAAGTTACCCACACTAACTTTTTAAGTGGTTTAACACCTTAACACCCCTTTTAACCTTGGAGTAATATTCTTCTTAATTAATTGGAAACATCATTATCTCATTATTTCCTTTCGAATTTCATAAGTGTTAATCCTTACAACATTATTAAGTTATACACACCAACTTTACAATGTTTACCCATTAACACTTATTTAATACCTTTATTAACCATTTTTCAAACTTCGCATTTTTTTTCCTTTCTCTATTCAAGAAAACTAATTACACTTAAACACTACTTTTATAAGAAAATACCATTTCTTTATATCAACACATGTAGTCTTACAACTTTATACTTATTACACTTTCAACCCTTTTTTCACACACTTGAAGGCAAGAATTTCTACTTTTGTCATTTCATGTTTAAACAACTTCTTTAACTTGTTTATACATTTGATGCCAAATACTACAAGTTCATATTCATGAGAGGATGGATTTTAAATCCTAATATCCAATTAATGGGCTAAACATATATGCCCTTTTTAAAAACTCATCATACTTGCAAAAATATACTTTCAAGGCATAAAAGATATTTATTTTCTTCCAAACTCGACAAATGTCCATTTTTCATAAAATCTTCATTTTTGGCAAGAAACATTATTTCACAAATGTTTACTAAAATAAATCATTATTTTCAAACATTCTATTTCATAAAATGTTTAACATCAATATTTCTAGAAAATACACAATTTTCATAAAATACTAACTTTTAATATTTCAAAACCTTAAAATATTTATTCATTCTTTATTTTTAATAAAATAACATTTTACCAATATTTTTATTCCATAAAAATATTTATTATTTTCTACACATCAATTTCATCATTAATCAAATTCACCATACTTATGTTATCTAACTATATGACCACAGTTATGCAAAATAGAGTCTTAGTACTAAGAGAAAGGTATTCCCACTTCTAAAGGCTCCAATGGTGGTAGACATGTTGGTGTAGGATGAGCAACCCACACCTCCAAAGGTGGCCTCAAGGGGTTATCAAATGCATCCTCCAAAAATGCTCCAATTGTGCCCTATCTAAGCTTCCAAGCAAAACCGACTTCAACTCTATGGAAGCTCCCATCAACTTTTTCAAAAATCCCCCAACACTTCTCCAAAATTCGTAGCTCCACTTCAACAATGGTGGAAATAGGTGTTGTAGGTTTGGAATTGGTGGAATGCTATATAAAATGGTGGTGGAATGGTGGGGAAAGACATAAAAATGGTGGAAGACTTCTCCACTTTCTCTCTCCCTCTTCTATTTTCTTCTAACTCAAAAAATACCTCAAATATACCAAACACACCCTTATAAAACACCCCAAACACCTTAAATTCCCATTTTTCCAAATCTGAGCTAATCTGAGCTCGATAACTCAAAGATCTAGGGGCCAGAAATATGACAACGCATAAGGGCAAACTGATCTAAACAATTTTGAGCCACTTCGAACGACATAAACCTTGCTCGAATGACATGTAACCTCGTTCAAACTTTGGCTTCTCATGACTTGGGACTATAATGCATAAACATCTCGCTTGAAGCCTTGTATCTTACGACTTTCGTGCGATATGTCCATCTCGCTTCTTTTTTTTCCCTTCAATTTTGGCCCATAATTCTCAATAAATTCTCATCAGCCCTAACTCCATTATAACTTATATAAAATTTAAGTGGATTATTGGGAAAGGGTATTACAAACTTCCCTCCTTGTGGAATTTTGTCCTCAAAATTCTCGATTCATTAATCCTTAAGCTTATGGGGTTCACCAACTTCTATTATAATCCATAGAAATCCTCCAAGGCAAAATCATCGAAGTTGTCAACACTAAGGTCACCCTACGTGCCTCGATACGAGGTTTGTCACTAAATAATCAACATGTGACATGCTCTAATACTCACCATTTTTCTAACCATGAATGTCATATAATCGAATCCAAGTCTCCACTCGCTTCATGACCATGTTCAACAATTTCAAGTACCACCAAAGCTAGTACCCAAGGCATGATGGGGCCACCAGGGGCGACCCTTTCTAGAGATCAACGTATACCGTAATATAACTGATCATCATATTCATCAGTGATGTCAATTCCACTTAGGACCTCACATCATACGTTCCAAAATTTTCTGGTTATCATATCTCATAACTTTCATGAGCTCGCCAATAACCATACTTTGTTATTCTTTCACTTCAAGGAGTAGTATTCTTATCAATTCATCACCGTGCTCCGGGCTTACACCTTCTTCCCCGTTACTCTGATGAGCCAAGTACTACGCTAGGTGTCTCACCTTTGAGTACTCACTAAAGCCTCACTTTAATCCACAATGATGATTAGGTTGATCTGCCTAATGTTAGAACCGACCTTTGCCTCATTGAGGTTGGCTTTCCTTTTGTAGGTTCTTCTCCACCTACATCATTTCCTCCTGAAATAAAGTTACACCAAAAGAAATAATTTTAACCTCATGTACAGGCTCATTGGGTCTCTTAGGATGGTCTAGATTATCTTTTGAATTATCGTCCCTCGCTCTTTTCTTTTCTTCAGTCTTCCTATAAGGGAACTCTGATCGTCTATGACACGACTCAGAATGTGTTTCTAAAGTGTGTGCTCTCTAGGCTCAAGTGCAAGCCTATCGTTCAAGTAATAATCCGACAAGTCGGGTATCGATCCTCAGGGAAAAAGGACAACGGAGTTGTGACGACGGGATAAGATTGAGGAATCCTAGCGATGACTCTAAAAAGAAAAGAAAAAGATTGATTTGGCTTTTTGGGATTGGTTAAACTAAATGCAATTATGAAAATATAATGAAAAATGCAATTAACTAAACTATCTAGATTACGAATGAAGGAGTAAATTGGAACTTTTAACTAAATGATGAGAAAACAGGATGGGAATACAATCCCCCAACCCTAGTGTAATGCACTGATAACGTTGATCATAAATTTATCCGATTAATTCAAACCCAGAATTTAGTACTCCCAAGCATTATGTATACGAGGTTCAAGCCCGCGTCATACCAAATCTGAGGATGAGTAAATCGGTATCGCGGTAATTGCATTCAAATTGTACTCTAAATCATCACGAGTACCCAGAGGCAAACGAGATATAAAGATCTACAATTCTTAAGAAATCACGCGATATGATTTAAATTAATCATTAAATTCAGCGGATCGACGTTATACACACGCACTAACACATCAGGTTGGGTTCATGCATCCCAACCTTGAAAAACTTAGACGGACATGTTAAATAGACTAATGCATGAAATAATGACGTTGCATGTGTAGGAATTCATGATGAAACTAGTTCTAAACATGTAAATACGTATTATGAATGCAAAAACAAGTTGAATCAATTAGGAAAACTAAGCATGCAAGAACAATAATGAGGAACAAGAATTTTGAATTAAAACTGGTAAAAACAAACCCGAAACAATGAATTCTTGAAGTAATTTGTGCCCTTGATGTTCCTAGATATTTCTCTCCTTTTGTTCTCTCAAAAACTCTCTGAAAATAGCCCTAAAAGCTGCTCCTAGGTTAATGCCTCCGTTCCCCACAAGTTTGGGGTGTTTTAAACCTAATAGGAGACTTGGAGATAACTCAGAATAAAATACAAAATTCGCGTGTCAGGTACAGCGAACCGGTTCGGAGGTACAGCGAACCGGTTCGCCCCTCCGAACCGGTTCGGGGTGGGGTTCGCATGTACCCTCCTGGCCTTGCTCTCAACACTTAGTTTTTTTCTGGTTTTTCTCTTCTTTTCTTGGATTTTTCTTCAACTTCAACTGAGCATAACTTTTCAACCGTAGCTCGGATTTGAGTGCCGTTTCTTCCAGTGTTCTCGTTATTCCGAGCTCTTCAACTTCCCAGTTGACTTCTTCTTCCGGATCGGGCTGCAAAATTACCGACATGCCCTTGAACTTGCCTTCTTAGCTTTTCTTGCACAGTCTTGTTTCCTCCTTTGCACTGCTTGCATAATTAACCTGTAAAACCAATAGGAGAAGAACGAAACACGCAATACTCGCCAAGAAGGTTAGAAGCATAAAAGTGAATCAAATCCATATATGTTACATCATTCGGGTTCACAAAAGTACTGAAATTAGGGGGATAAATATACAATATTTATGCTCAATCAAACCTCCCTAACTTAGAACTTTGCGCGTCCCGAGCAATGTAAAAGAATGAAAGTAAGAGTTAAGGACACTTCAAGGACTTTATTGGGATAGAATACCACTTTCGCGGGCAAGCGATTGCATTTAGCGTATGCAACAAGCCTTTGAACCTCTAGGTTACCCTAGTAGGACGAGTTGTGTCTCGTGAGGGTTTGCAGTGAATATACCCACAAAATTCGACTCAAAGAAAATTCAAAATATGCAAAAATTGTACAATTCAAACTTTTCCATAAAATAGTCATCATCAAGTCATATTTACAGGTCTCAAACCGTAGTGTGTGTGTGCGAAGCCAGAAATATAACCGCCAATTTCCATCGATTGATCATTACGTTACTTATCCGAAAATTCGTTTTGATTTCAATTTCTCACGGAATGCACTCACAAACGAATCTCTCGGATTATGGCTATTCTCTCGGCATGCGTGATATAAGGAGTAAATGTAATGGAAGCAAATACACGCATGCAATCAGAAAGACGGAAATTTTATGGTGAAGGGATCTCTTCAACGGATTACAGTTTTAAAAACGGGAACATCGCCTCTATTTCGCGCATTTAACCTCTTATATTATCTTTTGGTGTATTTATTCTCCACGCGGTACTCAATTTTCGCAATTTGGACTCGGTTAGGACTTTTTCGGGTTAAAGGTTGCATTGGGTAAAATGAAAATGGTAGGGAAGGTTGGAATTGGAAAAATCATTCGTGATGTCCGTTTGTGCATTTTCCGGGCTATTGCTCATTTTTTTCTTCTTTTTCTATTTTTTTTATTTATATTATTTTTCTTTTCTTGCTATTTTTGTTGAGAATTCTTCTATTTTTTTTTTCTTGCCCCTTTTTGTTGCACTTTTCGGACTTAAATTCTGATTTTTTTTCATTTTTCGCAATTCCGGGCTATTTTGGGTTTTTCGGGTTGTCAAACGAAAGGGAAAATTATTTGGCTCAATTTGGGTTGCAAAGGGTAATTTTTTGCTACTTTTTCTGGCCAATATTTTTGGGGTGACAAACGAGGGCCTACTTCATTGTCCAAAATGCCAATTGCGTTACCATATGCGTTTCGAGGTGAATTTAAGTTTAGAGACTAATTTGGCACGATTTTCAAGGCAATATTGCACACATTTTTCAAAACCGATCAAATGAAAAAATTTGAGATCCTTGACAACTTATTAAGCGCTAAAAAGAACTTTGAGTTAACCATTAACTCGGATTGATTTAAAATCTCGCAAAACGTGATAGGCTCGAATCTCACCGGGTTTGTTAATCTCCACATTTATTCGTTAAGTCGTCAATTTTTCGCTCAATTTCCATCTTTGGTCAATTTCGGCTTTGTGTATGTTGGATGTTTACAATTTGAGACTACAATTTGACTTTTAATGAAATTTTTGAAAAATTTGAATTCCAATTTTTATTTATTTTGAACAAAAATATTTTTGGATTTTTCAAAATTTTATGATTTTTTTGGAAATTTTAGGCATTTTTGAAAATTTGTGAAGTTTTAGAAATGCGCACTTGCGACCCTCCCTAACTTAGACTTTTGCATTGTCCTCAAGCAAAAAGGACTAAAATCTAAATTAAGGCGAATAAAAAGTGCGGAAAAATAAAGCAAACAAATATGAAAAAATGCAAGATTGTATTATAACCAAGAGAAGCCTGTGTTACATAAGAAATGGGTAAACAACTGTGAACAATGTGCAATCCCTACCACCACTAACAATTAAACCAAAAGATAAAAATAATAAAAGCTCATGGGGGAGGTGGGTGGGAGGAGCTTGGTGCATGCGGGTCATATGGGTCATAAAAGAAGGGGGGAGGAGGACCGCCAAAGTTGAGTTGGTGAAGATAGACTTGAAGTTGATACATCATCCGGGTGTCCCTTCGGTAGTCCGCTTGGTCTTGATTGTATTGGTTGATGAACCCGTTGAGACGGGCCTCAACCGCCGAAATGCGCCTATCGAAGTTTGCCCCCGGGGGCTCGAAATCGGAATCATCCTCCTCATCCTCGAATTCTTCCTCGTCTACATCCATCATCGGGTCATCGGGAGCTTCCTCGGCCACGTCCTCCTCGTGAATAGGACGGTCGGGGTGAGCCACGCGCATTTGGCGCTCACTTCGAGTTGTGGACGTGCCGCTTACGGGGCGAGGAAGTCGAATTTGGTTTCCGGGTTCATCCACTCCCGCATCCATCAAGAGCTCCGTAATGAAACGGGCGTATGGGAGTGCCACCTTGCCATTTTCGTCATAGGCGGCATTGAGGATATCCGCATAGAAGACTTGGGAAAGGTTGATGGTGCTCTCGGGGTCCAAAAAATAGTAGAGGAAATTGGCGTGACGGGACTGGACCACCGAGTCATTGGTGGTTTGGTGAATGGCACCACAAACAATGATGTGAGTGAAGCGGACCGTGGCGGCCAATCCACCAATGGGGAAGGTGTCGCGTGTCCATTCCGCCCCGGGTGCCATGCGGGCAACGCATTCGTCTTTTGTGTGTGGGGCACCATTGTTGGGGTATTGGAAGGGCACGGGGAGGATCACCCCTTTGGCACGCATTTTGCGTGCAATGAGAGCTGCCGAGAAGGGAATGGTGATACCGTCGAGATACGCCTCGTGAAGTGTGGAAGATTTGCGAACCAAGGTCGCATAGAATTGACGAATGGCGGTATCAAAAACGTTATTGCACGCCGGGGCGAGGAAAGAGCACCACCCACGGCGGTCAAAAAGGGCGGTGACTTCGCCCGGAAGGGTGTCCCAATCCACGAAGCGCTCGATGTGAATGGCGCGCGTGGAGGAGAAGTAGATCTCGGACCAATGGCGTTCTTGGACGCATCGGAATACCCCCCTACCCGGGTCATCAAGTATGGTGGTCTCATCATATTTCCTTGGGCGGGGAGCGGCGCGGCGCGGCATTTTGATGGAAAAGAGGGAGAGAGAGGGAGAAAATATGGGAGAGAATAGAGTGAGGGAGAATGTTTTGGTGTGAAAAATGGAGGAGGGGTGGGGTGTATTTATAGGTGTGAAGGGGTGTGTTTTTGGTGGGAAATATGAAAGGTTGGGAAGGAGAAGGTGGAGGGAATGAATTGGGATGAATTTGGGAAGGAGGGAAGGATTTGGAGGGAAGAAAAACGTAGGGGGAAGAAGGGGAAAAGAATGGAGGGAAAGGGAATGAACTAGGAGAAAAGGGGGGAAGAATCTGGCAGGTACATGCGAACCGGTTCGGGGGTACAGCGAACCGGTTCGCCCCTCCGAACAGGTTCGGGAGGACAGCGAACCGGTTCGGGGGTACCAGGCTGGTCCAATCGAGGAAATTCACTCTTCTCTCCATTTCTAAGTGCTCTCTCATCCCCTAACTTGTGCATACGGCCCCTAAAACCCTTCTAGACCCTCGGGCTCTCAAAAACTTCCTCGAATACGACCTTGAAAAGCGTACTAGCACCCTCAAAAAACGTGCTAACCTATCTCTCATGCAACGCAGGCTCCGGACTCCTAACTAACCTATTTACACACGACTATTTTACACACAAAATCACCCCATACGCGTCGGGGGTGCGACGACCTCACTCGCTTAGCTCAATTGACCCCGTAAACAGGGTCCGACAACCAAATCGTGTCGACCTCATCCACAAACGCCTCTAGGTATGGCTTTAGGCGTTGTCCATTTACCTTGAACGTGTTTTCCCCTTTTAAATCGTTTAGTTCAACAGCTCCATGGGGAAAAACGTTCTTTACCACGAACGGGCCAGACCAT
Source organism: Sambucus nigra (assembly GCA_949130495.1). Taxonomy (NCBI): domain Eukaryota; kingdom Viridiplantae; phylum Streptophyta; class Magnoliopsida; order Dipsacales; family Adoxaceae; genus Sambucus; species Sambucus nigra. The sequence continues at coordinate 285,509,382 of OX422207.1, read as the reverse complement.
CGTGACCGCAACTTGCCTGGGAAGAGGTGAAGCCGAGAGTTGTATAGAAGAACTTTTTGCCCGGGATGAAACTCTTTTCTTCGAATGATGCTATCATGAGCAAGTTTCATCCTCTCCTTTGAAATTTTGGCATTCTCATACGCATCATTGCGTAGTTCTTCTAACTCAATCAATTGTAGCTTACGGGCTTCACTGGCCTTGTCTAAGGCATAGTTCAATTTCTTAATTGCCCAATACGCTTTGTGTTCGAGTTCAACAGGGAGATGACAAGGTTTGCCATACACAAAACGGAAAGGGGACATTCCAAGCTGATTTTTAAATGCGGTGCGATAGGCCCAAAGTGCATCGGTCAATCTAAGGGACCAATCTTTCCGGGTAGGATTGACGGTCTTTTCAAGAATGTTCTTGATCTCCCGATTCGCTAGCTCGGCCTGCCCATTCGTTTGTGGGTGATAGGTCGTCCCAACCTTGTGGACGACCCCATACTTTCTCATGAGCTTCTCAAATGGCCTATTGCAAAAGTGCGTGCCATTATCGCTAATTATCGCTTTCGGTGCTCCGAAGCGAGAAAGTATGTGTTCCTGTAGAAACTTTATCACCAATTTGTTGTCATTAGTCTTAGTAGCTATAGCTTCTACCCATTTAGAAACGTAGTCTACCGCGACTAGGATGTATAGGAAACCAAAGGATGGGGGGAAGGGACCCATGAAGTCAATACCCCAACAATCGAATATCTCAATGATGAGTATGGGGGTAAGGGGCATCATGTCGCGTCGAGAAATGGCTCCCATTCGTTGGCACCTATTACATGACTTGCAAGCGTCATTTACATCCCGGAAGATTATGGGCCAATAGAGGCCGCATTGCAGAATTTTAGCGGCCGTCTTTTTCGCCGAGAAGTGGCCTCCACATGCTTCCGAATGACAAAACTGGATGACCTTTGGAATCTCGTCATCCGGTACACATTGTCGGATGATTTGGTCGGCGCAATATTTAAAAAGGAAGGGATCATCGTAAAAGAACATGCGCGACCAATTAAGAAACCTCTTCTTATCTTGCGGTGTCCAATCGGGAGGGACGGCTCCCGTGACTAGATAATTTACTATGTCCGCAAACTAGGGACAGGAAGAGGTGGAAAATAATTGCTCATCCGGAAAGTGCTCGTCTATGGGTATGGGATCACTAGGTACGCCGGACGAGAGCCGAGATAAGTGGTCGGCCACGATGTTTTCTACTCCTTTCTTGTCTTTGATGGAGAGATTAAACTCTTGTAGGAGTAGGATCCACCTTATGAGGCGCGACTTGGCGTCTTTCTTCGCGAGTAGATATTTTAAAGTCGCGTGGTCGGTGAAGACGGTGATAGGAGAACCAATGAGATATGATCTGAACTTATCAAGGGCAAAGATTACCGCTAGCAACTCCTTCTCCGTGGTAGAGTAGTTGAGTTGAGGTCCGGCAAGGGTCCGGCTAGCGTAGTAGATGACATGAGCTTGCTTATCTTTACGTTGGCCCAAAACGGCCCCAATTGCGTAATCGCTCGCATCACACATAAGTTCGAACGGTAGGGACCAATCCAGAACTTGCATGATTGGAGCGGACACGAGCATGTTCTTTAATTTATCAAAGGAGCTTTGGCATGCCTCGGTCCACTCAAACGGGTTATCCTTCATGAGAAGGTTACTTAAGCGTCTAGCGATGGCGCTAAAGTCCTTAATGAACCTTCGATAAAACCCGGCGTGACCCAAGAATGAGCTCACGTCTTTAAGCGATCTCGGTGGGGGAAGGTCAGCTATGACATCTATCTTAGCCCTATCAACTTCTATGCCCTTGGATGATACTATGTGACCAAGAACTATTCCCTCAGTGACCATGAAATGGCACTTCTCCCAATTCAGCACTAAGTTCTTGTCCACACACCGGGTAAGTACTTTTTCCAATTTTTCTAAACAATGATCGAAAGAGGTGCCAAAAATGCTGAAATCGTCCATGAACACCTCGAGTCCTCTCTCGAACATGTCGCTAAATAAGCTCAACATGCACCTTTGAAAGGTCGCGGGTGCATTACACAAGCCAAATGGCATACGTTTGTAGGCAAACGTACCAACAGGGCAAGTGAAAGTCATCTTCTCTTGGTCAAGTACATCTACCTCAATTTGGTTATATCCGGAATAACCATCAAGGAAGCAATAGTAAGGGTGGCCCGCAACTCTCTCAAGCATTTGATCGATGAATGGCAAGGGGAAATGGTCTTTTCTTGTTCCCGCATTGAGTTTCCGGTAATCAATGCAAGCACGCCAACCTGTGGTGGTGCGTTAGGGAATAAGCTCTCCCTTGGTATTCTCAATCACAGTCATACCCGACTTCTTCGGGACAACTTGAATAGGGCTCACCCATTTGCTATCCGAGATTGGGTAGATAATCCCGGCATCCAATAGTTTGATGATCTCGGTTCTCACAACTTCTTTCATATTGGGATTCAGTCTTCTTTGCATTTCTCTAGAGGGCTTGACATCCTCTTCGAGATGTATCTTATGGGTGCAAATCAAAGGACTTATCCCCTTCAAATCAACTATACACCAACCAAAAGCACTCTGGTGCTTCCTCAAAATTCTCATCAATTTTCCCTCCTGCCCTTCGTCTAGGCTAGAGGAGATAACAACAGGGAATGTCTCATCCTCTCCTAGGTATGCATATTTGATATGGGAGGGGAGTTTCTTTAATTCGAGGGTTGGAAATTTTTCACTGGAAGGAGCCATATGTGTATCCCTCGGAGGTAGTTCCTCGAATCTAGAAACCCAATCAATCTCTCTCACGTCCTCGTCCGACGCACTCTCATCGAGTAATTCTCTCAACCTTCCAACATCCCTCTCGAAGTGGGTAGACGTCCCCTCACACTCAAAGCTCGTCGCTAAACATGACTCTAAGGCGTCGCCACAAAAAGTTTCCTCGAAGTACTCTTCTACTACCTCATCTATGAGGCTCACCGCGTGAAGATCATCTTCCTCCCCTGCATTTTGGGCTATGTGGAAGATGTTGGTTTCCAATGTCATGTTCCCAAAGGTGAGCTGCATTCGCCCATTCCTTGTGTTGATGATTGCATTAGCTGTAGCTAAGAAAGGGCGACCAAGGATGATGGGAACATGGTTGCTTGAGTTAAAGGAGGGCTCCGTGTCCCAAATGACAAAATCTACCGGGAAATAGAAAATGTCCACTTGGACGATCACGTCCTCGACTATGCCTCGTGGAATCTTCACTGATCGATCCGCCAATTGGAGAGTGACCTTTGTGGGCTTGAGGTCGCTCAAGTCAAGTTGCCTATAAATGGAGTAAGGAAGTATGTTTACACTTGCTCCCAAGTCAAGTAAGGCTTTCTCAATTTTATTATCTCCAATGATGCATGATATGGTGGGTGCACCGGGATCTTTAAATTTAGGCGGGAGATCATTTAGCAGAATGGAACTCACGTTCTGAGCTAGAAAGACGTTCTTTTTAACTTTCATCCTTCTTTTTACCGTCAACAAGTCTTTGATAACTTTGCCGTAGGCTGGAATTTGTTTGATGGCATCAAGGAAGGGTAGATTCAGCTTCACTTGCTTTAGAACTTCTAGCACTTCATCACGTGGAGTCCCTTTTTGATTAGGAATCAATCTTCGAGGAAATGGTGCTGCGGAGGGTGGTTTAACTACCACCTCAGGCTCACTAGTGTCTTCCTTATCACTCTCGTCCAAGGGGACATCTTCGGCCTCTTTCGTGCCGGGCGAAATCTCCTTGTCTTTTGTTGTGTCGTGTGGAGGAGGTGATAAATCAACGACTCTTCCACTACGAAGAGTGGTCACTGCTTGACATTGCTCCTTATGTTCAGTGGATGTGGAGCTAACACTAGTTTGACCTTGGGGAGGTCGTTGGCCTTGGGCAGGGAATTTTCCCTTCTCTTGAACACTCAACGAGGATTGTATCTTAGACAGGTTTGCATTTAGGTCGCCAATGAGACGATCATACTTGGCATTGGTTGCGGCCTGGCTTGCGATGAATTGATTCACAGTATCCTCGAGAGTTCTCCGCTGTGGCGGGATATAATTTCCATGATGTGGTGGTGCTTGCACATGTCCTTGCATGTGTGGAGCTTGTTGAAATTATTGTGGAGGAGGAGGGGCAACATGCGAAGGAGGGTTCATTGCGGCGTGTTGTTGCCCGTAGCTAAAACCGGGATGGTTTTTCCACGAAGGGTTGTATGAATTTCCGTGCGGGGCACCGAAATTTCCCTTAAAGCCTCCTATACCATTAACTTGCTCCTGTAATATTACTTTGCAAGCGGGTATCGTCGGGCATTCCTCAGTTGAATGTCCCGCCTCACAAATTGCACACACCTTTTCGATGGGATTCTTGATGGATCCAACTACCTCACATAAATCTCGCAGTCCTCTCTCAATGGTGTCCAACCGACAGTCCGACATAGAATTCTTATCTACGTGGAATAGACCGGATGTCGACGGAGCGGTGGTAGATTGTCGATTTCGGTTTTGAGCGTTCGGATCAGAGGTATCCCAGGATTGGGTAGTCTCGGCGACATACCTCATGTGAAGATCAGCGTCATGGGCATCTAGATCGACAAATGGACCACTTCCCATAGTTTCAACAAGCTGTTTAGAATTAAGATTTAACCCATTATAGATAAAGGAGATGATTTGCGATGGATCAAATCCATGATGGGGGCACGAAGCCACTAACTCGTTGAAACGTTCATAACATCGATGGAAAGGCTCATTTTCTTGTTGCCTGAATGCTTGAATTTGAGCCTTTATAGAGATTGTTCGATGTGTTGGGAAGAATTTCTTGAGAAATTTAGACTGTAGCTCATTCCAGGATGGAATCGAGCTTGGAGGTAAAGACCATAGCCAAGCTTTAGCTTTATCTTTAAGCGAGAATGGGAAGAGTTTGAGGCGGATTACCTCTTGTGTGCAGGTTTGATCGTTGAGAGTATCACACACGTCCTCAAATTCCCTTATGTGGAGGTATGGATTTTCAGAATCCATACCGTGATAATGTGGTAGTGTCTGGATCATCCCATTTTTGAAACGAAATTGCCCGGCATTATACGGGAGTATAATGCATCCCGGAGTGACAGTGCGCTCGGGATATAAGAATTCTCTCAATGGGCGGTACGGAGGCTCTTCCTCACCGGTAGTTGCATTACTGTGCTGCGAGATCTCTCTCTCACTCGACGATTCGGCGTTCTCACTGGGTGTGCACGTCGTGTGTCCTACGAAGGAGAAGGGAGTGTTGCTAGAGATGGAGTGTGACGGTGTGGGAGGTGGGATCCAGAACTGTGGGACTTGTGGAGTGTGGGGACTGTCAGGATTATACTCAACAAGTGGATTTTCGTGAATGCTGGTTGGAGTATTATGGGGTGTGGGAGTGGCTTCAGAATTTTGCATTAAGTTCAGGAGAGATGATGATTGTGAATCTTTTTGGAATTTTATTTTTTTTAATTTTATTTTATTTTTTTTGGATTTTTGAATTTTTGGTCAAAGTTTTGGATTAACTCGATCTAATCCTAAGTCTACCTAATTCCCCGGCAACGGCGCCAAAAACTTGACACGACTCAGAATGTGTTTCTAAAGTGTGTGCTCTCTAGGCTCAAGTGCAAGCCTATCGTTCAAGTAATAATCCGACAAGTCGGGTATCGATCCTCAGGGAAAAAGGACAACGGAGTTGTGACGACGGGATAAGATTGAGGAATCCTAGCGATGACTCTAAAAAGAAAAGAAAAAGATTGATTTGGCTTTTTGGGATTGGTTAAACTAAATGCAATTATGAAAATATAATGAAAAATGCAATTAACTAAACTATCTAGATTACGAATGAAGGAGTAAATTGGAACTTTTAACTAAATGATGAGAAAACAGGATGGGAATACAATCCCCCAACCCTAGTGTAATGCAGTGATAACGTTGATCATAAATTTATCCGATTAATTCAAACCCGGAATTTAGTACTCCCAAGCATTATGTATACGAGGTTCAAGCCCGCGTCATACCAAATCTGAGGATGAGTAAATCGGTATCGCGGTAATTGCATTCAAATTGTACTCTAAATCATCACGAGTACCCAGAGGCAAACGAGATATAAAGATCTACAATTCTTAAGAAATCACGCGATACGATTTAAATTAATCATTAAATTCAGCGGATCGACGTTATACACACGCACTAACACATCAGGTTGGGTTCATGCATCCCAACCTTGAAAAACTTAGACGGACATGTTAAATAGACTAATGCATGAAATAATGACGTTGCATGTGTAGGAATTCATGATGAAACTAGTTCTAAACATGTAAATACGTATTATGAATGCAAAAACAAGTTGAATCAATTAGGAAAACTAAGCATGCAAGAACAATAATGAGGAACAAGAATTTTGAATTAAAACTGGTAAAAACAAACCCGAAACAATGAATTCTTGAAGTAATTTGTGCCCTTGATGTTCCTAGATATTTCTCTCCTTTTGTTCTCTAAAAAACTCTCTGAAAATAGCCCTAAAAGCTGCTCCTAGGTTAATGCCTCCGTTCCCCACAAGTTTGGGGTGTTTTAAACCTAATAGGAGACTTGGAGATAACTCAGAATAAAATACAAAATTCGCGTGTCAGGTACAGCGAACCGGTTTGGAGGTACAGCGAACCGGTTCGCCCCTCCGAACCGGTTCGGGGTGGGGTTCGCATGTACCCTCCTGGCCTTGCTCTCAACACTTAGTTTTTTTCTGGTTTTTCTCTTCTTTTCTTGGATTTTTCTTCAACTTCAACTGAGCATAACTTTTCAACCGTAGCTCGGATTTGAGTGCCGTTTCTTCCAGTGTTCTCGTTATTCCGAGCTCTTCAACTTCCCAGTTGACTTCTTCTTCCGGATCGGGCTGCAAAATTACCGACATGCCCTTGAACTTGCCTTCTTAGCTTTTCTTGCACAGTCTTGTTTCCTCCTTTGCACTGCTTGCATAATTAACCTGTAAAACCAATAGGAGAAGAACGAAACACGCAATACTCGCCAAGAAGGTTAGAAGCATAAAAGTGAATCAAATCCATATATGTTACATCATTCGGGTTCACAAAAGTACTGAAATTAGGGGGATAAATATACAATATTTATGCCCAATCAGTCTACTCGGACTTTACTCATCTTTGTGATCAGTTCAGTCTCCTTTATCTACAAACTTTAACCATTTTCCCATTTTGATTAGATTCTCTATGTTGTTCTTTAAGGCTAAGTAATTTTTAGTGTTATGGTCGTGATTTCTATGGAACTCATGTTACTTGGCCTTGTCCCTTATATGTGCTAGTGCTTTCAGTTTCCTAGGACATTTTAGGTCTTTGCTTCCATAATTTTCCTCAAGTATGTGATGTAAACTAATAGTCAAAAAAATATATTCATCATATCTTTTTGGTTTGTCAGCCTTTTTATCTTTCTACTATTTTTTATCCGAGCTTTTGCCCGTGTTGAATTTAGACCTGATAACTTCTTTGGTCGCCATAGCATCTTTGTAGTTCATAATATTCTCAACCTTGGCTAATAACTATGGTATCATCTTGGGTGTCTCCTTAGCTAATGCCCAATACAGTTTTCTAAAAATTAGACCACTCATTAGGGATGTGATGGTTGTCTTCTCATCATAATCAATTACATCTAGCTTCTAGCTGTTAAAATGAGTGATAAAGTTTCGAGTTATCTCGTCAGCCTTCTGTCATACATTCAATGATGGGACACTCTTTTATCGGGCTTGGTACCAAAGTAAAAGTTATTGATGAAGATATTGACCAACTATTGGAAGTTCAAAATTTATCCTCATGGTAGGATATTATACAAGATCTGTGCAGATCATGTGATTGTATCGATTGATGCTTGATAACGCATCTAATCCTAAATGGCATAAATATTGGTCGTATCCTAGTATTTTTCTACGTGCAATACCTAATAAGTCTTACCATTATACTTTGGGGTCACCACCAATAGTTTGAATTTTACGGGTGTGGGATAACCCACAATTAGAGAAGTGAATGGGTACCCTTTTATAAAACCTATGTGCAAAGGATTCTTTGATTTACTGATTTCCTCCAGATAATCTTCTAAGTGATAAATTGACCCCTTCCAAGGTTAGTCATCCTGATCGACCATGATTGTGATGGATTGGCTTGGTTGTCCGTGACTTTTTACGGAACTCTTTTTCCTAAAAGTCTGTTTAGCGCGTGCTGACCTAAGTGTAATATCCCCAGGTCTGGTTGAACACTCTGTCCTTTGGGTGACCTTCTTGATTCTTCTCAATTCTGTTTAGATCTGGCGGGATCTCTATGATATTTCCTCCTTATTGCTCGTGGGCCTAGATGATCAAATGAAGAACCTCTGATTAACATTTCTTGTATGTTAGGCCTTTATTTCTAAAAAGGTTTATTTATCATTAAAACCAATTTTTCTGAGAGACAACGTGATTTTCGGATGGTATGACATGTCATTTTGAGATCCAGAATACCTGGACCGGCTCCCCTCTTCATGTCAGCCCCCACTTAGCCTCCTTGCGTTCTCTAATGCCCGAGTGCAGTAGGTATCTTGTACTCTTTGCCAGAAAGATGGAGGTGGAATTTCCATACTTCTGTTGGATACTCGCCTCCTGTCGGGTTGGCAGGTTCTCCTCCAAGTCCGCTTTATCCATCTTGGAGTATCTACGTTAGTTTCTTAACACTTTTTTTCATTATTTCTTTGCCTCAGGGAAAACTTACCAGAATTCCTTATATGTCTCCCATTCCAACAGGGGTTGAAGGTGGAATTATTTCATTTACATGATTGCTTTATTGATTTTCTCCCATCTTCAGAGATTTATAAAAATAGGGTATCTGAATAGACACATATCAAGAATTTAGGGATAGAAAATGGTAAGAAACAATAAATGGCTTATCATGTTAGAAAAAAATATGAAACAACAAATGACTTACCGTGTTCCCATAGATGGTGCCAATATGTTATCATCCAGAATTCGTATATGGATTTATAAGTCTTAGCTAGATAAATACCAATGATGATCAATAACAGATAAAGAGATTAATAGACGAATTAAAGTGAGAGGTGAGAAATTAAGATCGAGATAGGAGATTAACATGGTTCGGCCAATATGATGCCTGCATCCACGAGTGTTGTGCGGGTGTATGCTATTCAATCATCAGAAAAATGGATACAAGTTCTCAAAGTTCTATTTATACGAGTGATTAGTGTATTGATCTCCTCTCTCCCCTCAGGTGGGATTGCGTATTATTTAAAGGATAAAGAGTTGGTGGATAAGTGGAGTGATTTTATAAGTCAGGCAATTACACCTTTTTATATTTCAGGAATGGTAAATAATAATTTAGCTATAATGATCTTGAGATATTAAACCACATCTGTATAATTGGAGCTGTACATATTCCTCCATGTGATCCTCACGTGCTTTGGTGATTTTAATTAATAACATAAATTTGTTGTGGTCGGATACTCAACTGGCCAGGAGTAACACCGAGCCGACCAAATAGATGGTGATTCGACCATGTTTAGTGAGTAAGCTGAGCACCTTTTGATGACAGGTGTCACAATACTATTGGTGCAAGTCATATTCCATATTTATGGTATAACAAATGTATTGTCATATATGTCTTGTTTTAAAAGTTTTTAACTATATAAGTCTCATGTGAACGAGTCTAAAGTCCTATTGGTGACAACTCAACACAAATAGAACTAAAAGGCCCCTCATTTAATATAACTACCATAAATGTTAAATTTTTTTATTTTTTCTTTTCAAACATTAAAATTATTAAATTCCAATGCATAAATTCGATTTTTGTAATTGGTATTTTTAAATATAATAACTGAAGCTTATCAAACAAGAACCATGTTCAATGAAACATTAAAAATACGGCTATTTTGAATCTATTTGTTTTGTAAGTATTATAATATTCACGATGTTTGTAATAATATTAGAACAAAATAGTAGATATTTACTAAACTTATATTAAAAACACAATACATACTTAAAATATTCAACACAACAAAAGTTGTTTAAGATTACGCACATTTGTATTATACATGCATTAATATTTAAGCATTCTTAAAAAATGGAACACGCCATTTATATTTTTACAATTTAATATGGAATATGGATCTTATTTACTAGGGCCCCGTAAGAGGTTTAAAAAATATCACTTCGTGTAAGGAGTAGAATTTTTATATCAAAAGTTTAAGTTATTTAATGTTTTAAAAGGAAAACAAATAATATTCTAAATGTAAAAGAAATATATAATTAGGGTATATAAGTAACTATAAAATCCATGAATTAAAATATTGACTTATTTAATGAATAAGAATATTATAGGGCCTATGACATCTTTACAGTCAAAATAGAACCCTAATATAATACCCCCCCCCCCCCCCCCCCCCCCAATTTTTTTTTATAGCCTTATGCAACCAAGTCATTTGTCTATTTTGAGGAAAAAATGTTTAGACTATATGCAACAATTGATAGAAATAAAGACAATGCATACCCCACCCCCCCCTCCCCCCCAACAAAAAAAAAACTTATCAATCTATACATTCACAAATCAAGAAACATGAACTTCTCCACCGAAAAAACATCCAAAAATAAATAACCCCTTTAAAACATCCTTAGTACCCTTCTTCCATTTACCCTCACATTTCTCTCTCTCTCCCCCTATCTATCTCTCTTTCACACACACACACACACACACACACACACACACACACACACACACACGCATATATATATATATATATATATATATATATATATATATATATATATATATATATGTATATATATATATATATGTATGTATGTATGTATGTATGTATGTATGTATGTATAAACTGGATTTGTATGTATGTATGTATAAACTGGATTTGTATGTATGTATGTATAAACTGGATTTAATCACCATTAAATAAACCCAATTATGTAGATAAACATATAAAAAAATTAATTAACTTAGAACTAGTTTTGAAGTATATCACTTGGTTATTACCTATCCTTAACCACTTGATTACTCCAGATACTAAGTAAGTTAAGATTTTAGTCAATTGGCCCCAATATTGTTTTCCTTATATGATATGGGTTTCTCACTTAGTTCTTGCCATTAAAAACGAAAAATGTGTCACGACATGTTCCAAATGTTAAAAACAAATTGAGATTAAAAAAAAAAAAAAAAATTGACTTAAATTTGACTCCAACTTGTATGTCATATTTTTGTAACCTTTTCCTACACAAATTTTCATTTGGGGGATGTTTAATAATGATTTTGGACTTCATCTTCGTAGTTAAGTTTTCATTCTTCTCATCAAATTCTAATATTTTCTTCTTCTTTGGCCTCCTAGGTTATTTAAAATATGAGATTTCTACCTAGTATCCACGATTATGGTTTTACAACTCTCATGCATGTTTAAAATCATGTATGAATTGGTCATATGGTGACATTGGATTTGACCAACTAACCAAGAGGCTCTTATGCAAGTCAATAAAGGCCTTCTATTTTTTTTTTCTCTCTCTCTCTCTATTAAACCCAAGTATATATGAGTAATTTTATTTATTTAAGACAAGGCTTCTATGGTGAAACTTGATATTTTCGTGCAAATGCCTTACACAAAATTTTATATTTAAAATTAGGACATAGTTCATCTAAGTTTAGTGTTAATCTATTATTTTAGTAGTGGTGAAAAACCAACGTCGTGAATTTGTCATATTTATACCCTACTACAAAGTGGTTATAAACTAAGTCTAAAATTCATTATATCAGTCTTCCTAAGGGAATATTTTAATGGGAACATAAAGTTATTGGAATCAATTATGAATCTTGTGATAAATTTTTATGTATTATTCCCATGAACGCGACAACCATCCCTTATTATTAATGTCTTACAATGTTCAATGAATCTATTGTTATAATCCCCATAACAAATATATATCCTTAGAAAACACTTGTATTGCATTAATTTACCCTTTAATTATGACTATTATCCCTGGATTTTTCCTCTTTAACTCACCAACATAATCATGTAGTTTGACATATTATTCCTTTAAGGTATCCTTCATAAATTTTTGACACCCACCCAATTAAATATTGGGTAATCAGTCCTTTATTAAAATTAAACAGAATATACAACTGGTTCATTCTTAACATCACCGTCGAAACGCATTAATTACTAATCACCTAATAATTAATTAAGATAGTGTCAAATTTTAAACATCGTGAATTATCATATAACAAGTTGAATTAAATAATAAACTGAATTAAATCCACAAGATAAATAATGAATGTCTGAATAATCGAATGAGACTGGATAAAACACTCCACCCAAAAATCCCAACATAATAAATTTCTAAATAAAATTGAAACCAACAGACTGTAATAAATGGGTACAATATCTCTGAAATAAGGAATAACTAGTAATGGGCGACATGCCCTAACTGAAGTAACTGCAACAGGAGACATAATAAATAAGAGTGGAGGCGTCTAATATCGAGGACCTGTAACTTCCACAACAGTTGCAGCACGTCAAGCGGCAGTGAACTCCTAAGCTGGACATCCCTATGGCTGGACACCTAATATAATATGCATAAGAGAATAGATTTGCAAGAAACGGGTTAGAGCACGAGTAGGAGATAATTTAAAATATTTTAGCAAGTATTTAAAATGCTTAACGACCGATATAATAAACATGTTAGTTTACCCGGCTCCCACTTGAGAAATCTCACCTCTCAACTAGTGTGCATGCCTAACGCACTTCCAACCAATTCTAGTTATTGCTATCACAACTAACAAGCTCGAATAAGTTAGCCCCTTTTAAACTATTACTCATAGTGTCCGCCCACATTTTTCTTGTAACTCATAATTGATTGTTTTCATGTCTATTTAACTCATGTAATAATTTCTTATTTAGCAGTTAAGTGTTCACATACTTAAACTATCTCAAATTTCACTATCTTTATTATCTACTAAGTTCACACAGTAGATTACATCACAAGTATATATATATATATATATATATATATATATATATATATATATATATATATATATATATATATATATATATATATATGTGTGTGTGTGTATGTTTGTATCATCACTATATAATATATACTAATACGGCACCCCTAGGCTCAGCTTCGATGCATACATACTTTGCTATCAAGTTCCCGTACATCTCGTACTAAATAAAGGACTATCGGTCCAGAATCACTCTTGAACATAAATACAAACACATATACATTGGAGGCGAACATAGTCCTAAGACTTTGGACTAGCACATACCTAGCGCTTCCAAATGACCGGTCAGACCTTTGTTCACACAAATGATGCTCAACCCTAAGTTCTATGCTCTAAGGTATGAGTCTAAGATCCCCCAAAATGGCACATCATGATAAGACCGCCCACGATGCGAGAACCTCTCGAGATAGCAAGTATCGTAGGTATGTCCATTACACATAATTAATCATCGATAGCTATTCACATCACGCATGTATTTATATATATAATTCACACAGTTATATATATACCAAGTATTTACAAGTCCATTTGAAATTTCTATGTCCCATATTAAATAGCTACCCCCGGCCATTTATTATTTTAACCATAGGATTATACTTCTCGTCTCCTATTCCTATATACTCGAATAGGTTCCTATTGATCTCACTAGGTCCCTATAATTTTATGTTTCAATTTTGGGAACGTTTTGTCACTATTTACAACTTCAAGGGTATTTTAGACCTTTCCCAATTTATGCCAAAATTATTTAATCATTGTGACAGCGTACTCCATTAAACTAGCTATGCGTGGCCGAGAAAGACGCAAAAATTCGAGTTCGTATGGACAAGATATTTATATTTAAAGTTTCTCCCAAAAAGAAGATTATTTATTAAAATAAAAAATAAAAAATAAATACAATGCAATTCACCCTACCACCTGCACTCCTGAAACCGAACTCTCGGTCGATCGATCCCTATAGATATGACGCACATTACCTTATATCAGGTGCGTTTTTCCCCCATTATCAACCCTAAAACTCCAAGGTTCCTCTTCAAACTCATAAACAAACATCCTAAACATTATAGTAACCTGTAGGGGTGGTTTCTAACCTACAAGAATTCTTGAATCATTAATTTACATCAATAAATTTTATACTTTCCAATTTATTTCTTTTAAAAAAAAAACTAGTTCATCCTTTTGTTCAAGAACACATACAAAACCCATAATTTCTACACATGTGGGCAACCTTAATTCATAAATTTCGTTCTACATGCATCAGGAAGTTTAACCTACCATGAAAATTCATCCAAGAACACATTTTAATTCGCTAAATATTAACCCAATTTCTACATAATCATGTGAATATTCATCCTATACTAACATGGTTATCATACATGCTATAAATTTAAAAGTTTAAACACTTGACTTCAAAAGTAGGTCTGATCCATTGTGGATGATGGGTATGGTTGCGTTTGTCTTCCTCTAATCTATGCAACGACGGTGTTTGTGGTGCAAGGGGTGCAAGAATGGTGGTTCTAACCTTGGGGGTAACTCTCCTTCCTCCTATAATGGCCTCTATGTGTTTAACAAGTTTATAACCATAATTCCCTTCACTTATCAGATGATATACACTTAGGAAATTTGTGGGTGTTATTTCTCCTAAAATACAATTGCCCAAAATACCCCTCTGGGGTGTTGGTTTGTCCTGAAAGTGCCGCGGGACCCAAACTAAACCCTCGAGTAGGCTTTTCTGACTATTTCAACCCTTCCGGTCACATTGGCATACTCGAAACGACCATTTGGATGACTTAAAAATAATTCACTTTTTATTTCATTAAATTGAGTCCCGACACGATTAACACACGCGTCCTGACTAGATTATTGTAACTTAGCGTATTTTTCACTAGCGATAACTTTAATATATTCGTGATCATTTATTACTCGTTCACTAAGTAATATTTCATATAATTCACATAAATAAACATTTATCCTTGTCTCTCTAATTAATATTTATTTTTATTCCAGATTAATTTTCTATTTTAAATTAATTTTAATCCTATAATTTAAATTATTAAAAATACGGGGTGTTACAAAATTTCTATGTCTCCCTATTGTCTTTATGAAGTTTTGTCTTAACACACTCCCTTAAAACTCTTATAGTGCCTATTCTTGTAACGAATACAAAGGAATCTTGATATTAACCCAGTCCTCTAATAAATTGCCCTTACATGTCACACCCCTTCTCGACTAGCATAATAATAACCACTAAATATACTGATACAAATTAAGAAAACTTAATGTTTAAGTGAAGAATATTAAAAATTTAGCAGTTTTAAGGAGACATAATGTAAACAAAATTCAAAATAAACTAATTATGATTACGACTATTACATTATTTCAAAACTGAAAAAATCCTGGAATTACCCAACCAACATCTGACAGTGGCAACTCTAATACTTGAAGATGTAAACATATAAAAACTGAATTTAAAATCTTAGTGAATATACTCTATCTCTATCTAGTCAAACACTATATTAACATCTCATATATATAAACATCTTAAGAAAGCTGCAAGGGCTATATGGATTCACTTGTATCTTAGGTTACTCACACAAAGATTCACTTTTTATCATATTTTATCTTAGTTACATTAAATTTAACATGCAATGGTGATGTGAAGCCAAATTTCAAATGAAAATAGAAAGAAAAAGAATTGAGGAAAAATCCCTTTTGGGCAAAACCTTTAATCCAAATCTGTTAAAAGATAAGACAAACACTAAATGACGTACAGACTACTTAGAGATCCACTAAGTATAATGCAGGGATGTCTTCAACAAAAAATGATACAGTCTAGCATAACCCACATGAAATAGATCTTCCCTCGGTATCCACCGATCAGACTTTGGAATATGCAATTCCCTTCTTCTTCAGCCGTACAACCTCGACTCCACAAATCAACAGTTGAGAAAATATCTACAAGGGTTTAGAACTTTTGAATATGTTTTTCTTAGTTTGGAAAAATGATCCTAAAAAATCTAAGGGTTTTGAATGAAAATATTGCAGAGTTTGATCACAAAAAGAACTCTAAAAAGGCTTGTTGAAAAGTTTAATCCCTCATCTTTATTTATAGGAAAAGTTATTGCAACGAGATAGGGTTTAAAAACTTGGAAAATATTTATTTAAAAATAAAAAAACACGCGTACTCTTTCAAACAAACCGCCAACTTGTTCGAACGATGTACCATAGCTCGTTTGAATGACTTCTAACAAACTTCGAACAATATTCTAGAGCTAACTAAAAAGGCGATGTTTTTGATCTCATTTGAACGTGGGAACCTTGTTCTTACAACGGGCCCAAACTCTATAATAATTCACTTAATTCAACCAATATGGATATTAAATAATTTTAAAGTGGCATGCTAATATTTGTAATGCCACAACTCTCCCATTTTCGTTGCCGAAATTAACTATGCATGTTTACTTACCAAAGATATGAGAATATTTCTTCTTCATATTCTCTTCCCATTCCCAAGTTACTTCCTCAATCACATGACTTCTCCATAACACTTTAATAAAAGGAATAACTCTATTTCTCAACACATTTTCCTTTTTATCTAAAATTTGCACTAGTTCATTAACTTATGACATGCCATATTTTAATTCAATGGGTTGGGTTGTCAACACACGAGGCGGGCCTGAATGTAATTTCAGAGCATAGATATATGAAATACATCATGTAAATGAGATAATTTTCTAGGTAACACTAATTTGTCAAATGTTGCTTATATTTTTTCTTTAATCACATAAGGTCTGATATACCTAGGACTCAATTTTCCTTTCTTTTTTAACATCATAATACCTCTCCAAGGTGAAACACGCAAGAAAGCAAAGTCTCATGCTTGAAATTTCAAGTCCTTCTCCCCTTTATTTGCACAATATTTTTGCATACATAGGGAAGTTCTCATGCATTCCTAAATTACTTTTATCTTTGTAGTAATCATTTCCACTAATTTTGGACCCACTAACTCATTTCTCCCACCTCACTCTAAAACAACAAAGTTATAAACTTCCTACTATACAATGATTCATACAGAATCGCACCAATAGTAGATTGGAGACTTTTATTATAGAAAGTTCTATTATTGGAAAGTAATCATTCCAATCGCCTTTAAAGTCAAGTACACACACGCCTAACATATTTTCAAGTATTTGGTGTGATTGAGGATCTATTTGCGGATGAAATGTAGTGCTAAATTTTAAACTAGTTCTCATAACATGTCGTAAGCAAGGATAAAATCTTGAAGTAAACGTACTATATCTATCAGATACAATAGAAATTGGTGCTCCCACGTGAACATATAATATAGTCAACATATATACGTACATAATTATTAACCATGTAAATAGTTTTGACTACCAGAAAATGTGTTGATTTTGATATTCTATAAGCTAACCACCAAATTTAAACATGCCCCTTATGAGAGTGAGGAAGTATCATCTCTATACATTTTAGTGATCCTTAGGTGAATAGCATAAATAGAGATATGTTCCTCATAAAGAATATCTATCTTTAATGTTGAATCATTAGGAACATAAATTATGTGTGACACCTCGCCTATTTTAATCACGGGTGATCAGTCATTTATCAAAATATACGTTGGTATCATTTGGTTCATTCTTAGCAGCACCGCCGAATATATTTTTAAATTATTAATCACATATGTCAAATTATGCTGGTGTCAAATTTTATCTTTTCATTAACTCAACAACATGAGAAAAAGAATTTAAATCAACCAAGCCATCCACACACAAATATCTAGGACAACCACACGATCGATATATAAATGAATGATACCGAATCAACCATCGGTTCTGAAATAATAAAATCCAATAATAAGTCCAACACAATAACTGAGTCCACCTAAACAAATAAGTAACTGAAATACTAAATAGTTTGAAGGGCGACATGCCGAAAAGTACTGAATAAAATTCCTACACTCGGAATGAAATGGTGGAAATGTCTAGAACAAAGTCCTACAAGCCTCCACATGTGTTACCGCTACGCATTCCTGAATAGAATCCTCAAACTTGGTGTCCCTCTAGCTGGACACCTAAAATAGTTTTGAAATATATTTTGACACGGGTCAGAGCCCAAGAAAACCTTTTGAAAATATTTACCAAGCAATTAAAATGAAACAATTTAAATATGCATGCACTCTTTCCAAATTTAAGTCGGTGTGGCACTCTCTTGAGATATAGCTTACCCCTCAACTAATGTGCACACCTATAATTTGCCTTCTAACCCACCTAGTTATGCTACCTCGCCTAAATAACCTTGGAACACCCTTTCCATCTCACTACCCTAACCCGAGTATTTCTTACTTTGATGTATAAGTTGTTTGACTCATTAACTTATTTATTAACTTCAACTTTAATTACTTATATAACACTCACACTAGTTATATAAAAAATGCTAACTAATCATATAACGTTCACACTAGTTTTATCTGAAAAAGTACTTAATCATATAATGATCACACCAGTTATATCTGAAACACTACTTGATCATATAACGTTCACACTAGTTATTTATGTAATACATTTAATCTCTATGTATTTATCCTATATATAATTCTTACTCATTTATATACGTACTAGTATACTACAACATGCATAAAATAACCATCTTTCCAGAGTATTAACTCACCGGATGCTTTAACTAAAATGATATCATCGCAGGTATGCTCACTCTAACCGGTTACTATAAATTGGATAATTCACACTGAAATAGGTAAATAAATCGCAAATGTAGTGGAGGTGGTCATATTTCCCCGAGAGTGAGATTGAATCTTACCCAAAACGTACACCTCAAAAATAAATCACACAATAAAATACAGGACGATATGACTTGGGGATTATACTCTCCCTGCATTCACTATCCAGGGGATTCACCCACATCATGCAATCTCCTATGATAGCACTAGAGGGGTATGTATTCATATAAATATCTAAACCGATATTTATAAAGCACGCAAGTATATGTACACTATCATACATACCGTGTATATATAATTCAATTACATCTGGCTAACCCGTGCCTAAATCCAGTAGCAGTAGCCCATAATGCCTGAGTCTATCTCCCGACTCTAAATTTATTTAATTTCATTCCATTAAATAATTTACGTAGCTTCAATTGCTAAAATACCCGAACTCCCCCAATCGGCTCGTACTTAACCATTTACCAATTTATTTCACTTAATATGTTTATTGAATTTCTCACAAATTCTCATCTTTATTATCCATCATAATTACCGTAGTCACACCCCACTACAATACCCGAAATCACTCAATCAACCCGTATTTGAACAATTATGAATTTATTTCACTTAATTCAACTCGTACTTTTACGTCCCCTTTTGTCTACTCATAAATATCCCCATAGATCCCTAATTACGAGTATCTATTTAAGTTACACTAATTAAATAAGCCTCGAACAACTCCCAAAAGAATTAAGGGTTACAACTTTAAATAAGAAATTTTTCCAAAAATCAGGCTTGATCGATCGATCTACAAAATCGATCGATCGATGCCTGCGATTTTTAGCTTCGCCCCCTGGTTGTTTTTCCTCCATTAAAGCACCTCAAAGTTCCAAAAATCGACCAAGATTTCAACTAATATCTACCCAATGTTCATTACACCTATAAATAGGTTCTAACTCAATTTTAAACCATCAATCATCACTGATTCTCATCAAACTTTAATATATCACGAATTGGGTTTTTCTCCAATTTTATTCAATCTCATATGAAATTCGATTTAAAAAAATCCAAATTAACGATGTTAGCTACTGGGCTCAACTCTAAATTATATTTCAATAACATGTGATGTTATCTCATCATCAATTAAACATTAATTTTACCACAACTGATAATCACTCAAAAGTGTACATTTTATACCCTCAATAGATGTATTTTAGTTGCTAATTCTCGACAATTTGGGTCTTGTATGCGTAAATGTCTATGGTGCAGGCTTGATTGCAATTGTGGGTTCAAAAAGTGTTATTTCGAGGCAATTTGCATTAAGATATGACTAATTAACCAACCAATCTCGTTACCCTAGCCAACCCCAGACCGAGAGTAAACATATCCCGCGCCCTGTGTGTGTTGAGTTTGTACTTTTACTATTTTTTAGATTTTTTATTTGAGTCATTTTAATTTTTAGGATTTATTTTAGATTTATTTAGAGTTTTTACGATTTATTTTCTATTTTTCTATATTCTTTTTATTTAGTATATTTTTTTTTTTTACTTTTATTAGTTTTTAGTTTTTATTTTATTTTATTTTATCTTATCATGATAAGTTTTTGTAGATTTTTTTTATTAGATTTTATTTTTTTAGGACTTTAGTTTTAGATTTTTAATTTTTATTTCTTTTTATTTTATTTAAAGTCTTTTTAGTTTAGTAGGTTTATTATTTTTATTTTTATTTTCTTTTAGCTTCATTTTTATTTATTTTTGAGTCTGGATTTTTTTTTAGTTTAGTTTAGTTATTTTTATTTTTACATAGTTTATTTTTTTTAGTTGGGTGCAAATGAC
Source organism: Sambucus nigra (assembly GCA_949130495.1). Classification (NCBI taxonomy): domain Eukaryota; kingdom Viridiplantae; phylum Streptophyta; class Magnoliopsida; order Dipsacales; family Adoxaceae; genus Sambucus; species Sambucus nigra. The sequence continues at coordinate 285,488,738 of OX422207.1, read as the reverse complement.
ACACACACACCCACACACTATGCTATACCTCACACACACCTAAATCCCCCCTCACTCACCCACACTCTTCTAGCCTACACCTCACCACTCCCTAAGACTACACCATCATCATCTACACCCTCCCAATCTCTCTCTCTCATCAACCATAACCATAACCTCCATAACCAAAACCTTATACCCCCATTCATATTCCCAAACCCTCACGCATAAATCACCACCTCAATGAGATGAAATCGGACCTTACCCGACCCCTAACCCGGAGCCACCATCCCCATACCAAACCCGGAGCTCCAGTAGGTTGCCCAAACCGCGACGCACCTCCCAATCAATCGATCAAATCCGCAACCCATGGCCGGACCTGTCCAACCCGATGACTCCAAAACACCAACCCGCGACCCACCAACCAAACTTGACGTCGTCTCAAACCCACTTGTCTAACTCGATTTCTAAGCTAACATGATTTTTACAAGTAAAAAAGAAGACCAAATAAAAGAACCCTCACATGTTAAAATGCCTTATGTCCCCATTTTCCTTAAATGCCCCAACATCTCTTCTCCCATATGCACATCTACCATACCCAAAATACCCTCATACTAAATTAGATTTTTATTACCTCACCCAACACACATACACACATGTGCAATTCCCAAAAATAACCATCTCACCCCTCTCACCCCTCATGCACAATTACCTTACCCAATTTGGCCCTAGCTCCATGTTTACCATGTTTAAATAGAAGACTTGGTGCCATTTTGAAGAGATCTCCAATTAAGTTTTTAAACTTTATGTGATAAAATTCACTCGACCCCTCTATAGAGAGTATTTGCATTTTTAGCAAATATATCAATATAGAGGTGTGTGATGAAATTTATCTCTAGGATGAATCCCAATCCACCCCTCTATAGTGAATTTTTGCATTTTTAGCAACTATTTCAAAATAGATTGATGTGGTTGAATTCATCCCTTATGGGAGGTGAATTCTAATCCATTCCTTTATGTTGGGTATTTGCATTTTTAACAAATATCTCAACATAAAGTGATGATGTAGAATTTATTTCCTTGGATGAGTTCTAATGCACAATTTTATAATATTAGGATTTGAATATTTATCAAATCTCTTTTATTATTTAAGTGTCCATTATGAATTCATTCATTATCTTGTAATTAGTTATTTTTATTTTTATTTTGTAGTTTTTACTTTAGATTCAATAAATATAATAGTGAGTGATTGTAATTGAGAGATTGTTGATGTAATTGAAGATTCCATTCCAATTCAAGGCTTAAATGGGTTTGATCTATTCCTCTTTAATTACTCTAATCCTCACATGATTTCATTTATTTACCTTTATTTTTATTTTTGGATCATGATTATTGAGGGCTAATCTCCCATTCATGGGATGAATTTTGAAGCCCTCATGAGTCCAATTTAGCTAGTTTACTTATTAACACAATTTATTATCTCACTTTTCTTAAATTAGCTTTTACATCTTAGTTAGTGCTTTACAAAATAGTATAGTTAGTTAATTAATAGTCCTTTGAAAAATCCATAAAAAAATATAAAAAGCAAAAATATAAAAATCATAATAATGTGCAAATGAATTACACATGTCTTCACATATTTTATGTTTCATCCTAAGAGTTGGATTGATATTCCCTTACTTACCCCTATACATATTTTGCGTTTATTTGTAGGTTCAAGGGAATTTTGATGGAAAAGAAGTTGCAACAACGACAAATACAGATTAGAGACACAATTTTTTCTCTATCAAATGGCGTCGTTGCCAATCTTTAGAGCTTGAAGCACTTGAGAGAATCCATTTTGTGATTCATTTGTATTTTATCATTTTTGTACCTTTTTTTTTCATTTTTTAGAAGGCTTGTATTATGAATTTATTATTTGGCTTGTATTGCGGTGCTTAGAGACACCATTTATTTTTCATTTAAATTTATAATAATCGAAGAAAAGCGTGATAGGGAAATCAGAAAAGTAGAGAGAGGGCGTCCAAAGGCGAGGAAAAAAAATCTCTTTACTTTGGGACAGTAGGACTCCCTGGGCCAACTGAGATAGGCGTGATCTCTCTTGGTCGACTCAAATTGTTCATCACCCCACGATGAACAAATCGTGGGAGGTACATTTCTAAACCCTTGCGCCTCTTGTCAGCGAGTCAATTTTTGTGTGTGACTACGTGCTCTTACTTGATTTTTATTATCGCATTTATTTCATGAGAAAGGATTTCATCACCCGACTCATTCAAGGTCGGTCATTCATGAGAAAGGATTTCATCACCCGGTCATTCGCTTACCAATTGTGTGCTACCTTAGCCATCACTAAATTCAAAATAGAAAGGATTTCATCACCCGGTCATTCGCTTACCAATTGTGTGCTACCTTAGCCATCACTAAATTCAAAATCAATCAACTTGGTAGCCCACTAGGCGAACATTTTTGAAAAGACGATCACAAAGATAATTTTCGTGATTTTTATCGCCCGGAAACTTAATTAGAATTTGACTACCCTTTCACTAAATTTAAAGATAAAAATTGGCTATGTGCCTGTTAGGAATTCTCCTTGACTTGTGTGTGTCCAATTCCATTCTTTCGATTATCAGTTTTAGTTAGTTTGTCCAATTCGAAGAGTCCACCTATTTTCCCGCTCATTTCATCCAAAAACAAAAAAAAAATCCAAAAAAAAATTCTTTATTTCATTTACTTAAAAAAAATCCAAAAATATTTTCATCCTTTATTTTTCCTCCAAAAAAATCCAAAAATATATATTCTTTTCCCCATCTTTTCTTCTAACAAAAAATTCAAAAATATTTTTTCTTTCCGTATTTTTCTCCACAAAAGTCCAAAAATATTTCCTTCCTTTATTTTATAAATATAAAAAAATATTTTCTTTCTTTCATTTTTAAAAAAAATCATGCGTTTTCTTAAAAAAAAAAAAAATCCAAAAATATTTTTCTTTTTCATAATATTTTTCAAAAATCATAAAAATATTTTTTTCCTTTTCAAAATATTCAAAAACCATAAAGAAAATCTTCAAATAAAAATAAGGTATTGATTGGTGTTTCTTCACCCTCACCTTTGTCAATTTACTGATTGTTCAGTCTTGTTTGGGGGTGATTCTCATCTCCCGATTTTTATGCCACACCGTTCTCTCCTCGATTATAAATTCTTTTTGAGTGAGTTCCGATCGGTCTGGATAAAGACGTTAAACTTAGTGCTACCAGGTGGCAGCCCATTGTTTCTAGTATGAGTCTTATCCTATTTGGGGGTGGTGTTTCACATCACCCTATGCTTCACATGTTTATAGACTTGTACACATTTTTTCTCTTATCATTTATTCAATATTATTTTTGGCTACATCTGTCCACTTCATTAGCGGTTGATTCTGGTAATCTCTTTCCTACCTTATGCTCTACATTTTAAAAATTATTTTACTTAACATCAAGGACAACGTTCCTTTTTGTTTGGGGGTGGAGAATTTTATCAAAATCATACCTCTTTTGTAAAAAAATTTAAAACCTGGTTTTTAAAATTTTCGTGCAGTTTCTTTCATCTCATTCATTGACGTGAATTTTCTATCATCCATCTTTTTAAGTCTAGGAATCAAGCTAGAGGATTTGCCTTTTTATAAATAGCTTATGTAATGCATAACAAGGCATTTTGCACCATGAATTTCAAGACTCAATAAAATTTGTGCACTTATCACGTCACCGCGATTTAGAGTTGAGGAGTACTATAATTCTCAAGAGAGCCTTAAGGATCACTTGTAGAGACTTTAGCTTGTGAGATTTGTGCCCTTCACCCTTTGAGAGTGTTTTATGCAATCTCCGAGTCACAAGTTGATTCAACTTCCTTTGGGTCCACACTTAAATCGTTATATGATCCCATTCTACTTCATTAAAATTTTTGGCTTGATCACTTAGAACGACATCACTTTCGAGTTGTAAGAAACACGTGTCTTGAAGTTGTCCTGATCACCATATTTTCACCTATACACCAACTAAATTCCATTTATCATCATCCATACACCTTCCGTTTTTCTTATCATCAACATATATCATACCACCCATTTTCATATCAATTCCATTTTCCACCCACCATATTGAAAAAGGGAAGAGTGTTGAAAGTAAAAGGAAAATATCCGTCATAGGGAGTGTTTGAATTTTTAGCGAATATATCTCCCAAAACCGATTCAAATGGGAAAAAATTAAATACAAGTCTATGTTGGGGTTATTTGTATTTTTAGCAGATTTATCTCAGACATTGATGCATATTTGGAAAAAAAAGAAGAAAAAAAAAGAGAAAGTAAAAGGATAAGATCCGTCATAGAGAGTGTTTGCATTTTTAGCGAATATCTCTCCCAAAGTTCGATTCAGATGGAGAAAAATTAAATACAAATCTATGTTGGGGTTATTTGTATTTTTATCAGATTTATCTCATACATTGATGAGTATTTGGAAAAGAAGAAAAATGAAAGTTGTAGTCAAGATTTTATGAAATAAAGACATTTGTTCATCAAAGTGTAATAAACTCTTCTCAAACATACACCATCCATCCATCCATCCATCCATCCATCATATCACCATCCTACCTAATATAATCCCATCCTTCTCATTTTATTTTCCCCTCACTCACAATCATCTAAATTTTCCCCTAGGTGTTCGGGCAAATAAAGGTCAGCATGGTGAATAACTCGACGTTCTCACTATAGTGATTAACATTCTTTAATGAGATAAGTTTTCTTCCTAAATGTTTGTTCTTTCTTATATGTGTGGGAGACATTTTCACTTGCTAACATTTACTTTCCTCCTCACTCACAAGAGAGAAACACTAACCCTAATCCCGTGAGTTCGTTTGAGAGAGATATATCTATGAGATTTTGAAGTTGAAGCGTTGATTCCAAAAAGGCAATCTAGGAATTACTCTTATGATACTCGACACGTTTTGACTGATTCACACCACACACGTTGATCTCTAGGAAGGATGTGCCTTGTGTATCTACGCAGCTAACATTTTATGCACTTCCAGCTTGTATTTATCAAAATATTTACCTTGTGATGGATTATGCGATTATTTTACGTCTAATAAGAGATTGACTGCCGTTTTCAAATAAAGAATTTTGAGGGTATATTCCCTACAAACCCTCACGAGACACAACTCGTCCTGTAGGGCAACCTATAGGTTTAAAGGCTTGTTGCACATGCTAAGTGCAATTGTAAGTGCCCGTGAAAGTGGTACACTTTTAGTTTCTTATCTTTCTCTTTCTCTCTTTCTTATTGCTCGAGGACTAGCAAGGCTCTGTTTGGGGGTGGTGTGATAAGCATCCAAACATTTACATTTTATATCCCGAATAGACGTATTTTAGTTGCTAATTCTAGGCAATTTGGGTCTTATATGTTTAAATGTCAATTGTGCAGACTTGATTGCAGTTGCGGGTACAAAAAGTGTTATTTCGAGGCAATTTGCATCAAAATATGGCTAATTCACCAATCCTGTTACCCTAGCCTACCCCAGACCGAGCTTAAACCTATCCTGCGCCCTGCGTGTGTTGAGTTTGTACTTTTTTTAGATGTTTTATTTGAGTCGTTTTAATTTTTAGGATTTATTTTAGATTTATTTAGAGTTGTTAGGATTTATTTTCTATTTTTATACATTTCTTTTATTTAGTATAATTTTTTTTTACTTTTATTAGTTTTTATTTTATTCTATCTTATTAGGATAAGTTTTTATAGAAATTTATTTTTAGTTTTATTAGATTTTTTTTAGAACATTAGTTTTAGATTTTTAATTTTTATTTCTTTTTATTTTATTTAGAGTCTTTTTAGTTTAATAGGTTTATTATTTATATTTATATTTTCTTTTAGTTTTTTATTTTTTATTTTTGAGTTACGATTTTTTTTAATTAGTTTAGTTTTGTTATTTTTATTTTTAGATAGTTTATTTTTTTTAGTTGGGTGCAAATGACACACACACTATCCTATGCCTCACACATACCTAAATCCCCCCTCACTCACCCACACTCTTCTAGCCTACACCTCACCACCCCCTAAGACTACCCCATCATCACCTATACCTCCCCCTCTCTCTCTCTCTCATCCACCATAACCATAACCTCCGTAACCAAAACCTTATACCCCCCATTCATATTCCCAAACTCTCACCCATAAATCACCACCTCAGCAAGATGAAATTGGATCTTACTCGACCCCTAACCTGGAGCCACCATGACCATACAAAACCCGAAGCTCCGGCGTGCTTCCCAAATCGCGACCCACCTCCCAATCCAGTGATCAAACTCGCAACCTATGGCCGAACCTGTCCAACCCGATGACTCCAAAACACCAACCTGCGACCCTCCAACCAAACCCGACTTCGGCTCAAACCCACCTGCCCAACTCGATTTATAAGCTAACATGATTTTTACCAGTAAAAAAAAATGCCTTATGTCCCCATTTTCTTTAAATTCCCCCAACACTTCTTCTCCCACATGCACATCTACCCATACCCAAAATACCCTCATACCAAATCAGATTTTTATTACCTCACCCAACACACATGCACACTTGTGTAATTCTCAAAAATAATCATCTCACTCCTCTCACCCCTCATGCACAATTATCTTACCCAATTTGGCCCTAGATCCAAGTTTATCATGTATAAATAGAAGACTTGGTGCCATTTTGAAGAGATCTCCAATTAAGTTTTTAAACTTTGTGTGATAAAATTCTCTCCACCCCTCTATAGAGAGTATTTGCATTTTTAGCAAATATCTCAATATAGAGGTATGTGGTGAAATTTATCTCTAGGATGAATTCCACTCCACCCCTCTATAGTGGGTTTTTGCATTTTTAGCAACTATATCAAAATAGATTGATGTGGTTAAATTCATCCCTTATGAGAGGTAAATTCTAATCCATTCCTTTATATTGAGTATTTGCATTTTTAGCAAATATCTCAACATAAAGTGATGATGTAGAATTTATTTCCTTGGATGAGTTCTAATGTACAATTTTATAATATTAGGATTTGAATTTTTAGCAAATCTCTTTTATTATTTAACTGTCCATTATGAATTCATCCATTATCTTGTAATTAGATTATTTTTATTTTTATTTTGTAGTTTTTATATTAGATTCAATAAATATAATAATGAGTGATTGTAATTGACAGATTGTGGATGTAATTGAAGATTCCATTCCAATCCAAGGCTTAAATGGGTTTGATCTATTCCTCTTTAATTACTCTAATCCTCACATGCTTTCATTTGTTTACTTTTATTTTTATTTTTGGATGATAATTATTGAGGGCCAATCTCCCATTGATGGGATGAATTTTGAAGCCCTCATGAGTCCAATTTAGCTAGTTTACTTGTTAGCACAAATTTGTTATCTCATTTTTCTTAAATTAGCTTTTACATCTTAGTTAGTGCTTTAAAAATTAGTATAGTTAGTTAATTAATAGTCCCTTGAAAAATCCGTAAAAAAATATAAAAATCATAATAATATGCAAATGAATTACACGCTTATTCACATATTTTGTGTTTCATCCTAAGAGCTGGATTGATACTCCTTTAGTTACCCCCATACATATTTTGAGATTATTTGTAGGTTCAAGGGAATTATGATGGAAAAGAAGTTGCAACAATGACAAATACACATTAGAGACAATTTTTTCTCTACCAACAACCTTTCAAAAATGGGTTTATCTACACCTACCATGATCTGAACTTGAATTTTTGCAATAAAAATTAGAAGCATGATAATCACTTGCCTCATTGGATTTTAGGGCCTGATTTCAGGTAAAAGATGACGAATCTGACAAGGCACACTCGAATCCCCCTTGAATTTGGTCTCCAAGTCCCTCTAGTCTTCCTCCTTCTCACTTCTCTCAATTTCTAGGGTTTCAACTTTGAGTTAGGGGTTCCTCAAATTCCATAACTTAGGTTTAATGCTCCTAATCCCGAAATTAGGCTAATGGGCTAAGCCCAAATGACTCGAACACCCCCGTGTGGGCTCGATTATGACTAAAAAGGACCCAAGTACACTATTTCGACTATCTCGACCCATTTCGAATCAACCTTAATCTTGAAATTGCTATCTGAGTCACTCTACAATAATTTCCCACCTCGACGCTATATAGTCTACACCGACTCCTAGTTGCGATGAAGTACTGCCATGTCACTATCACTCACTATGACGTACAATTTATAATTTAAGATTCACTTGGTAATTATATTTCATAAATATTAACCATTATCTCTCCTGATTAATATTTTAATAAACACATAATAATTAATTAAATTAAATTACGTCACACGTGTAATTTAAAAATACCTGAATTAAATTAATTATAAATATTCAAAAATATGAGATGTTACATACTTTCCCCCTCATAAAGTAATTTCGCCCTCGAAATTAGAGCGTACCTGTGATGAAAACTCAAGATACTGATCTTGCATATCCTCCTCCCGCTCCCACTTCATCTCATCAAAATTGTGGTGCCCCCCGCTGGACTCAAACTAAGGGTACCACCTTAGACTGCAGCTTACGCTCACAACGATCAAGTATAGCCTCTAGTCTCTCCTCATGGGAGATATCTAGCTGTAAGTCAATATCCCCTAAAGGAACATGCCTAAAAATCTCTCTCGCTCCCTTGGTTCCTCTTCACAGATGACATGGGAACACATAATGAATTCGGTGTAAGTGTTCCGATAAGCCCGGTTTATACGCAACTGGTTCCACCCTCTTAATGCTTAGAAAAGGTTCCACATACCATGGTTCAAGCTTCCCTTTCTTACTAAACTTCATGAACCCCTTTATAGGTAGGTACGCATAATAATGCCTGACCAATCAAGTCAAACTTTGGAACTTTGATTTATTATAATGTAACTCTCACTATGTTCCTGAAATGCACAAAAATGACGTGGATCATATCAATCCTTGTCGATGGACCATTACTCGTTTCGGGTACGATAATCTCGTTATCCCCCCACTCTTAACCAATTAAAGAGTGGATAACAATATTTCCATATAAAGCCTCAGAAGGTGTCATGCAGATAATGAACTGCTACAAGATCTCACGCGTATCTCTACCAACAGAAATTATTACTCCCAATCACCAAAAAATCCAGAATATGCATTTCTTGCATTTTTTAACATCCTAGTCACTTCCCGTTTACCCATCGACATATGGGTCACATGTCTAGATCAAAATGTAACTCTATCCCCATTGGCTCGTGACACTCTCTATCAGAGGTGGAATATAAGGGTCTCATTCTTAAATCACAACAACATTGGGCGACACCTTGTTCCGGTTAATTTCTTCTTTCTAATGAAAAGTTAGGAATACAACTAGATACTATAAGACACTCCAATTTAATCATAATTATTCCATTTCGATCAATCCACTTGACAATCTCGTAAGAACTCCTGACCTCCCCGCGTACCCATCCCGTCACTAGAACCATTAGTCTATTACAAAAATCCCGATGGGTAACCTCCGATCAACCTTTTTCCATCCGGGAATGGTGTACCTAGAGACAACTTCACTACGTCTCACTCAACACCAATCCCCACGCTTAACATATCATGCGTTTTAACCATCTTTTAACTCACCACGATTGTGATAGTTCTCTTTGACATACACATAGTCAAACTATCTCCTTTCTCAAATAGATTTCATTCCATTATATTATTACACTTACATTTCTAATTTTTCCACAGGAAAACATTAAACACGTTTATTTTCACATTCCTTCATCCTGAACGATTCATAAAATCAAATAACTAGGCACCCATACACCCTATATCCCATGCACTCCAACATACTTATCACTAACGCCCCACACATAACAGACTTATCTCAGGCTTAGCCCCTCACTCTCGTCGTGGTTAGACAGTAAGGTTATCCTCAGTTACCCAACTAAAATGATTTAATTTTCCTTAAGATTTCCCCACCCATCATCTGGTGGCATAAGAGTTTCTTTAGTGGTCCCTAAACACCACTACCCGACCTTAGATGTCCTCTATCATATACTAGCTATCAACTCATAATTTTATCTACACACATGTGTAGTAACTAAAATGATATACTCATGCCCTAATGACCCACACATCTCTCAACTCTTTACATCTGCTGGGGTTCATGCGTGGGATGTCTCCCAAGCGAAATCCAAATAAGGAACTCCCCTATACACTGCTACCTAGCATTACCGGTCATCGAGATCCGTAAGTCCAAAGCACATAACCAGGATATCCAAAAATATTATCCCCAGACGTACAAGTATAACTGTCCACTCTTTCATCATTAATGGTGTTATACATCACGACGCTTTCACTATCACTAAGTCTCCCACGCTAGGTTAATAACGAGCTAAATCTCTTCATTCGACAGTAAATCCGATATACCCCGAACCACATCAGTACAGTTCCTACATATTGGGATCAAATATAATGAGACGACTATGCTCCCCGAAGTCACTTTCATTAAATAACATAAATGTGAGCTCACCCCTCTTTTAGGCGAGACATCACAAAAATAACATACCCTGCCCTGGAACAACGATCACGATAGCTTTGCCGTAATTGCCAGCCATCGCTCAACCCTCGCTAAACAGTTCATACCCAGGATAACATCATAATTAAATATCATTCTAAAAATGAGTTAATTTACTAAAATATACCCTCTTAGTGTCCACAACCTCTCCCATGCAGATGGAACTAAATAGAGCCCTGCTACTCAACAGTAATTGTATGCAAACTATAGTACTAATGACAATAACTCCACTAAACTTGTTTCGCACGTGAATCTAGTGTTAACGAACTACTGTGACTCACTCTTGTCACGCAAAATAAACCCCATTCATCTTAGGATAAAACTCATACTTTCAATTGCTAATAACACTGGCTATTTTAATGGTTCCTAGACACAACACTCTCATCCTAACCGAACCAAAAACTTCTTATAATTATTGCCTCTATTGGGTATCTCGTTTTTGTCCCTTAACTCGTTGTGAATAACATTAGCACATGTGGTCCTACTCTTCACATATAAGACACCTATCTGTGTCATTAACCTTTCCCTAGCCCCACTGGACATGTCGTGGTGATCCTTCCCTCCGACCTGCTAGTCTCGGTTCTGATCGCTACCCCCGTTGTTCCTTTAGCCATGTCGACCCTATGGAACATTCTGCTGATTCTGACGGTCCTGAATGGATCCACCGTCACTTGATAGGAATTCGATTAATCATAATTATTTAAATGGATCCTCTAATGGGTATCCCCCCAGGGTGCCTCACTAGCACTGTTAAATCCAATCTTGTCCTTCGAATCTCTTGGCTACCTTTTTATGGAAGCGTTGGTGTAAAGTTATAAACGTAAAACCTTGACAACATTGCCCCCTGTCATCCTATATGGATTTTCCCATCCATACTTGTATACTCTACCCACGAGTCGATTATCAACTTATGGACCTTTTTTATTCTCCGTATTCACCTCATCAGATATGAAGTTCGCTAAACTAGTCCATTCTCCTTCATGTTCGGCTATTGTCCGACCCTTCTAAAATAAGTACTAAAATATCCTTTGCCTTTTTATTTCAATAGCTGATGAGAGGGTTGGTGGTCAAACAGTACTCCAAATCCTTTGTTATTAATAACATATCTCTATAGTTATGGTGATTAACCCCCATCACTACAACGCTGCTCCTATGAGAAGAAACATTTCATTCGAAATTAAATTCTGGGTTTCATTGCACTCTACCATACATAATTTCCATCGGATTATCCACTTCCATTGGCCCATCACACTCCCTCTCTTCCCCGGACTCTTACAAATGGATTTTTGAAAGAATCCCTCTGACTCCCCCTTTTTTGACTATGCTGGGTGAGTCTGAATTTGTGCCACCAACTTCTACGATGGTGATTGGGGAAGATACTATGCTCTAGTGATTATTATATCATCATCATCTTCCTTAAAATAATAATGGTAACTTCTATCGTGGTCATCGTTACCAAAATATTCTATGGCTTCTACTGAGGCTCTCTCTCTATAGTCCTTCTAACGACCCTCGCTGGTCGTACTATGTTGTTCGGTGTACAAAGCCCAATTGACCTCATCTATGAATCGCATAAACTATACTCAAAGAAGGATAACATAATCTTCAACTATCTAAAAATGAATGCAATAGTCCTAATAATAGGGCTTTGTATCAAAGAATGCTATGTTGAAATGTAAAAAGCCACACATATTCTAAGGAAACTAAAACCTGAAGATCTGATACCATCTGTGATACCCCGACTATTTTAATCACGGGTGACCAGTCCTTTATCAAAATATACGTTGGTATCATTTGGTTCATTCTTAGCATCACTGCCGAATACATTTTTAAATTACTAATCGCCTATGTCAAATTATGCCGGTGTCAAATTTTCTCTTTTCATTAACTCAACAACATGCATAAAATAATTTAAGTCAACTAAACCATTCACACACAAATATACAAAACAATCATATGACCGATAAATAAATGAGTGATACCGAAAAAACCATCGATTCTCAAATGATAAAATCCAATAGTAAGTCCAACATAATAACCAAGTCCACCAAAATAAATAAGTAACTGAAATACTGAAATAGTCTGAAAGACGACATGCCCCAAAGTACCGAATAAAATTCCTACACTAGGAATGAAATGGTAAAAATGTCCATAGCAAAGTCCTGCAAGCCTCGACACGTGCTGCAGCTACGTATTCCTGAATAGAATCCTCAAGCTTGGCGTCTCTATGGATGGACACCTAAAATGGTTTTGGAAAATATTTGACACGGGTTAGAGCCCAAGAAAACTTTTTGAAAATATTTATCAAGCAATTAAAATGCAACAATTTAAATATGCAAGATCTCTTTCCATATTTAAGCCGGTGTCGCACTCTTTTGAGATATAGCTCACCTCTCAACTAATGTGCACACCTATCGCTTGCCTTCTAACCCACCTAGTTATGCTACCCCACCTAACTAGCCTTGGAACACCCTTTCCATATCACTACTCTAACCCGAGTATTTCTTACTTTGATTTATAAGTTGTTCGACTCATTAACTTATTTAATCACTTCCACTTTAATTACCAATATAACATTCACACTAGTTATATAGGAAATACTAACTAATCATATAATGTTCACACTAGTTATATCTGAAAGAGTACTTAATCATATAATGATCACCCCAGTTATATCTGAAAGAATACTTGATCATATAACGTTCACACTAGTTATATCTGTAATACATTTACACTCTATGTAGTTATCCAGTATATAATTATTACTCATTTATATACGCACTAGTATACTATAACAGTCATACACATGTTGCATATAATAACCATCCTTCCTGAGTATTAATGCACTGGATGCTTTCACTAAAATGGTATCATCCCAGATATGCTCACTCCAATCCGGTTACCAAAAATCGGTTACTCACACTGAAATAGGTAAATAAATCGTAAACGTAGTGGAGGCGGTCATATTTCCTCGAGACTGAGACTGAATCATACCCAAAACGTCCCACCTCGAAAATAAATCACATAATAAAATACCGGATAGTATGACCTAGGGGTTATAATCTCTATGCATTCACTAGTCATTGTATTCACCCACGTCATGCAACCTTTTATTATAGCACTAGAGGGGTATGTATGCATATAGATATCTAACACCTATATTTATAAAGAACACAAGTATATATATATACACACTATAACACATACCTTATATATATATAATTCAATTAAATCCAGCTAAATCATGCCCAACTCTTGTAGTACTAGCCCATAATAATTAATTTTATCTCCCGACTCTAAATTTATTTAATTTCGCATCCATTAAATAGTTTATGTAGATTCACTTGCTAAAATACCCAGATTCACCCAATCGGCCCATACTTAACCATTTAGGAATTTATTTCACTTAATTCGTTTATTAAATTTCTCACCAATTCTCATCTTTATTATCCATCATATAGTTACTGTAGTCTTACCCTACTACAATACCCAGACTCACTCACTCGGCGCGTATATAAACTATTATTTATTTATTTCACCTAATTAATTTCTTACTTTTCACACCCTCACGTCCCCTTTTGGTTGCACATAAATATCCCCATACATACCTAAGTATGAGTACCTATTTAATTTACACTAATTAAATAAGCTTCGAATACCTGCCAAAAGAATTAACGGTTATAACTTTGAATAAGAAAAATTCTCAAGAATCAGGCTTGATCGATTGATCGATGCCTCTAATTTCCAGCTTCATCTCCTGGCTGTTTTTCCTCCATTAAAGCACCTCAAAGTTCCAAAACTCAACCCAAATTTCAACCAATTGATACCCAACGTTCATTCCACCTAGAAACATGTTCTAACACAATTTTAAACCATCAATCATCACTGATTCTCATCAAACTTTAATATTTCACGGATTAGTTTTTTGGCTAATTTTATCAATCTCATATGAGGTTCAATTAAAAAACAATCCAAATTAACAATATTAGCTACTGGGCTCAACTTTAAATTAGATTTTAACAACATGTGATGTTATCTCATCATCAATTGAACATCAATTTCACTATAAATGCTCAAATCCCTAAAAAATCATTTTAATATGTGACAACCCTCTTAAAACGGGTTTGTTTACACCGACCATGATATGAACATGAGTTTTTGCAATAAAAATTAGAAGAAAGATAATCACCTGCCTTAAAAGATGACAAATCTGACAAGGCACACTCGAATCCCCCTTGAATTTGGTCTCCAAGGCCCTCCTCTTCTTCTTCTTCTTCTTCTTCTTCATCATCATTCTCACTTATCTCAATTTCTAGGGTTTTCACTTTGATTTATGTCTGCTATTATTCCATCACTTAGGTTTAATTCTCCTAATCCCTATATTAGACTAATGGGCCAAGCCCAAATGGCCTGAAAACTCCCGTGTGGGATCGGTTATGACTAAAAAGGACCCGAGTACACTATTACGACTATCTCAACCCATTAGGAATCAACTGTGACCTCGAAATCGCCATCCAAGTCACTCTACAATAATTTTCCATCTCAACCTTATATAGTCTGCACCTACTCCCGGTTGAGATGAAGTACTGTACATCACTATCACTCACTATGACGTAAAATTTACAATTTACTATTCACTTAGTAATTATATTCCATAAATTTTAATCGGGAGAGATAATGGTTAAGATTTATGGAATATAACAAAGAATATCCAAATTAATTTAAAAATATAACAAAGAATCCCACATGATCAACAATAATATCAATTGGCTTATCTTATTGGGCTTCTAGTAATTTCTTCTCTAAATTTGCATCTTGGTCGTTCAATTTTTGTATGTGGTTTGCCAATATTTGTATCACCACAATGTGTTAAAATAATTCCCCTGATTCAGTTAAGCTAAACTACATTCCCATCAATCTCAATTCCACAATATTCCTAACATGTGCACACTGAATACAAGGCAATCTCCCTGGTGATTTTCGACTTAGAGAATCTGCAATAATATTTCCTTTCCCATGATGATGGTGAATGGTACAATCATAGTCTGTAATTAATTCCATCCAACTTCTTAATCTCAAATTTAACTCTTTTACATAAATCAATACTTCAAACATTGATAGTTAGTGAAAATCTCGCAAATATTGCCATATAAAAGATGTCTCCGTAATCTCAAGGCAAAAATAATAGCCACAAGTTCTAAATAATGAGTATGATAATTACATTCATGCGTCTTTATCTATCTAGATGCATATGAAATTACATTTGCATCCTGCATGAAAACACAACTCAATCCCGATGTGAAGCATTGACATAAATCACAAAACCTTGGCCACTATATGGAATAATAAAAACTAAAGTTGATACTAACTTGGTTTTCAACTATTTAAAGGTGCACTGACATTCCTCACTCCAAAAAAATTTCACATCCTTTTAGGTTAATTTACTTAACGAC
Source organism: Sambucus nigra (assembly GCA_949130495.1). Classification (NCBI taxonomy): domain Eukaryota; kingdom Viridiplantae; phylum Streptophyta; class Magnoliopsida; order Dipsacales; family Adoxaceae; genus Sambucus; species Sambucus nigra. The sequence goes on along the minus strand of OX422207.1, from coordinate 285,472,725 downwards.
AAAGCTATAAGAGAAAATCCCTTAATGAATCCTCTATAGTGTTCAATCAGCCCTAGAAAATTCCCTACCTCTGTTATATTACTTAGTCTTTCCATTTCACAATCTCCTATACCTTTTTAACATCCATATATAAATTCCATCTTCTGAAACAACACGCCCTAAAAATACTAATTGATTTACCCCAAACTCACACTTGCTAAATTTAGCAAATAATTTCCTTTCCCTCATTAGTTTCTTTTCACGTTCCTTTTGGATATGTGAATATAACAAAAAATCATCAATAAAGACAATATAAAATGAATCTACAAAAGTATGGAAGACTCGATTCTTCAGATCCATAAACACTATGGGAGCATTTGTTAACCAAAGGCATTACCAAAAATTTGTAATGTTCATAACGAGAACAAAAATATGTCATAGAAATGTCAAATCAATATTGGAAAATACTTTGGCACCTTTTAGTTGAATAAAAAATTCATCAATGCAAGGCAAAAAATATTTATTTCTAATGGTTACCCTGTTCAACTGCCTAAAATCACTGCAAAGTCGCACGGTACCATTTTTCTTCTTCAAAAACAATGTCGGAGCACCCCATGATGATATACTAGGTCGAATAAAACTTCTATCAAGAAAATATTCCAATTGAATCTTTAACTTTTCCAATTCTACTGGTTCCATTTTATACCGAACAATATAAACTAGAATTGTACCTGACACTAAATCAATAGTAAAGTTTACCTCTATGTTAGATGGAAATCTTGGTAATTAATATGGAAACACATATGCAAAATCATTAACTACTAGAATATAATATAATTTGGAAATTCCAGTTTGGTATCCATAACATATTGTAAAAATCCCTAACAACCTTTATTTAGCAATTTCATGGTTTAAAGGGAAGAAATAAGGCAATTTTGAACCACATTCCTCTTCCCAACAAATCTGAATTCTGCCTCCCCTGGGATCTTATATGCAACTTCCTCTAGAAAGTAGACAATTAATGCATGATAAGAAGATAGTCAGTCCATACCCTGAATAATATCAAAATATTAAATATCTCCTGGAATTAAATCGATAGTTAAGTCTGTTTCTCCCCCAAATGCAATGCACACTCTATACACACGCTCCACTAACATCACATTTCCCATAGGTGTAGAAATATATAAACCACAATCTAAATAAGAATATGGTATATTCAAATGCCTGGTAAATTATAATGATACAAATGAATGAGTAGAATCAGGATCATTAAACACATTAGTATGTTTTTTTATGATGGAAAATGTACTTGTCACCACCTCTAGAGTAGCCTGAGCATCTAGTAGGGTCATATAAAAAACTCTCCCTGGAGCCTAGGTACTTCATGCTTGTCCTCTACCCCCTGCTCTCCCTATGCCTCTAGGTGACGACCCTCTATTAAAACAAGTAATAGCTATTTGATTCCCTCTTATTAACATATGATAGTTCTTCTTGCTACGACCAGTTTAATGACACTGGTAATACTCTATAACCTTTAACTTGGGACATATGGGAAGATATGACCCTCATCTTTACAAAATATCAACTAATATACTTATATAACCCATTATCATTGTCCTGATGTGTACTTGGTTAGCTCATAGATCCCGCACCCAAGAACAACCTGACGCCCTTCCTTGAACATAATTCCATGTCCGTCTACCTCAATGAAATTTTTGAATCTCCTGCTTTGAGTGTTCTATATCACCTTTGTTTTGTTAATAGGGATAAAATCAACTCATTTTTGTGACACCCCATATATTTTAGTACTTAGGTTGATCAAGTCTAATTATTAAATTATAAAATTCTTAAAATAATTAAATACCATTCTTGGCATGAAAATAACAAACAAAACAAGTGACAAATATATGGATGCGATATGGAAGTCCTCCAAGATAAAACTCATAATAACGTATCATAGTCATACTAGAGTGACAGATAACCTGTGACAACTAAATATGCAAACTTGAAAATACATGACAAGTACTAAATCCTAAGAATACATGCTAGATCATGTTATCTAATATACAAGCCAATTAAAAGTCTACAAATATAACTCACTCGACTGAAAATTAAATGATAGTCCAATAAGGAAGTAAACCGACATCAATCTCAAACAGGGTTAACCAGAGATAGAAAGATGATGTGTGATAGCAGTAGTGGTGATTATTTAAATGGGAGGTCCAAGACCTGAAAGTTACAACAAATAAAAATGGGTAAAAACCCTAGGAAATCACTAAGCTACGCAACTCCAATCAGATATATGTAAATGGTATATTCACGATTTATATCTATATTATAACTAGAAAGTGAAAGACCTGGATTAAATGTTTGCAAAAAGTTTGGCATTCCACGTGGCACCCCATTTTCCCTTCATTTCGTCACCCTTTTTCTCATTCTAAACACATTTCCTATATACTCATGCATGTTAATATACATGTTCTACATTTACTCTATATCAATTTTCCATACCCTCTCTTTTGGATTAATATCTTCTGACACCCTGATATATAAACCTCAATCGATGAAGACAAAATCCCTAACCTCAGCTAAAAAATATTGACGAAGACAAAGACAAACAACTTCCAATCTTCGTATAACAATCCATCTCCCACCCCCATATTCAAATAATTCTCCAATTCCATTCTCTCAAGTGAAAAAATATGAAGACAAAGACGAATCAATATTTTTTGTTCAAATATGCCAATCATAATGGAAAAGTTGCTTTTTAAGAGAAAATGAAATGTTATTGTTGTTGTTGATTGTGGTAGATGGCTTAATAGCCGTAATCATTTGTTGAAATAAGGGATTCAATGGTCGGCAGTTTGATTTGGAAGTGGAACGACTTTGGGTGGAGAATGGATTTATTTGTGATTTGTTTACATTCGGATTGACAAAGACCCATTTCCTCTGTTCTGATTTGAAATAATGGGTTGGTGTCTTTTTTGTGCAGATTTGAAGAATTTTAGTGGTAGGTCGAATCCAGGTAATTGGTTTTTTATACTCTTTCTCTTTCTTTATCAAGGTTCTTGTTTGTTAGATTTTGGGTAAAAGTGTCAACTACTTTTTTTACTAATGAAATTTGATTTTGTTTTTTGTTTTTGTATCTTGATGCATATTTGATGGTAAGAGTGCATTTTGTTTATTAGTTAGGCTTAAATTATGAGTCGGGAATGTTAATGTGGTTTATGAAATTGTACTAGCTACTGATATTTTTTTTAATGAAATTTGAGATTGAACTTATTGGTTTTTGTATGTGGATATAAAAGCTATGTAATGTTAATGTCAATTTTCCTTATCCGAGTGGAATTATTTTTTATTTAAATTCTTTCTTTTTAATTAATTTTTTTCGTCATATTTTGTGTAATATTCTCCCAAAATAAGAAATGATATTTTCCTTTCATTTTCGGTATAATAAAATCTTATATTCTAAATTTTTCTTAATATTTTTGGAAAATATTAATGTAACCACAAAACTTTGGAATGCACCACAATGAATCGTCATGCAATTGTCGCCAATAGTGATCAAAGAAAAAAAACAATTAAGTCGGGATTAGGAAAATGTTATCATTCCATAATTATAATGTGTAAATAAAAATCAATGTAACCATTTTTTTTAAGGTGACAACAATTTTAAGTTTGTGTATTATTTTGTATGAAAATCAACAAATGTGAGTATCAAACACTACGATATGCTCATTAGATTATTGCTTGGCAATATGTAGGTATGGAAGTATGGTAGACAAGAAAAAACTGTATGCGCTTGCGCATCGCACGGGGTGCATGCTTGTAATTAATAAGGACAACCCAACGTATATCAATATGACTCATAATGCATTTTAGTATCACATTAATTTTATCTATTAATTATCCTCTTAATTAATTACAATGTAATCGACCTGAGCTGCTTATCCCCGGCTATGTCAAGAATAAATGGTATGCCCATACAAAACTGTCACACAATTGTAACCACCTACTTCAGAGCGCTAGAGCCACCATAGCCTCCCAATTATGCAATGCTATATTTTCACCACACTATGTGAGGCATTAAAGATACATATCATACCGTACTTTTCAAATATGACAACATGAGGGTGTTCCTCCTCGGCACACACCCCAAATCCACGTTTATTATTTTATTCTTAAATATTGTTTCATGTTTTAATCGTAACTCATTACTCAATTATTACATTAATAATAACACAGTAGCCCATCTCTTGCGTCATTAGATTACTCAATCAATCATTAATCCGCCGCATTAAGAATTTAAGGGGTAATACGTCTAACAAATAACAATTCATAAAAGAAATATTATACATGGGGGGTCTGATAAAAATGAAATCCAAACTAGGAACCCACCCGACACACTTCCATTTAGATAGGGTAGTCGTTAGAAAAATTAATTAGTTAAAGGTTTATTATTAAGAATTAAATTGAGGGGAATAGGAGTATTAATATCCAACTTTCATATGCAAATACAATTTGACCAACACAAGCCACAACAATTATAAGAATAACAAGACAACACAAGTTTGTCCCATATTCCTTTTAAGTTGTTTGCTTTATAAATTCCTCTAATAAGAATCCTATTATAATGATAAGAACACGATTTAATAAGAAGCCTCACATAGATTTTTAAGAGTATATCATGGGGTAAACAACCATAAAATCTTCTCATGAATAGCTAGGAACAATTATATATATTTTCATGCTTAGAGTTTCATCAATCAAGTAATTAATATCAAGGGTAATTATCATGGGGTTAAGGTACAACTTTACCTATAATTCACTTTTTAGTTCTTAATTAAACTTTAACTACATCTCAATTTCTAAATATATATTTCAATTATCATAAATCCAAGAATAAGCCTAAAACTCTAATAGGTCAATTTCTAAATCAAGGGTTCCATATTTAATTTGTCACTATATCTAGGGAAAAATCTTAGTATCAAACATGTGAGGATAATCATTTCTCCTACTTAATCTCATACACTAGGAAGTCTCAAACTCCTAAGGGTTTTTAATCCGTTTTAATCCTACAATTAGGGTTTTGGTGAAATTTAAAATACATATATGCATATAAGGGGACGAGTAGAAAATGACTTGCCTCAAGAGAAGAATTAAAACTTGCTTTGATTTGAAGAGAAGGAGTCTAGAAATATATCCTTCAATCCACTTGAAAAACCCCTTGAAAAGTTATTTTTTTTAGGGAAAAGAGACAGTAGCCCCACACATATTATAAATAAATAATAAGGAGAAAAAGCCTCTCCATTATGGCTAACAAGCTTATGGAGAAAAATTGGTGGTTGAGCCCAATGCACTATTTTTCAAAGAAACAAATATATAGGGATTTGTAAACATCCCCATTACAAAATTAAAGAGTGATATAAGCAACTTAAAAATGGAAATTTGGATTTTATAGAGCAAGCCCATTACAAATGACATATACTAACTCTAATGAAAGGGAGAATAAATCTATCAGTGTTAAGAATATGTTTAATAACATGAGGAAGAGAATTGAATAACCAAAAGGTAGAAGACTTCTGAGAAACCGTGGCCCAATTTATTAATCTATCTGCTACAATATTGAACTTCCTCCATATGCGCTTGACGTGGAATAAAGCATGAATATATGATGCAACTATAATATCTTTGATGGTCCAAGGCGGTTTGCTCTTCTTAAGAATGAAATCAACTAAACTCTTAAAATCTAATTCAATCACCACATTAAAAAGGTTTAATTACCTAAAAATCATCAATTAAAGTTCCATAGATTTACATTTTGCAAACGTAATATTATGATTGCCCAAAGACCTTGAAAATCTCACTATAAAGAGACCATTAAAATCTCTAATAGCTCTCCTTATGCCACTATTTTGTGAATTACCTTTAGAATCATTATCAATGTTGAAAACTTCTTGAAAGGACTTAGTTTGTCTATCCTTGAAAAATCCCTTTTAATCTTTATTATAAATCTTTAAAATTCTCTTTGGTTTGTATTGTGGTAGTGAGGTTGCTTGAGAGAGAATTTAGAGTGTTTTAGGGTTTCTTAATAAAGAAGATAGGTTGAAATGAGGGTTGACAGGAGAAATGAGGCATAAAAACATCAAATAGGCTACATAAACTAACTTCAATCCATAGACCCCCACGACTAGGCTGCGGACCAACGACGGTTTAGTCAAGGCCACAATCGTGATACCAAAGTTTGCGATTGTGATTATAAAGGTTGAGGTTGCAGTTAACAAGTGTACGGCCCAAGCAGTTGAAAACCCTAGAAAATTTAATATGATAAAACCCTACTAGCTCCTCAAGAAAAGTATAAGTACCCAAATGCCCCTAAGCCTTTCTAAAACTTACCCATGAGTTTGAAACCATTTCTAGCTTCCCCAAACTTTAATAAAATTAAACTTTAGATCATAAAATTTAATAGATTAATCAAATGAACTCTAAATTTCTAAATCAACTCATTTTACCTTTAAAACCTCATAAAGTGTTTTAAATTCTCAATCTCAATTATATAATTTGTCCAGGTTTCTATTTAATTCATTGAATTATTCTTAATTAATTGATTATAAATCTTCTAAAAAATATAGGGTATTATATTCTTCCCCTCTAACATAAAGAATTTTATCCTCAAAATTCATAAAAATAAAGCTCATACTTGCCTCAGAATAATTGGGAATACTACTATCTCATCATATCCTCTCACTTCAAAGTGGATTTATCCACTCTATGATGACTCCACTGGACTTGAACTAAGGGTATCTATCTAGACCTCAAAATGTGGACCCTATGGTCTAAGATACGTACAAGCTTATCACTTACGAAACATCGGCCTCTAGTTGAATATTTCCTATATCAGTGTGTCGATAAGTGGTTGAACCACATAAGAGCCGATAAAATATGGATAAATAGAACACATTATGTATTCTATCTAACTGGTATAAAAGTGCTATACATACCGAAACGTCCTTACACTATCCATGATCATAAATGACCCAATATATCTCAGATCTATCTTCCCTAAACGCATCACCCCTTTCATGGGTGACACTTTGAGAATCTCTAGATCGCTTATCTAGATCTTAGTTTCCTTCCTCTCTAAGTCTGCATAACTTTTTTTCCTTCTCTGGGACATCTTGATCCTCTCTCAAATCATTTTTATCTTCTTCATAGTCTCCTGAACGAACTTGGTCTCCAATAAAATACTCTCGCTCGGGTCCAACTAACACATCAATAATCTATATGGTTACCCATATAGTGCCTCAAATGGTTCCATACTGACCGACTTCTGAACACTTTTGTTGTTTGCGAAATCGACTAGGGTAAGTGTATATCCCAACTACCTTTAAAATCCAATACGCATGCTTGAAGCATATCCCTTACAATTTTATTCACCCGTTTTGTCTTCCCATCTGAGAAGCTTCACCCAACAAATCCCCTCTTCTGATTTTCTAACCTAAAACTAACCTGAAATGATGACAAAATGAGTTATCCCACTTAATAGAATGTTTACATATATATACCCAACCAAAAACCAACTTAAAAAATGAAATTTGCAGACTTTCAGCCGAATTGATTCGCACTTCAGTCGAATTGTTTCTCACCTACTGGTTTAGTTGCTGGAGCTTTGTCCAATTTTATGGAAAATGCCGTAACTTCTTCATTATAACTCATAATTAGGCACGGTTGGAGGATACACGAAGATAGGTCAAAGGGATGCAACATCCAAGAAGACATTAGGCCAAAAAACCAAAATACTAAATGACTAAAATGCCCTCGAATGTGTCCTTGAGTGTGAATTTGAAGTAAAAACCATCCCAAAAATGCCATAACTCCCTCATTATACCTCAGAATCATGCACCGTCGGTTGCCTCGCAAAGAGAAATTAAAGGGATTCAACTTTTGTGAAGAGCTCGGGATTAAAATCCGAATGTCGAAATTACTAAAATTCCCCTGAAGCTACAATCCTTAACGAAACGTTTCGGGAAAACCTCCGAACTTTATAATAAGCATCCAAATACCTAAAAAGCCTCAATTAACCCCTACAAAGCATATATATATAGAAATCCGAGGTTGTATGGTTAACGAGCATAAGTATAGGGATTAAGATACCCGAGGGGGCTAATAACGCGTAGGTTAACGGGTGAAAAACGTAATATTTACGTCATATCGGTTCCTCCATGAAGGGTTGTAAGAATTATCATGAGGGGCATTGAAATTTCGCTCAAACCCTCTTATCGCTTCCACTTGATCATGAAGCATGATTTTGTAGGCGGGTATCATCGGGCATTCCTTCGTTGAATAATTCGCGTCAAAGATTGCACACACCTTCTCTTTCATAGCTCGGGTGGATTCAGTTGTTTCTCTTTTTTGTGATTTGAGCTACATTCTCTAATATTTTCTCAATTTGGGTAACTCAAAGTTTCCACTCGGCATCCCTGCCTAATTGATAGATATCGGATGCGAAAGGAACAGTGGACGTTTGTCGAACCTGGGTTTGGGTGTTAGGATCGGATGTGTCGAATGCTTGACTTGTCTCGGTGACATACTTAAGATGGGCCTCTGCATCATTATCATTTAACCTAAAAAATTCTCCATCACATGTAGTCTCAATGAGTTGTCTAGAAGTTATACTTAGTCCTTGGTGGAAGAAAGAGATAAAACGATATTTCTCAAAGCAATGATTTGGGCTTGTGTTGACTAACTCATTGAACTACTCACAACATCGATTAAATGGCTCATTTTCTTGTTGTCTAAAAGTTTGAATTTGATCCTTGATGGAATTTGTTCTATGTTGGGGGAAGAATTTCAAAAGAAATTTGGCTTGCATATCTCTCCATGATCCGATTGAGTTCGGTGATAAAGAGCCTAGCCAAGTCTTAGCTTTATCCTTCAAAGATAAAGGAAAGCAAGCTTGATAGCTAAATGTATTACACGCCTCTTCCAACTCATGGATGTGGTGGTATGGTTTCTCTGAATCCAAAGCGTGAAAGGTGGGAAGAATTTGGATCATCCCATTATGAAAGTGAAATTGTCCCGCATTATACGAAAGTAAAGTGCACCTCAGAGTGACTGTTTGATCTGGATATAAGAGCTCTCTCATGGGACAATACGACATCTCACCCTCACCCTTACTAAAACTAGCGTTATTCAACATGACTCTCTCTCCAAATGACTCGAATTCCTTACTCACCGTGCTAGGAGTGTGACTCGTGATGGAGTTAGGTGGTGTAGGAGGTGGAACCCAAAATTGAGGAATATTAGGAGTGTGTGGAGTATCATGGTCATACTCTACTATAGGATTCTCATGAATGGGGGTAGTAGTGCCTTGAGGAGTTTGTTGCGGATTTTGCATGAAAGAACTTGAGAGATGCTATATATATATATTGCCTTTTATTTTCTGATTTTTTTGGACTTTTCATTTTATGATTTTTTTGGCTTTTTAAGAATTAGAGTGAAAATTTTGAATTAAATCGACTGAACCTGAAAGTCTACCTAGTCCCTTGGCAACGACGCCAAAAACTTGACGCGACTTTAAAAGTATTTCTATTGTGTACTTCTATTGACTCAAGTGTAAACCGGTCGCTCAAGTATAAATCTGGTAAATCGGGTGTCGAACTCAGGTAATAGGATGAATGCTTGTGACGACGAATAGGACGATCGGTTAACCATACTAATGACTTAGAGAAAGAAAGGAAAAGATGATGATTTTATAACTTTACCTATCAACTAATGCAAAATCAAATTAAATTAATAACTAAACTACGTATGTAAGAAGAATGAAGTGTTTTACACCTATATGAGAAAATGGGATTAGGGTACACCCTCCCGCACCGTCGGTAATTGCATCGAACATAAAAGTTTCAAAAATTCTAATTCTTCATTCCAAGAGACATCAAATATTCTCTAAGAATTAAACATATGAGGACTTTATTCTGCATAATATTAAATCAAAAATTGTATTTGACGAGGATGATAAATTATCAAGAAGCCAATTGCACTCTTAAACATTCCGGTTACCTAGGGAAAACGGAATTAAATGACCTACAACCTTGATCTTGATAAAGTTCAAACCTTGTAATGATGAATTACTTTTTATTAACTTTTATATCCATATGCGTTACCTAGGTTGAGTTCATGTATCCCTACCCGCTAAAAACTTAGCCTAACATGGATGGAAATACACAAAGTTTTAACGTTGCATGGATGGAAATTCATGGTTAAATTAATAATAAGCATGCAATGAATATTTGGATATTTAGAAATATGAAGAAATATGTAGGGAAGAAAGACATGCAATAAAAACAATATAGAGAAACAAAATTGGTATTGAAATCTTGAAATCCTTAATCTTCAATAATGAATGAATAAGCTATGAACTTCAAAACTAGGGTTCTTGGGACTTTATCATTTTTTTTTTCTCCCAGAAAAAATTACCTCCTACTTAGTCTACTGTCTTGCCAAAAGGTTAAATTTACATTTTTAGAAGAGTCCTATACATATCAAACTCCTACAACTAATCAGAAAAGAAATAGAATTTTGTGCCTCAGACCCTGTACCAATGAACCAGTTCACCCCGCAAATGGTTTGAGGTGGGGTTCAAATTTTCCTACTGGTTTTGGCTCTCTTTTTCTTCTTTTGGGACTTAGATTTTTCTCATGTTTTCTTCTCAATCTTCAAAATGGCATAACTCTTTCACCGAAACTTGGATTGGAGTGCCATTTTTTCTAGTATCTTATGGCTTTATCGACTTCAAATTTTAAGTTGGCCCCACTTCCAGACTAAGGCTAAAAAACTAGCAAAAGACCCTCCAACTCTATTTTTCTTGGTTTATTTCCTTGTTTCGAGTTCTCTTTCGCACTAACTTTCATGAAATAGCAGTAAAACACTTAAGATATACCCAAAACACAAAACACTTGCCAAGTAGAGTTAGTAGCATGAACATGAGATAAAACTAAGTCAGTTACGACGCACGGTATCATAAAAAGATCGAAATTAAGGGGATAAAAATGAAATATTTATGCCTAATCACTAGGATTAAAAACTACACCAATGCAGACTTGTCAAATCGATTTCATTTTTACCTTTTATAGGATTGGTTATTTTTAATGAGTCTTCATATCGACCACCTATCTAAACGAAAAATTTGGGATTTGAGGTGATATCTGTAGTTGGTCGTCTTTTAAATTCTGCCTCATCAAAGGGTAGGATCTCTCTAGTTTGGAAGATTATTCAGAGACACCTATTGCAGTCAAATAATCTATAGAAAATTATATTTTAAAAATTTAAATTCCCCTCATCTAATTCAAATAACTCAAATTGCTTTATGTTAGCTTAAGAACTATATGGTTTTGAGTTTGATTATTTTCTTTTGCTTTCTTTTAAAAAATAATTTAAAAAAAGATAACAAATATTCGAGTGAGCGCGGTGTATGGAAGATTGGTTGTAAGATCCTACTGGCCGTTTATCTAGAGTGGAGTCTAGCATTTCTAATACTTTTGTAGGTAGAAATTTGATTTTTTTCAGATGGAAGATGAGTTTGTGACCCGTGACCTAAAGGCTTACTAGTATCCCTATAGGCCGAGTCAACCTTCTTGTAGACGTCTTCCCCCACATAATGCGAAGAACTTTGAATTCAAATCGGGAGTAATTCATTTACTTACCATCTTCCGAGGAGAAGAAAAAGAGGACCCACACCTTTATGTGCGCCAGTTCGAAAAAAATTGTAGAATGGTTAAGCTACAACAACTCACCAATGAGATTGTTAAACTGAAATTATTCCCATTTTCTTTGAAAGATAAAAACTAAAGTTGGCTACTCTCTCTTAAAACAAATTCTATCACTACGCGGAATCAATTGAGTGTCTAGTTTTTTAAAAAAAATTCTCCAGTCAAAAGACGATGGTGATACGTCACGCCATTAAAACGTTTAGTAAAAAAGAGGGAGATGCTTTGTGTATGTATCTAGAGAGATTCAAGGAATTTCTATTGCAATGTCCTCACCATAGGATTGAATTGGGTTTTAAAATCCAAATTTTATATTAGGGATCTGATTATACTACTCAGTTGATGCTTGAATTGATGTGAAGTGGAGATTTTATTAAGAAAGTGATGCCGATGCATGGACAGTCCTAGAATCCATTGCTCAAAAGTCCCAATGATGGACACCCCATTGGCATTATAGGCCCACCACATTCAGTGAGGGAACTATTCACTAAGACGAATAAGGTTTTGGATAAAATTACAAAGTGGTTACATTGGGCCGGCGTTTACAATCCTTAAAAATGAGCAAAGAGAGTAATCGAGACGTACTTGCGGCTGTGCAACATATATATTCACCTATGTGCTTGTTTTGCAATAGTTTTGACCACTTAGTTGAAAGTCCCCCCCCCCCCCCCCCCTTCTGATCCATAAAGCTTTTACCCAGCAAGAAAATGCCCTCTAGCCAAAGTATAATCCATTATCTAATACATACAATCCAGGATGGCATGACCACCCTAACCTTTTGTCTTTTAAAGGTCAATACCAGTGCGGTGGGGGTCAATTTTAAGGTAACCCACCTTCGAGTTTCTAATAGAATTCCCTGCACCATCATTTCCCTTGCCCTAAAAGATCCAATCTTTAGAGGGGATGATGAAATTACTTGCCCAAAGTACCCTTCAATTTCAACAAACCACACAAAGTTCCCTCCAATAAACATAACAAAGATTGCACACAAACACTCAATAGATTGACAAACTAAAGGTTCAAGTCAGCCAGTTAGCCAAGGCATTGAGTGAGAAAAAAAAAGAACATTCGCACGACAACCTGAGACTAATCCAAAAGGTAACATGCCTAGGGGTCAATATGTTGTTCAAGACTACATGAGAAAGCCAAACACTCAAGAGCATGAGAAATCTATCATCATGCTTAGGTCAGGCAAAGTAGTTGAGAATAACATCTCACCACCCACTAATAGTGAATATGAGAAATAAAAAGAGAAGGAAGATCCACTTGTGGATCCAACTTCCTCCTCACCCTCATCTTTTGAGCCATCTGTGGAGACCCATGTCCCGAAAGCTCAATTTCCACAAAGTTTGGTGCTATAAAAGAAAAAGGTACAAGTGGATAAGGTGTTGGAAGTATTTAACCATGTGCAAATCGATATTTCACTGCTTGATGCTAACAAACAAGTCCCGTATTATACCAAATTTTTTAAGGACCTTTATATCTTCAAGAGAATCACTAACATTCCAAAGAAAACTTTTCTCGCTGAGCAAGTAAGATCAACCATCTCATAAATAACCCCTGTCAATTATAAGGATCTCGGGACTCTAAGGATCTTTACCAAGATAGGAGAGTACGCTACTGAGAAAGATCTTCTAGATTTAGGAGCTAGCGTGAACCTTATGCTGTAAACCGTATACAAGAAGTAATATTCAGGGGAGTTGAGGCCGGATAGTGTTACTCTATCCTTAACCAACCATTCTGTTAACATCCCAAGAGGTGTTGTTGAGGACGATTTAATTAAAGTGGGAGATTTTATCTTTTATATCGATTTTGTGGTTTTGGATACCTAATAAGTGCATAATCCCAATGTACAAATTTTTGTTATTTTGGTTCGTCCATTATTCACCACATCTGATGGTGTCATTAGGTATCATAGATACCAATTAAACCTGTCATTTGGGAAAATGACTATGGTCCTTAATGTGTTCAATTGGGCCAAACAACCACCCAATGACGACGAAACTATGGACGTCGTTATGATTTATAGTATCATTCAAGAGACTTTCGAGCATACTTATAATGACGACCCCTTAGCGGCATGTTTTGTCTTTTTCAGTTCCAAATTTGGCATTAAAAAATCAATTTAATAGGTTAATGCCCTTATTGACTCTAGCCGTATTACGAAAGTTGGCAATTGGAAATCTAATCTCGAACCTCTCTTTCTACATCACCAATTCCACCCTCAATTGAGAAATCTCTCGAAGATGATTTGAATCCACTGCTAGAAACACTCAAGTATAGGTTCTCAGGACCTTCTTACACTTTGTCTACTATCATTACGTTTGACTTGGACAAAGAATATGAAGGTAAGTTATTACATGTTCTGAACGAACACGAAGAAGCCCTTGGATGGACCATCACTGACATTAAAGGGATAAGTGTGTCAGTGTGCATGCACATGATACACCTAAAAGATAATGCTAAAAATTACCGTGAAGCACAATGTCAACTTATCCCCACTTTGAAAGCGGTCGCCCGAGCCGAGGCGCTCAAATTATTGGATACGAATATTATATATCCTATTTCTGATAGTCAATGGGTCATTCCTATTCAAGTCATTCCAAAGAAATCCGGTGTTACGGTGGTAAAAAATGATGAAGATGAGTTAGTACTTGTAATACCCCGTATTTTTGTGATATTTATTTATGGGATTAATTGAATTAAATGTGTATTAATTGGAAATAAATCCGGATTAAAATACTAGCAAGATGCGAGTTGGTATTTTATTTTTTTAATGAGTATATATGGCTATATATGAATATTGAATTATGAAATTTGTCGTGAGATTGATATACGGCAATTTGGGAAACTTTGTTGAGACGCGTGTGACAGTCGCGTCAGGAATATATTTATTTTAATTAAAAAGTGAATTTTATTTCTATTAACCGTATGGTCATTTAGAGTGCGCTAACGCATCCGAAAGGGTTGAAATAGTCAGAAAACACTAGCCGGGGGTTTAGTTTGGGATCCAGGGCATTTTTAGGCCATACCGGCAACGTAAAAGGGTAGTTTGGTAATTTTGGAATTTTGGGAATTAAAACCCACGAAAATTAGGAATTAAAATCTGATTTAGACTTTACCCACTAAACCCACTAACTACACCTTAGGACTTAATGGGCTACGGGAGTTATTGGAAATAAGTTTAGGGTTTCCTAAGACAACCTCTAGCCACCATTGTCATCTTTAGAGAAGAAGTTGTAGAGAGAGAGAGAGGAGAAATTCTGCAGAGAGAGAGAGAGAACAATTCAATCTTCAACATCAAATTCAGATATATATCAGAGGCAAGTGGTTTAATTTCATTAATTGCATTGAATGTTTCTTCCATGCTTAGACATTTCTGAAAATTTCATTGTTCTTGGGAGATTGATGAAAACCCATTGAATTGTAATTAGAAACTTACATTTTGATGAGGAATCACATGTAGAATTGTGTTTAGGTGATTATTCTGATGATAATATATCTTGTATGAAACAAAAACGGATTTAATTATGACCATTGATGATCTTACAAATTTCTAGGGTTCATGTTCTTGAGATTGGGGAAAAATGTAGAGACTTGATAATTGGGTGATGATTAGGATGAATTAACCCCATAAACATGTTATTATATGACCTAAGGATGTTTAGGAATGATTAGAAACCTTGAAGAATTGTTGGATTGATGTTTGAATGTGATTAGAGGTGAAGAAAAGTTGGAAAAACGAATTCGAGAAAATCTGGGCTCGAAACTGGCCTCTCGTTAGAAGACCTGCCCAGGTCATTCGAACGAGCTCGTTCGAACGAGCTTCTAACGAGTTGACCTTTGACTTATAACGAGGGGGATGATCGTTCGATGCCTTCATTCGAACGATATCTCGTTAGAAAGCCCACTTCATTCGAACGAACTCTCGTTCGAACAGCCTCGTTCGAACGAGACTTCTAACGAGCTGACAGTTTAGGCTTTTGGCCTGTTTTGATTTCGCGTGTCCCGTAACCTTATTTAATTTTAGAGATAACATTCCCTTGATGATAAATTGAGATAGTTGGGACATTTGGGATATATAGAGGAGTAAAACCTAGAAGTGTGATTGGAACCAAATGGAAATTATGGATTAGGGCGTGAGTGTCTATTACGACGTGAGAACAATTGACGGCTTGAATAATTATATTAACCGGGAATATGTAAATTGTGTAACATTATGAGTCGGTACGAGAATGCGAAGTGTACCACAAATAAATTATGGTGATTACTAAGATGTGTGCATACTTAGTATATGTATATGATTTTATGTGTATGACATACCTACCATACTTGCTATCACGGGAAGTTTACGTTCGCTTAGGGCCCTCTAATCCTTGTGTTACCCGGATTTAGATTGGTACCTCGAGAACATAGGTCAGAGAAGGACTTATTGGGATGTTAATAAGTCTGCTGATCGTGGGAGCGTAAGTATGTGCGTGACCCATGTGATGTGACTGTGTTTGCCTCCATTGTTTGTGATTTTTATATCTGAGAACGATTCCTGAGAGATTCGGAATGCGTGATCCTTATGTACGTGATGTACCGGGATGGATAGCAGAGTATGTGTGCACCGTAGCTAGTCTCGGGGTGCTTGTATTGTATATCTATGACGTGAATAATATACACTTAAATAATGAGAACTTTCATGTTAAGTATTATGAGTATAATTATGGTAATGTTATGAGAAGTTATAACGGGATAACCGGTAGAGAATTGTATTGCTAATAATTGAAAATCCTAGTTTAAGTAGCGCCCTCTATTTTAATTGATAACGCTAGAATGCATAATGAGAATCGAGTAGTAAGGGATAGAACTTATTACGGTTTGGTTAGTTACGTATATCACTTAGATGGGTATGGTACGTTAGGAGTGCACAATTAGTCGAGAGGTGAGTATTCCATGTGAGTGCATGTCCTAACATGTATTTTGCATTCATTATTTTAATGTTATTAAAACACTTGCTATTTTAAAATACTCTCCACTTTCGGGCTCTGACCCGTTTGCTTTCAAATATATTTTTTTGTAAAAACCATTTTAGGTGCCCAGCCACAAGGACACCATGCTTAAGATTCTCATTCAGATGACGAGCTGTAGCTGTTTGTGGAAGTTACAGGACTTTTCTAGTAGACGCGTCATCTATCTTGACTCTATATTCAGTTTCATCAGTTGTAGGGCATGTCGCCCATTTCTATTAGAAACATTTCCTATTTCAGATTTTCAGACTTTTGGCATGTAATTTATTCAGGATATATTGTTTTACTTATTTCAGTTGTGGGATTGTGGTGAGGAGTTTTCCTCCGGACTTATTATTTTGTTGGTTATTCTATTTCTTCGTTATGGTGAATGGTTGTTGTTCTTTCATAATTCTTTTACTGCATGTTAACCAGACTTAATTTAAAATTTGGCAACTTACTTTTTAAATACTAGGTGGTTAGTAATCATTAAAATGTTTTCGACAGTGATGCTATTAACTGAACCAACTTGGCATTTTGTATTGATTTAATAAAGGAGTAGCTACCCGATATTTAATTAGTCGGGGTGTCACAGGTGGTATCATAGCATCAGGTTCTAGTGTCCTTTAGGATCTGTACGGATTATTATGTTTCCGCTGAGCTTTCTTTGATGTAGAGCCCTATATTTTAGGACTGTTGTATTCTCTTGTATATGCTACGTTCTTCAGCTATTTTAAGTGTATAACTGTGAGATTATAAACTTTATTCTTATTTCAGATGCCTCCACGATGTGCACAACGGGTTCCCAGGGATGCAACGCCAGAACCACAGCCCGCACTAGTTCAGGGTACGATGAACGCCGCCGAGGTTGCCGCCATTGTGGCCCAGGCGGTAAATGACGCACTAGCCGTAGTTCAGCAGGCACCACCTCAGGTGCCAGTAGCCGTGCCAGTTCAGGAACATGCATTCCCGTCTGCTTGGGAACGTGTACGTGATGCTTTTCAGAAAGCACACCCACCGGAGTTCGCAGGTAGCTCCGATGTTGTGGTTTCGAGTCAGTGGAGGAAAGACATTCAGCGGCACTTGAGGATGTATGAGTGCACCGATGTCCAGAAGCAGATACTACCTACCTTCAAGCTAGTGGGGTCTGCACTGCAGTGGTGGGAGTCTATTACCACCGTGGAGGAGAGAGATACTCTCACTATACAGGAGTTTTGGGTGCGGTTCGATCGCAAGTATTTTCCATGAGCTGTTCACACGGAAATGAGAAGGAAGTTGATGAGCCTTAGACAGGAGGGTAAGACTGTGGCCGAGTATGAGGCCGAATTTACAAATCTGTTAAATATTGTTCCGGATGAGATACCGACAGAGGAGAAGAAGATACAGAAATTTACAGACGGGTTGACTTGGAGGATCCGTCAGCATTTGTTGGGGAACCTATCGTTGGCCACTTACTCTGATGTGGTTAACGCTGCACTGCTCCATTGCTAGGATCACCGCTTCCACATGGCTGAGGGCAAGAGATTGGGAGAGTCCAGCCATCAGGGCAGGACTGGAGGACATGGTGCGAGTGGGGCACAATCTGTTCAGGAGAAGAGACAGGGTGACCAGGGTTCCCAGCAGGGGGATCACAAAAGGTTCAGGTCGGGAAATTTCAGGCACGGACAGGGAGGTTTCTGGCAGGGCCATCAGGGTCCGAACGGCCATCAGGGCCAGCAGGGTCAGAATGGCCAACATTAGTTTCAGCAGGGCCAGGGGAGGAACGGTAACGGCCACCAGGGCCGGGGGAAGCAGGGACAGAGAGGGGGGAACTTCCCGGGGAAGTGTTACGTTTGTGGCAAGACTGGCCATAAACGCCAGGACTGTCCTGATAGGGGCAGGGCCCCGCAGCAGGGTGCTCGACATGAGCCATAGAGGCCACTTTTTCCACCTGCCCTCCCAGCTCCAGCCCAGGTGCCAGCCCTACCAGCCATTCCAGCAGCTCCAGTGCAGTAGGGACAGTTACAGTATGGACGTGTCTATAACGTCCACCAGGCAGCAGCTCCACAGGCACCACCCGCGATTGAGGGTATGTTTCCTATCCATGGTACTATGGGTCGGGTTTTGTTTGATATGGGGGCAACGCATTGTTTTATAGCTACACATTTTGCGAAAGCCTTAGGGTTGTTAGCCACAGCAGAGAGCACAATGACGTGTGTAGACTCACCATTGGGGAGTGAGTCACTTATTTTCTTTATATGCCGGGGAGTGGGGGTAGAGATTGGTAGTTTGGTATTACCTGCATGCATGTTGGTATTAGATATGCATGAGCACGATGTGATTATCGGTATGGATTGGCTTGCAGCTTATAGAGCCATGATTGATTGCTTTGGTGGGAGCATTGTTTTTGCCATTCCGGGGCAAGAGATGTTTGTAGTGGCGATGCCTCGCCCAGAGGGAGGCTCGACCGCTCATTTGTATTACATAGAGGAGGATACCTATAAGGAGGTTGTGATTCCTTTAGATTCGATCCCAGTTGTCAGGGAGTATTTCGATGTGTTTCAGGAGATACCAGGCCTACCCCCCAGTCGAGAGATAGACTTTGTCATAGACTTATTACCAGATACGAGACCTATAGCACGCGCACCGTACCGTATGGCTCCGGCAGAGATGCGAGATCTACGAGATCAGATAGAGCAACTGTTGGGTCAGGGCTTTATTCACAGGAGTACCTCACCTTGGGGCGCTCCAGTTTTGTTTGTAAAGAAGAGAGATGGTTCACTGAGATTGTGTGTGGACTACCGGGAGTTGAACAAGGTCACGATACGGAATAAGTATCCGTTGCCTCGAATCGATGACCTATTCGACCAGTTGAGAGTAGCTTCTTTCTTCTCGAAGATTGATTTGCGATCGGGATACCATCAGTTGCGTATCAGGGAAGAGGATGTCTCGAAGACTGCGTTCTTAACGAGATATGGTTCTTACGAGTTTCGGGTTATGCCTTTTGGTTTGACCAATGCTCCAGCAGTGTTTATGGACTTGATGAATAGGGTGTTCAGAGATTTCCTAGATTAGTTTGTCATTGTCTTCATTGATGATATTCTGGTTTACTCCCCGACAGAGGAGGAGCACGCCGAGCATTTGAGGCAAGTTTTGCAGACGCTACGTCAGAACGAGCTGTATGCAAAGTATGAGAAGTGAGGGTTTTGGCTGAAGGAAGTTCAGTTTTTGGGGCACATTATTTCCGACCGGGGGATATCTGTTGATCGGGGGAAGGTATCTGCGGTGAGGGAGTGGGGACAGCCCACGACACCGACTGAGATCCGTAGTTTCTTGTGCCTAGCAGGATACTACAGGAGGTTCATTCGGGGATTTTTGAAGATAGCGGGTCCTTTGACATATCTGACTCGTAAGGGTGTGCCGTTCATCTGGAGTGATGCCTATCAGTTGGCATTCGATGAGTTGAAGGACAAGCTGACCTCAGCACCTGTGTTAGCATTGCCGAGACCAGGAGTTGAGTATCTAGTCTACACCGATGCGTCCTTGCAAGGACTTGGAGGTGTATTACAGCAGGAAAGTCAGGCCATAGCTTATGCTTCCCGTAAGCTTAAGCCTCACGAGAATAATTACCCCACTCATGACTTGGAGTTGGCGGCAGTGGTATTTTCTCTTCAGATTTGGAGACATTACCTTTTGGGGGAGAAGTTTCGATTGTTCACGGACCACAAATCCCTACAGTACCTATTCACGCAAAAGAAATTGAATATGCGACAGCGAAGGTGGCTTGAGTTTGTGAAGGATAATTAGTTTGATATCCAGTATCACCCGAGGAAGGCTAACGTGGTAGCAGACGCGTTGAGCCGTAGGCCAGTAGATGAGGTGGCAGGGGTGTGGAAGGCCAAGTGCAAGGAGTTGGGACACCAGGATACAGTGGCCTGATCGTTCATGTCTGTGATGACCGTTACACCGCAGATTGTCACGAAGGTAGTAAGGGCACAGGCAAATGACTCGTTCTGTCAGGAACAGATAGTTCGATTACTAGCAGAGGGAGCCGAGTCCTATACCGTTAGCTCAGACGGGGGATTACGCTTCAATGGGAGATTGGTAGTTCCGGAAGGGGAGGAATTGCGACACGAGGTGATGGCAGAGTCGCACGGCTCATGGTTCGCGGTACATCCCGATGGGGATAAAATGTATCAAGACATGAAATGACAGTATTGGTGGAGCGAAATGAAGAGAGATATTGCCGTATTTGTTTCTAAATGTGCCACTTGTCACCTGGTAAAAGTGGATCATCAGAGACCGACAGGACTTCTACAGCCATTGGAGGTCCCGATGTGGATGTGGGAGAGCATATCCATGGATTTTATCACGGGGTTGCCTACGTCACAGAGAGGTCACGACTCCATTTGGGTAATTGTGGACAGGTTGACCAAAGTTGCTCATTTTCTACCCGTAAGGACAGACTACACTACGGGACAATATGCCCAGCTCTTTATTGCAGAGATAGTGAGACTTCACGGTGTGCCCCTAAATATCGTGTCTGACCGAGACAAGATATTTATTTCACAGTTTTGGGAAAGTTTTCAGGAGGCCATGGGCACGGAATTACGGTTGAGTACGACGTATCACCTGCAGACCGATGGGCAGATCGAGCGTACAAACCAGATGTTGGAGGACATGTTGCGTATGTGCATCATTGATTTTGGGGGTGGATGGGAGCAGTACCTTCCACTGGTGGAGTTTGCTTACAACAACTCCTACCAGTTCACCATTGGCATGGCTCCATTTGAGGCGTTGTACAGTAGACCTTGTCATTCCCCAGTATGTTAGTTGGAGGTGGGGGACAACAAACTACTTGGGCCGGAAGTGATTCAGGATACTTCGACGAGGATATAATTAATTCGGAGTCGCATTCGGGTAGCTCAAGACAGGCAGAAGAGCTAGCTGATGCGAAGAGGTCCTTCAGGGAATTTGAAGTGGGGGACCAGGTTTTGCTCAGAGTATCTCCTATGAAGGGGATTATGCGTTTCGGGAAGAAAGGGAAGTTGGCACCGAGATATGTGGGACCATTTCCTATTATTGAGCGGATTGGACCGGTTGCGTATAGACTTGGGTTACCGGAGCATTTGCATCGGATTCACGATGTGTTTCATATTTCCTCGCTAAGGAAATATCTTAGAGACGATTTGGCTCATTCTCACATTGCCTTGGAGGACATCGATTTCCAGCCTGATAGCTCCTACGAGGAGGGACCGATTGCTATTTTGGACCGAAGTGAACGGAAACTGCGGTCAAAGATAGTTCCGTTAGACATCATAATGTCGAGGAGTCCACATGGGAGCGCGAGGATGAGATGCGCAAACGTTATCCGAAGTTGTTCTTACCAGGTACTTTTTAGTTCCGAATTTCGGGACGAAATTCTGTTATTAGGGGGGAAG
Source organism: Sambucus nigra (assembly GCA_949130495.1). Classification (NCBI taxonomy): domain Eukaryota; kingdom Viridiplantae; phylum Streptophyta; class Magnoliopsida; order Dipsacales; family Adoxaceae; genus Sambucus; species Sambucus nigra. Next base: position 285,450,564 of record OX422207.1, on the reverse strand, counting down.
TATGTAATACCCCGTATTTTTGTGATATTTATTTATGGGATTAATTGAATTAAATGTGTATTAATTAGAAATTAATCCGGATTAAAATACTAGCAAGATGCGAGTTGGTATTTGATTTTTTTAATGAGTATATATGGCTATATATGAATATTGAATTATGAAATTTGTCGTGAGATTGATATACGACAATTTGGAAAACTTTATTGAGACGCGTGTGACAGTCGCGTCAGGAATATATTTATTTTAATTAAAAAGTGAATTTTATTTCTATTAACCGTATGGTCGTTTTGAGTGCGCCAACGCATCCGGAAGGGTCGAAATAGTCAGAAAATACTAGCCGGGGGTTTAGTTTGGGTTTCGGGGCATTTTTAGGCCATACCGGCAACGTAAAAGGGTAGTTTGGTAATTTTGGAATTTTGGGAATTAAAACCCACGAAAATTAGGAATTAAAATCTGATTTGGACTTTACCCACTAAACCCACTAACTACACCTTAGGACTTAATGTGCTACGGGAGTTATTGGAAATAGGTTTAGGGTTTCCTAAGACAACCTCTAGCCACCGTTGTCATCTTTAGAGAAGAAGTTGTAGAGAGAGAGAGAGAGGAGAAATTCTGCAGAGAGAGAGAGAGAGAACAATTCAATCTTCAACATCAAATTCAGAGATATATCAGAGGCAAGTGGTTTAATTTCGTTAATTGCATTGAATGTTTCTTCCATTCTTAAACATTTCTGAAAATTTCATTGTTCTTGGGAGATTGATGAAAACCCATTAAATTGGAATTAGAAACTTACATTTTGATGAGGAATTGCATGTAGAATTGTGTTTAGGTGATTATTTTGATGATAATATATCTTGTATGAAACAAAAACGGATTTAATTACGACCATTGATGATCTTACAAATTTTTAGGGTTCATGTTCTTGAGATTGGGGAAAAATGTAGAGACTTGATAATTGGGTGATGATTAGGATGAATTAACCCCATAAACATGTTATTATATGACCTAAGGATTTTTAGGAATGATTAGAAACCTTGAACAATTGTTGGATTGATGTTTGAATGTGATTAGAGGTGAAGAAAAGTTGGAAAAATGAATTCGGGAAAATCTGGGCTCGAAACTGGCCTCTCGTTAGAAGACCTGCCCAGGTCGTTCGAACGAGCTCGTTCGAACGAGCTTCTAACGAGTTGACCTTTGACTTCTAATGAGGGGGATGTTCGTTCGATGCCTTCGTTCGAACGAGATCTCATTAGAAGGCCCACTTCGTTCGAACGAACTCTCGTTCGAACAGCCTCGTTCGAACGAGACTTCTAACGAGCTGACAGTTTAGGCTTTTGGCCTGTTTTGATTTCGCGTGTCCCGTAACCTTATTTAATTGTAGAGATAACATTCCCTTGATGATAAATTGAGATAGTTGGGACATTTGGGATATATAGAGGAGTAAAACCTAGAAGTGTGATTGGAACCAAATGGAAATTATGGATTAGGGAGTGTCTATTATGACGTGAGAACAATTGACGGCTTGAATAATTATATTAATCGGGAATATGTAAATTGTGTAACATTATGAGACGGTACGAGAATGAGAAGTGTACCACAAATAAATTATGGTGATTACTAAGATGTGTGCATACTTAGTATATGTATATGATTTTATGTGTATGACATACCTACCATACTTGCTATCACGGGAGGTTTACGTTCGCTTAGGGCCCTCTAATCCTTGTGTTGCCCGGATTTAGATTGGTACCTCGAGAACATAGGTCAGAGAAGGACTTATTGGGATGTTAATAAGTCTGCTGATCGTGGGAGCGTAGGTATGTGCGTGACCCATGTGATGTGACTGTGTTCGCCTCCATTGTTTGTGATTGTTGTTATCTGAGAACGATTCCTGAGAGATTCGGAATGCACGATCCTTATTTACGTGATGTACCAGGATGGATAGTAGAGTATGTGTGCACAGTAACTAGTCTCGAGGTGCTTGTATTGTATATCTATGACGTGAATAATATACACTTAAATAATGAGAACTTTCATGTTAAGTATTATGAGTATAATTATAGTAATGTTTTGAGAAGTTATAACGGGATAACCGATAGAGAATTATATTGCTAATAATTGAAAATCCGAGTTTAAGTAACGCCCTCTATTTTAGTTGATAACGCTAGAATGCATAATGAGAATCGAGTAGTAAGGGATATAACTTATTACGGTTTGGTTAGTTACGTATATCACTTAGATGGGTATGGTACGTTAGGAGTGCACAATTAGTCGAGAGGTGAGTATTTCATGTGAGTGCATGTCCTAACATGTATTTTGCATTCATTGTTTTAATGTTATTAAAACACTTGCTATTTTAAAATACTCTCCACTTTTGGGCTCTGACCCGTTTGCTTTCAAATCTATTTTTTTTGTAAAAACCATTTTAGGTGCCCAGCCAAAAGGACACCATGCTTAAGATTCTCATTCAGATGACGAGCTGTAGCTGTTTGTGGAAGTTACATGACTTTGCTAGTAGACACTTCATCTATCTTGACTCTATATTCAGTTTCATCAGTTGTAGGGCATGTCGCCCATTTCTATTAGAAACATTTCCTATTTCAGATTTTCAGACTTTTGGCATGTAATTTATTCAGGATATATTTTTTTACTTATTTCAGTTGTGGGATTATGGTGAGGAGTTTTCCTCCGGACTTATTATTTTGTTGGTTATTCTATTGCTTCGTTATGGTGAATGGTTGTTGTTCTTTCATAATTCTTTTACTGCATGTTAACCGGACTTAATTTAAAATTTGGCAACTTACTTTTTAAATACTAGGTGGTTAGTAATCATTAAAATGTTTTCGACAGTGATGCTATTAACTGAACCAACTTGGCATTTTGTATTGATTTAATAAAGGAGTAGCTACCCGGTATTTAATTAGTCGGGGTGTCACAGTACTCACTAGGGTTCAAATTGGTTGGCGCGTGTATATCAATTATAGGAAGTTGAATGTCATCTCAAGGAAGGATCACTTTCCTCTTCCCTTCATCGACTAAATGCTTGAGACTAGCTGGCCATCCCTATTATTATTTTCTTGACAGTTATTCTGATTATAATCAAATTCTAATCACTCCTAATGATCAAGAGAAAACCACATTCACATGTCCATTGGGTACGTTTGCTTATCGATGCATGACCTTTGGGATATGTAATGCACTCGCTACCTTCTAGCAGTGCATGATTAGTATCCTTTTGGATATGGTTGAAAGGTTTCTCAAAATTTTATGGATATTTTTTTAGGGTTTATGTCTATTTTTGATGAGTGCCTTTACAATCTCACCCTCATTTTCAAGAGGTGTAAGGAAAATAACCTCATGCTTAATTGGGAGAAGTGTCATTTTATGGTCAAACAAGGTATATGTTAGGTCATATCATCTTTGAAAGGGTATCAAGGTTGATAAGGCTAAAATTGATCTCATTTATAATCTCCCACCCCCAAAAACCTGGCATGAAATTCTATCATTCTTCGGACAATTCAGAATCTATTAGAGATTTATTAAGGATTTTAGCAAAATCTCTCGACCTTTATACAATTTTCTTGCTAAAGGAAAACCCTTTGAGTTTATCGAAGATTGACTTCAAGACTTTGAAAGGGTAAATAATTAATTAACCTTTACACCCATTATGCGACCTCTCGACTCGAGTTAGCCCTTAAAAATCATGTGCGATGCTTCTGAGTATGCCCTAGGTGCGGTTTTTGGAAAGTATAAGGAGAAACTTCCTCACGTTCAATACTACGCTAGTAGGACTCTTAATGATACACAATTGAACTATTCCACGTTTGAAAAAGAGTTCCTCACCGTTGTCTTCGTGCTAGATAAGTTTAGGTCTTACTTGAGAGGATCTAAGGTTTCCATTTTCATCGATCACGGGACCTTAAGATACTTTTTATCCAAGAAGGATGCTAAGGCCCGAACCATTATGTGGATCCTATTACCGAAAGAATTTCACCTCGAAATCTAAGATAAGAAGGGATGTGGGAATTTAGTGGCAGATCACTTAATTAGGTTTTTGATTTTGTGAAGTATCTTGCGATGGGTGAAATTACCTTGTATTGGCCTAAATAAGATCTTTCAACATTTCTTAAGGTAACCAAGCATTTCTTTTAGGATGACCCATACCTCTTCAAGTATTGTCCCAAACAAATCATTTGAAAGTTCATCCCTGATCACAAGAATCAAAACATAATCTCTTTCTGCTATGACCAATCCTATGAAGGTCATTTCAGTACCAAGAAAACCATTACGAAAATTTTACAGTGTGGATTCTATTGGCCCAACATTTTTCATGATTCGAATGACTATAATAGAAGTTTTGAATGATGCCAATGGTTAGGAAAGATCACATGTAGGAACATGATGCCCTTAAATCCCGGTGTACCACGAGTGTACATAAACTTGGGTTGCTGTTTTTGTATCATACTTTGATATTCGTTATTTTGTTTTTCAGGAAAAATGTTAGATAAATTCTCTCATTGTGGTAATATCTTTAATAAATTTCTGCCTTTTTCAATTCGTCTTGTACATTGAGGACAATGTAGGAATTAGGTTTGGGGGTATAGAGGTAATTTTTTCTGGAAAAAAGAGAAGAAAAAATTCAAAAAGATTTTCAACATAAGTGAGTTTTGGAATGATTTTTTTAATATATAATTAATTCATAATCTCTCAACTTATAATTTTCTCTTGACACTTAGCCATATAATATGATCGAAAATGGACATTGAGGTGGAAGTTATTGTGCTTAATGAATAAATGTGGAGATTTTAACCTCGTGAGATTTTCATGCCATTCATTGTTTTTAAGAGATTTATATTAATCCGAGTTAAAATAAGTTAGATTTTCCTTGTCGATGATCTCAATTTTTTTGTTTTGTTCGATTAATGAAAACAAAAAAGTCAAAATGTGAATCTTACGCACTAGATGTCTTAATAAGTTGATTTGAGACACAAAATAATTGAGCGAAAGTTGAGAAATGAGATTAGGTCATCATTTTGAAAGCCCAAAAATAAAGCCTGAAGTCGGTCCTTTCTAAATTATTCCGTTGCAAGACCATTTGTGCCAAAAATCAAAATGACCCTTTTATTGTAAAACCAAAATACATATCCATATTTTTGAGAATATCAGGATAAAATAAACGATAAAAGGTCAAAAGAAGAATGTTTGCAAGAATAATGAGTGAAAAGAAAGAAGAAAAGGGTAGAAAGAGAAAGAATGTGAAAATAAAATGAAAAAGAGGAAAAGGAGTATGTGAGTTGAAAAATAAAAATAAAACAAAAGAAAATGGAGGTTAGAAAAAGTGCTTAAAAAGTCAAAATACCAAGAAACCTCTATATTCTTAGAAAATTTTTGAAACTCTAAAATCGATTCTTTATAACCAAAACCCGAGCCTACAATACAACCGAAAGAAAGTCCTAATTGATATCAAGTGAAGTTAACTATAGTTTGGAGAGATGATGAATATAATATATGATGTGATTAAAAGTTTTTAAAAATTAATCGATTTTCTATCCATGAGATCATAATCATCCAGTATAAAATGTCTGCCTTTCATGATGTACATATGAAGTTTTCTCATTAAATTTACTCTTTTAGTCAAATATACCGAGAGAAACTACCCCATTCCAAGTGTTTGTTTATGAGTACATCTCGTGAGAATTTGAATCAAAATGAACTTTCGGATAAGAAATGTAACGCTCAAATCTTTTGAAATGGATGGTTATATTGGCTATGCACACACGCACAACAAGTTGAGATTGAAAAGTGAGTTTATACTATATTTAGTAAATTTTCATTTAAGACTTGGTTATATTACCTACATGTCGTTTGTAAATTGAGTCAAGTTTTTGAATTTTATTGGCATATTCACTACAAACTCTCACAAGATAAAACTCGTCCACTAGGGTAACCTAGGGATTTAACGGCTTATTGCACATGCTAAGTGCAATCGTGATTCCTAAAAAAGTGAGTTAGATTTTAAAATTATAGTTTTGCTCGAGGACTAGAAAATTTTATATTTGGGATCATTTGATGAGTGCATACTTTTTTATTATTTATACCCAAATCTAGACCTCGTTAGGCCCGTTGTATCATAAATAATGAGTTTTAACATTCATTTTCACTATTTAGAAGAAAAATGCAAGATTGAACATAATTCAAGTTAATAATGAAATTTTGAAAACCTTTGGTCGTTAAGATCTTTTTATATACTCATGAGCTTAAATATTCATCGTTTATCGCTTGTGCAAGGTTTATTTTTGAGTATTTTCAGGGTTTATGATGCCAATAACGAAGTTTAAAAGAAAATTGAGCAAGAAATTGTCGCATATGCACTTTAGGGGCAAGATAGTAATTTAGATTACTAATTTCAAACTCGAACAAATCATAAAAATTGTAGGCCTTGAAGTAAATGCCATTGGTTTCAGACGACATGTCAACTGGATTTCAAACGAAGAAGTTACGGCTGCAAAAATTTAAAACCAAATGAAAGTCAAAGTCAAAGCCCCGGGTCATACATAAGTCAAATCCCATGACCTGAGCAATATTAAAATATTTTTAGCCAAAAATTAGGTTCACTAAGGTTCTTGTGGTTCGTTATTTGGAAATCGTATGAAAAAGATATAATGTTTTGGGTATGATATGTAAATAAGGAAAATCTGGAAAAGATAAAGTCTCATATATATTTTTGCGATTTGTAGTTAATGAGCTATATGGTGGATCGATGGTAAGGTTTGTTTTGCAACTCAGAGAGGTCCCAGGTTTGATCCTTGAGGGGAGCTTCGCCCGATTTTGCTTCAATTCCCTAGGCACCACGTGGTGCCATGTGGGAGAGCCCTGTAGCAGCCCAAAATCCACCCCAATTTATGCCGCCCAGTCGCGCAATCAACTCGCCACACGTGCTTAGGCATGCATGTCTTGATCAACCAAGATTCCAAAGTTTTTCCTTTTTTTTACTTTACACTCCATACTTTTATTTGTTAATTCATTTGTCTATATTTTCTTCATAAAACCTCCTTTCTTCTTCATTTCTCTCTTATTTCTTTTTTAAAAAGAAACCAAATTAAAAAATTTCTTCCACACCTCAGTTATTAAAAGCCTTATCCTTTTAATAAAATAATGCCTTCGCCCATAACCCTTTTTTATTATTTTATTATTATCCCATTCTTTTGTAAAATACCAAAAATACTCCTAAACCCTAACTTCCACCTATAACAAAAGGACATTTGGCCTTCATTTTAGGAGGGAATGCCAAAATAGAGAGAAGAATGCAATTTGGCACAAATTTAATTTTTCAGCACCAAAAATTATACGTTGTGTGTTAGTTTTGAGCGTTTGTGAGACTATTTCCGTGCAAATTTGGGAGGAGCATCATGTATTGATACTCAACTCTTGGACTCGAATTTTTGTTAGTGAATTTTATTAATGAAACTTATTATTTCATGTTGCAATATTTGTGTTTCAATTATGACGCGTGAGTAATTTCATTTCTAGGACTAGGTGAAGCTTATCACGATTAATTAAAATCGCGTATTAATTCATTTCAGTATTAATTCCTGACATATGGTAATTAAAATAAAACTTCAGTATTCACTTAAAACTAAACGACAATATGTTTAAACCTCCGAAATTATTTGATAAATCACATTTTAAGTGTTTAATTGTGTGATCTTTGATAGGTATGCTTACATTAAATTGTTTCCTATCTCATGGTTAAATGCAACATTATAAATTAAAATTAATATTTTCGAAGGAGCAGGGATTTAAGGCGTCTAATTTCAGAGACGTTAATTTTTTTACGAGCATTTATTATTGTATTTTCCAGAATGTACGTGATGAGAGTCGGTGCATTTTGAGTTATAAGTTCGGGAATATGGAATTAAATTAATGTGGGATTTTGATTAAAATTGATAAACGGATCCGACATCCTAGTTCTTTTACATATTTGATATCAACATTTGTAGTCATTTATGTAATTCTCTCTTGTTTTAGTTTAAAACTAAATCATATATATTCACTCATTTGTCTAGTTGAAAAATCGATAGTTTATAAAAATTGACCAAATATTTGTGGGTTCGATCGCTCGCTACATCTTTATAGCCCGTGCACTTGCGGTAATTTTAACATAAAAAATTTGAAATAACCCTCGAGGCCTAAGACCATACGTTGATACCAACTATGACACCATATACTTTGTACAAACAAATTTCCAATCAAGTCAATTTGTATGTAATCGACATTATTCCGGACAAAATAATTGAGCCTAGGTTATGCGTTGTGTTGTTGATCCCATAAGCCCGTGGAATGTTTGTTGAAGACGTAGAGGCCAAGCTTTGAAGTTAGATACATCGTGCTGAGTTTATCGTGTGAATTGTGTCTTCACATTTACTAAGGGCCTCACAGGTATGAATGCATATTGAATATGGGCCCTTCGATTTTTTATGGGTGTTTGTTTTTGAAATCAAAATTGTTTGGAACTATTTTCAATTATTTTTTTAAAGAAAAATATTTTTAATTTTAATCTTGTTAGAATGAGTATTGATCTCATACGAACGAAATTAGAATCTCATTAGAATAAGCTTCAAACGACCATCAAATAAGAGTCCATTGTTTTGTAAAATAGTCTTGTTGGAAGATCGTTAGAAGCCTGTTCGAACGAAACTCAGTTATCATTCGAACGAGATTTAATGTTTTGTTAGAATGATTTTTTTTTTCGTTCGAATGACGTGTTTTTGTTCGAAAAATCGTTGCCTCAAAATTCGATTTTTTACTATTTAAGGCGTGTTAGACTCAGATTTTTAAAAACTTTTGGCCAAATTTTGTTTTGCTATATGTTTTCCAAAGTTCCAAAACTCTAGTTTTACCCTTTACATTTAAGGATCGAAGATTCTTATTTCCTATGCTTTGAGATCTTGAATATGGCCACCAAAGATTGTTTCTCTTCATCTTGAGAGATCTTATTTCGTGCGGTGGACTCGGTGCATATCGTTTGCTATGTAGATGGTTGCTGAGCCGCATCGGTGGATATCGAAATGTGCATGGATTTATGCGTTGTGGAAGCTTGCATGGGTGGACTCCTGCGTTTCACTTTGGAGGAGCGGGTAAAGATTGAATAGCGTCAAGGTTTGTGGGCATTGGGTCGTTGAGTATGTCTAGTATCAACTTTCATAATTTTGTATCATAGTGAACTATTTGGCTAGGCTATTCGAGGTTTGTCCCTTTATGGTTTTCCTCATACATCGATGTGTTGTGGATGGTTTCTTTATTTTATCTGTTTATCACTTAAATGGATTTTTAGGATAAAAATATAAAATTGGGTAAATGAAATTTTCCCAACAAATTGTTTAAAATTGGTGTGAAGTTTTTACAAGATTAAACGTGTTTAAATTTTTAATATTTAAAATATAAAATAACAAAAATAAAAGTTTTGTTTCTTCGGACCATCTTTGTTTAAGCACACACATTGTAGAGGGACTTTTTGAAATTGTTATCAGAGCTAGAACACTTAGTTATTGTGTTTTGATCCCGTGTCCTTAGGCATACTTTTTGGAGGATTTTATTATATTATAACCCTGATATTTTATGGGTTGAACTAAGCATATGGAAAATGCATATGAAATTATCACTTCAGGCTATAGATGAACGGGTGTGGTTAGTAGGCGATAATAGGTGGTCTCTACCTGTCATAGGAGATAGAGAGCCAATTCGTTTAAAACCCATAAAACAATGGACAAAGGCTGAGCATAGGTTAGAAAATTTTAATTCTCTAGGTTTAAATGTTTTATTTTTTACTATCACCCCAGAAGAGTTCCACCGTATTATGAATTTTGAGACACCTAAAGAGGCTTAGGACATACTCCAAATCACCCATGAAGGAAAAAGTGTTGTTAAGGTTACCAAATTCTAAAACCTCACCACTTAATTTGGAACAATTAAAATGTCAGAGAGTGAGACGTTTTATGAGTTATACACCAGATTTTATGACACTGTTATATCATCTTTTTACTCAGGAGAGAATATTATCGACAACCGAGTAATCACGAAAATCTTAAGATCATTGTATTAAAATTTTAATCCAAAGGTGTCCGCTTTGAATTCTTTTAGCATTCTTTACTCTAAGAAACTTGAAGAGTTTGTAGGTGACGTAAAAATTTATGAGCTTGAAATGTTTACCTTCAAGAATGTGATGAATAAAGAAAAGGGTATTGCTTTGGAAGCTTGAAAGGAGGAAACACCTAATTCGGATGATGAGTCTGACATCGAGTTTGAGGATTTGGCTGTATTGGCAATCAAAATATGAAAAAAGTTTTGAGAAAATTGAGCATAACAAGGCAAATCACTTTCCTAAAAATATAAATGATAATATTAAGAAGGATGAGTCGGAGAGATGTTTTGGTTGTGAGTATTATGGCCATAGGATAACTGAGTGACCCACTAAACTAATGAAGGAGGGAAAGAAATCGATAACATAATAGCAATCCGAAAGAGGGAAACGATTCCCCCATTGAGTGAAACTGTACCACATTCATGACTAGCCATGTAAGCTTTAATGAGAAATCTTCCTATGAAGATATTTCTTTACACGAAACTTTTGAGGCCATAGTTTGTGGACGCCAAGTGAGTGATGGTAGAGAGATTGGAGATGAGAGTGAGAATGCATAAGAATAGGAAGAGAATTCCAAGTTACCTTTTGTAAATTATATGCTAAAACATTGAAGGTAAAGAAAGCTAACTTAAATTTTGAATCTTAGTTGAAAGAACGTGCCATAGTGAATGATGATAATATTTTGATTGAGGATCTTAAGGCACGTGAAAAGAATCTTAGAGAGAAGTTTATAAGATCATATTTTGTATCATTGCTCAAATAACTTAGGTTTACATAGTTTTAATCATATCTCGCTACCATTTAATTCGAGCCTACACGAAGACCGAACATCCAACATCTTCAAATTTTAAGGATCTCCACTCTATGAAGGTATAATGCTATTTAAAGTTTCGATTTATTCCTTAAATTTATTTTGGGATGTTAGTTTTTATTAAATCTGGAAACATGGTTTTTGATTTAAAGCCCCAGTTTTTCCAAGTTTGCGTATCTCGTTCAAACGAGATGGGAATCTTGTTCTAACATGATTTCAGTTTCATTTAAAGTTTACATCATTCGAACATCGAATGAGGGCATACTATTTAAGGTTATTTGAAGGTCGTTCAATCTAGATAGTTTAGTCAGTCGAACAAGATCTAATTTTGTTCAAATGATGTTCCATTCTCGTTTGAACGAGGTTCAAAATTCATTCGAACGAGTCCGCCGCCTCAAAATTTGTGAACGTCCTATACATAGCTGTTTCATGTTTATTTTCATTAAGACTTTTTCCAGAACTGTTTTTGCATATCTTTTGAAAAAGTTTTCACCTTTTTATTTGAGAAAACCTTTTTATTTCACAAATCACATCCCCAAAATATATTTGAGTGAATGAAGTTTAAACCCCATAGTGTGTATCTTGCATACGACTCTTGTGGATTGAGTTTCTTCATGGATGATCTTATGATTCTCGAGGAAACTCACTACTGACGACAAAGATTGATCGGTGGATAACGAGCATGGAAGGCCGCGTGTGGAAACTCTGGATGAAGCCATATTCTTTAGAGGTTTGCGAAGGCACTGCCCGTTATACTTATGGTGGTAATTAAGTAGTTTGTAAGTTGATAGTCTTATAAACTCTCTAAAGTGCTAAATGAAAAAGGTTTTACCATTGCGTTTGTTGAATGCATGATTTAATTTATCTTCTTTATCACCTAGATGCATGTCATAGGGTTAATAAGATAAAACTTGGAATTATGTGGGTTGGACACTAAATTATATAAATATTCCATTAAGATCGAGATGGTTCACTCTCAAATTGTTATCGAAGCCTGTTGCACAAATTTACTATGTGATCTTTTTCGCAATTTTTTCTCTTGATATCATTTTTTTTAAATTATTGATCTTTGAAAAATTGGATTTAATGGAGAATTTGTAAAATCGAGTGGCCATCTTTGATGGTACTAATTATGCATACTAGAAGGCTAGGACGAGGTCAGTTTTAAAAGCCATAAATTAGAGAGTCTGGTTAGTTTGTGAAAGAGGGTGGACTCCTTCCATTATCACTATTGATAATGTTATCGGCCTTAAACCTGTTTCTTCCTAGACTGATGAAGAATTTAAGTGGAGTAATTTTAATTCTCGTAGACTTAGTGCTATTTCTAGAGTCATCACCCCTGACGAGTTCCGTTGCATCATGATGTGCACTACGTATAAGGAAGCATGGGATACCCTCCAGCTCACTCACGAGGGTTCCAACGTTGTGAAAACATCAAAGCTTCAGAATTTGACCACCCAATTTGAGACCATCACTATATTAGATTCCAAGCCATTTGGTGAGTTTTATGCGCATTTATCGGACATTGTCAATTCAAGTTTTAATTTGGGTGAGAAAATTCCGAAAATGAGAATTGTGAAAAACATTTTGAGGTCATTCCCCGCTCGTTTTATTCTTAAGGTCAGTGCGCTTAACGCCTTAGGGACCCTAAACACTCTTAGGTTTAATGAACTTAGATCTTCAAAAATATGAGATAGATATGTTCCCTAAAATCATTAAACCAAAGGATATATGGGTAGATTTAAAGACCCAAACTAAAAAGAAGAAAAAGGAGAGAGTTCGTGAGTTTGAATCTGGGGGTGAGTGTGATTTCGATGACTTGGCCTTATTTGTGATTTTTTTAAAAAAGTTTCTCAAATTTTTCAAAAATAAACCTTCCAATAAATGAATTTTTGAGAAAAATAGAAAGAAAAATGAGGTCAAGGATAACGGTGAGAAAGAGGAAGATATAAGGTGAGTGCGAGGGAAAAGGGAACAAGGCACATGAGTGTCCCACTAGGCTAAAGAGAAAGGGAAAAAATGTTTCAAATAAAGCCACTCTTAGTTATAGTGACATCTAGTCGGTTGATTTAGGGGGAGGATCACCACATGAAAAGTGTGTTACTTTAATGGCTAGTCACGTTAGCACTTCTAGTTTGTCCCACGTCGATGATGACATATCTAAATGTGGAATCCTCGATGATGTTTTGATTCATTCGAAAAATACTGAGGTTAAGATGGTGTTTTAGGTGAGGGAGAAGGGGATCTCCAAAAAGTGTTTAGTGATTTGTGCATCGAGACGTTGATGAAAAAAAATATTAGTAAGGAGTTGTCTCTTAGAGTGTTAGATTTAAAAAGAGTGGTGAAAGTTATAAAGGTGTGTGAGGCATCGGAGAGTCAACTCAAGAAGGTGAAGGTTTCTTTGTGTGAGCAGTTGATCGTCTTAGGCCAGGAAAAGAGTGATTTGACCAACACCGTGGCTAATCTTACAGGAGATCTTCAATCTTCATTGGAGACTCATGAGAAACTTGAATCATATGTATCCCAACTCATGAGAGATCTCGAACATTCCCGAGATGTCAAGGTTACTTTAGAGGACACATATAAAAAGGTAGGAAATATGCTCCTCGATCCCGTTTTGGGTAATTTTGAGAGGATAGGAATAGGTTATGATGGTGCGTCCACTTTTCATGTTGCACTGAGCTGATTCTCGAGTTTGTGTTAGATCCATATGGCCCTCGATCTAATCCACCTAGGCATCCGATTCCTCATAGGAGAGCTCGTCCTAGAAATTTTACGAGAGGTCCACCTAAGCCCATTTATATTTTCTCCCATTGTAAGAAATGATGTCACCTTAGGGGATTTTGCTTTAAGTTAGGTAGAGTGTCTCATAGGTATCTTCCACGATATGCTATCACACATGTTCCCGCACATACTCACACACATGTTACTCCGCATGCTCCCACACATCACATGAGAGATATTGAGAGTTTTTTAGAGCAAGTAGAGTATTTAGTAAAGACTTCACAAGACCTGATGGATTTTTTTTTTCAAAGGATGTCATCTCCTTTTGAAAACTCCTTCGGGCCTAATGATTGAGGCTGAGACTTGTTTCTAGCATATGATATTTTTCATGTTCATATCTTACATGCCTATTACTAGTGTGTACTATCATTGTACTTATATTTTTACTTTTGATCTTTTATTCGAGAAAATCGAAAAAGAGTTTTGTTTTTCTTCTAAATTTTGGAAAAAGACATAAAGATTTTCGGTTTCTTTAAAAAAAAAAGTGAAAACGACGAAAAAGATTTTTTTTGATAAAACTTCCGAAAAAAATCCAAAAAGTGTTTTGTATTTTGTTTACACCATATGTGGATGAACATCGAAGATGTCCGAGTCACCAATTGATTCCATATTCCACGTGACTATTTTATAGTGTTTAAAGACGTGACATCATTTTATTTTTGTGCTTTATAATGTGTGGAGTTATTTGTAATACCCCGTATTTTTATTGCTTTTAAAATTGAGGATTATTAAATTTAATTACGATATTAATTTAATATTAATCCAGAAATTTATTTTTAAATATTTACTAGCGTGATGTGAGTTAGTAATTATTGGGAATTTGTTGAATATTACTGGATGAGTAAAGTAATATATGAGATTGATTTTATTAATATTGTCACGAGTGACTTATATGGCAATTATGAAAATTTAAGTCGAGACACGCCTGTGTCGTGTCAGAATTAAATTATTATTGTAAAAGTGAATAAATTATAAGTCGCTCGTATGGTCGTTTTGAGTGTGCCAAAGTGTCCAGAAGAGTCGAGATAGTCAGAAAAGTGTACCCGGGGTTTAGTTTGGGTCTCGGGGTTTTTTAGGCCTAATTGACATCCCGAGAGGGTATTATAGACATTTTGTATTTTTGGGTAATTAAACCCATGAATTTTCTTAGGATATATCAACCATTAGGATTTGTCTTCTAGGGTTATCAAACACAGAACATGAGAACAACCATTAGAGAAGAAGGTGAAGATTTTTCCAAGCAATCCAAGGCCAAGAACTCACTCGATTGCACCGCTACCACTACCAAAATGTCAATCGCACGAGGATGAACGCAACCATATATTTTTCATCAACAAATCAGACCCTTGAATCCCGGGCAAGTATCTATCTTTCTGATTTCTAGTTGATATTACTTCCATGTTAGTCTAGGAATGAAAATCATATGTTTTAATTGAAGAATTGTATGTTTTGGAAGAGAATTTATATGTGTTGTCGGGAGAATCAATATAGTCTGAAATCGTGATCATATGTAGAGGATTACCCACAAATTTATTATGATGATTTGGAAGAAAATATGGATTAAAATATAGGTTTGTGATTATTCATGCAAAATTTGGTTTTATAAAGAAATATGAGATTAAACCCCTTTTGGATTGATTCGTTGAGGATTTATTAATGTTGTTACATTAGAACTTGTTTATATATATTGCTTACACATTTGGATAATTTGGTTGGGAGTTTGGGATGAAATTATAGAGGTTTGGAGGGGTTAGAATGATTGAACTTGTAGGTTGAAATTTATAGAAAACTGGGCAAGAACTGCTTGATTGATCGATTGACCAAAAGCATCGATCGATCGACCCAATTCCTCGATCGATCAATCCCTCCTGGAAAAGTGCATATTATTCTCCTTTTTGTTTTATCCTGTTAAGATAGGTAGGAACCCTTGATTATTATTTATAGAGTATAATGGGTTATGAAGAAGACTAGTAGGGTCTAAGTAGACTCCGTTGAGTGAAATTAATATGGGATGAAATTGTGGGTTAACAATGAGTTATTCATACATTGGAAATTATGCGTAAGTTTGCTAAAAGATTGAGACTCGTGAAAGATTTAGACCAAAAGGTAAGTGAGGGTATACCTACTGAAATTATACTTAGTGAGAGAGAATGCTTCGAGAGATGAGAAGTAAGTATGAAATAAATAATAGATGAGAATAAAATAGACGAATCCGTTATGCGATATAGTTGAGTAAAAGTCGTGCTAAGAACGGATAATAATAATTATGGGTCGTGGGCGAACCTAATTTGGAAAATATGAATATTTATATATATGACTGTGTGACTGTGCATATATTATGTATCTGTGTAAACATCATACCCGAGCTACTTGCTATCATGGAGGTTTTCGCGTCGGGACAGTCTTATCTCGATTGGACCTTTATGGGGGATATTGACTCGTACCATAGAAGATAGTATCCTAGATATAAGCTATCTGAAAATGATAGTCAGATGTTCTAAGAGACGTGAGGGTATGTGCTGACTTCTTAGGATTTGGAACTATGCTTCACCTCCATTTGTAGGTGTATTGTGTTAATACAGTTCGAGAGTGATTCCGAACTAATATTTTCGTTAGTACAAGTAATACGGGGACTTGATAGCAGAGTATGCCAGCACCATAGATTTATGCGGGGTACCGATAGTATATATATATGCTTATATATGAAAACTTTCTACTGTGTGTATAAGTAGTTAAGTAATGAATAAATGCTTCAGCTTTATAACAAGTGTTTGTGAATTTTGTAACATTACTAAGTGCTTCTAAGTAACGTAAGAATATGGAAGAGAACGATTTTCTAAAACTAAATATTATGGCCTCAGTACTTCTCGGGATAGAAATTTATGGAAAAATAAGTTAGATAGACTTATGTGATCAGTAGTACGGTAGGCTTGCACACTAGATGAGAGGTGAGAATTCTCAAGAGAGTGTCGCGCACTAACATGGTGGTTATATTAGCCAGTAAGAATTTTAAATACTTGCTAAACTATTTTTAAAGCTGTTTTACACTCGGGCTGTGACTCGTTTTCAGTCATCTCCCTCTCTCTTGTATATATATGTATGTATTACAGGTGCCCAGCCATAGGGGAATCATTCATAGGTTCTTTGGATTGGACGAGCTACAGCTTATGTGGGAGTTGCAGGCCCTTTCTTTAGACGACCTCTTCGTTGATTCAGTTCTTACTTTAGTTCTTTATATTTAGGGCATGTATCGCCCAATTTCCTATTCCGTTTGGATTTTTCAGAGATTTATGTTCATTTATATTTCCAGTATTCAGTACTCTTCGGGAGTTAACTCTTGTCTGGATGATTTCATTTATAGTTCTTAAACTTGGTTTGGTTTATCTAGATGGTTTAATTCTTGTGTGTTAATTTCCATCTTTAGTATGTATGTGATTCTTAAACTATTGAGTATTAAAAAAGTTTTCATGTTGGTATTTAATAAAGTAAAAATAAGACTTTAAATTGTTTTGACACTTAGCTTAATTATTTAGGGTGTTCAAATTGGAAATAGTTATTTTGCGACAGTGATGCTGGGAATGAACCAACCGTTCACCTTGATTTTAATTTAATAAAGGACTGATCACTCGGTATTTAATTAGGCGGGGTGTTACAGGTGGTATCAGAGTATCAGGTTCTAGTGTCCTTTAGGATCTGTGCGGCTTAATTATGCTTCTCATAATTAAGGATTGTTGATCTCAAGCGGTGATTGAGAGATTTGAGTCATGTCAATTTTGATTTGGAGTTTAGGTCGTATAATTTGGATAAAATGTTAGGCACCGTCTAAATCAAACATGATAAGTGTGGAATTTTCTTCGATGATCATAGTGCTTCCGCAATCAAATCTAAGACCATGAGTTTGGAAGATTCGACTAGAAATGTTAGGAAATACAAACCCTTAGGTAACACCCCTCGCTATGTTTTCACTTCCACACATTGAGATAATAAAGTTCACCTAGGAGGGTTTGCTTTGGTCTTAAGAATGACCCTAGAAAATCTAAGAATAGTGCCACCCTGGTTCTCAAAGCCCTTAATCATCATCTTACACCTACTTGGGTTAGGAAATTCGATTGGGAGGATTTACGTATTATACTTGTTGATTCTCGTTTGCTTGCATATGATACTTCCCTTGTTATATCTAATGACTGATTGTGTTAGCATGTTTGTCACACTCTAGTTTGTGCTTTATGATATACGGTTACTAGAGTTATGACATTTGTATCTTTTATATTTTAATTTTTCTTTTCTTGAGTCATAATGAAAAATACAAAAATATTTTGGTCAGTATTTTGAGTTAGATTGTTTTCAAAAATTGGTATTTTATTTTGAAATTCTTTGAAAAAAAACTCAAAAATATTTTTGGTTGTTGTGTATATTAATTTTACACATTCTGGTGTGGAATATTGGTGTGTTTGAATCCAATTCATTCAGTACTTTCCATATTGCTAGGACATTTGTTTATGATTGTTGATTCTTAGAATTGTTCTCAATCATGATTGCATAGAGTTATTTTGAACTTGATTTGCTTTATGGATTCGAATTTTCATATGACTCCACACACATGCACGAGCTTTTTGAATGTTAACCTCACATGTATATTTAATATTTGTGAGATGTTATCCTATAAATCTTGTCATCTATATATTTTGTGACTATGGTAGATTTGTGCATGTAAGAACCGTTTCCCGTGAGCATATTTGTTAAATATTGAAAGATATGAGGGTGCACAGGAAAGGACTATGAAAGGAGAAAATCTCCTTTGCGGGAAAGCTACCATTGGCAAGAGCCTAATGAAAAATTTAAGGCAATAAAAAAAGAAAAATTGCCAAAGGCCAACTTGTTTAGTGTGTTTGATCTTTCAAAAGCAATAACTTCAAAATAATTGAGTATAGAAAAGAAAAATATATATGATATATGTTTATATTTTTAGGGTGTTTAGTTTAAGATCAATGAGTTTTCACAATTAAACCTAGTTATACTTATTTTGTCATGACAATATTGATTTGTAGTCTCATCAATGTCCTAGGCTTGTGTGCATTGTTCTTCTTTGTTCATTAAGTTCACTTTGTCTTGTCACTTGAGGCTAAATCGTAGTTTGATAAAGTTTTGCAGCCAATTAGAAATTTTTGGACATATTTGAGTGTTTGAGTTATATTTCATTTGTACCTAGTTTACGCCCATTCATTCCATCGCACATGTTTAGAAACATCGATACCATGTTAGTGTGTAAATCTTATGTGTTTGTGTCGAGTCTTGTGGCTGTTTATTCCTATGTTGTCATTAGTATATTTAGTATATGTTATATATGGTGTCGTGTTTTAAGTCTTTGCAGTTAACAATTACTCCATGCTTGCCATATGCTTTATTGTTGGATTTTATGTGGAACGACTTATAATCATATTAATGTCTCATTGTTTTCTTTGAAATTCCATATATAATTTTGGTAGTTTCAAACTGGTATTAAACTTCATTGTTTATTCAAATTACCTTTATGAGTTGATATTGATATTGTCTGATTGTTTGGATTATTTGTGCTTGAGTTTCCATGTTGTTTATTTGTTGCACTTTACACCATCGCATGCTTTATTACCTTATACTAATGTTTAAAATGGTATCTTATGATCACATATTTAGGGGGGTATTTGGTTTTTGGACAGTAATTGTTTTATGGTATCTTGCTTTGTCTATTCCTAAACAAAAAGGGGGAGAAATGGTATCTTTTCCTTACAAGATTAGGATATTTTTATCTTAGGGGGAGACGTCTTAACTAGGTTGAGATTGTTTTAGACATTGTTCTATGTTTATTCATTTACGGATTTATACTTGTTATATTCTCTTTTCATTTGAAAGGTGTGTTTAAGTGTGCAAGTTTACAACAATGTGGCAAAAGTTTTCAAGCAAAGCAAAGCAACTTAAGTTTGTGTGTCTGTCGAGCGTATGTAATTTTTTTTCCCTTTTTGGGGTTGGGGATGAGTCTTTATGGAGAGCTTGAAGTCCCATTGGACTTTTTTTTGGTTTATCCCCGAATATCCAGAGAGGGAGATTTATAAGGACAAATTTCCAATCGAGTCAATTTCTACATAATTGACATTATTTCGAACAACACATTTGAGTCATAGGCTAGGATTTATATTATTGATCCCATAAGACTATGACATGTTTGTTCTAGACGTAGAAGCCAAGTTTTGATGTTAGATACATCGTGCCGAGTTTATCGTGCCAAGTTTGTCTTCACGTTTATCGAGGATCTCGCAGGTACGAATGAATATTGACTATGGGCCGTAGATATTTTTAAGGGTGTTTATTTCAGAACTCAAAATCATTTGGAATTTTTTTTAAAATTTTTTAAAGAAAAATATTTTAGATTTTAATCTCGTCAGAACGAATATTGAATCTTATTGGAACGAGCTTCGAACGGCCATAAAATGAGAGTCAACTGTTTTACAGAACTATCTTGTTACAAAATCGTTAGAATCCTATTTGAACAAAACTCAATTGTCCTTAAAATGAGATTTAATGTCGTGAGAAGGAAAAATAGTATTTTCATTTGAACGACTTTTGTGTTTCCGTTTGAAAGAAGTCACGGCCTCGAAATTCATATTATAACTATTGAAGGCATGTAGAACTCAGATTTTTTAAGAACTTTTGGCGAAAAATGTTTTCCTATATGTTTACCAAAGTTCCAAAACTCTTGTTTCACCCTTTATGTTTAAACATCTAAGATTCGTATTTCCTATGCTTTGAGATCTTGAGTTTGGGCACCAAAGTTTGTTTCTCTTCAACTTGAGAGAGCTTGTTTCGTGCGGTGGACTTCGTGCATGCTGTTTGCTATGTAGATAGTTGCTGAGCCACATTGGTGGATACTGACATGTGAGTGGAGTCATGCATTATGGTTGCTTGCGTAGGTGGACTCTTGCGTTGCATTGTGGAGGAGCGATCGAAGATTGAAGAGCGTCAAGGCTTATGGAGATCGAATCTTTGAGTAGGTCTACTTTAACCTTTTGTAATTGCACATCATATTGAATTGTTTTTCTAGTCCGTCCGAGGTTTTTCCTTTTGTGGTTTTCCTCGTACATCGGCGTGTTGTGGATGGTTTCTTTATTTTATCCGCTTATCACTTAGATGTATGTTTTAGGATAAAAAGATAAAATTGGGTAATCATCTTTTCACAACAAATTGTTTAAAATTGGTTCAAAGTTTTTACAAGTTTAAATTTGTTTAAAGTTTCAATCTTTAAAATATAAACATAACAAAAATTGAAGTTTTGTTTTTCGGACCATCTTTGCCTAAGCAGACACGCTGTAGATGGACTTTCTCATATTTTAATACTCAGATTGATGAAGTATAATTATTAAATTATATATGATTTTAAAACAGTTAAATATCATTCTCAGCATGAAAGGAACAAATGAAACATGTGATAAATATAAGGATGCGATATGACACTCCACGGTAAAACTCACAATGATGTATTATAGTCATACTAGAGTGGGAGATAAAGTGCGCCAACTAAACACACGCTCCTGGAAATACATGACAAATACTAAATCCAAAGAATACATGCCTAATCCTACTATCCAATATATAAGCTAACTGAAAGTCTACAAATATTACTCACTCGTAGAAAAATAAAATCATAGTCCAATAAGGAAGTAAACCTACATCAATATCAAATAGTGACAAGTGAAGATGTAATGGATGATGTGTGCTAGCATTAGTGGAGGAAATATGTATGGGAGGTCCAACTCTATCACCTGAAAATCACCAAAAATAAATTTGGGTCAAAACCCAAGCAACTCGCTAAGATACGCAACTCAAATTAGATATATATACAAGTGGTAATTTCATAGTTTATACAATCAATAACGATGGCCCAAGGTATATCAATATGCCTTATAATGAATTTTAGTATCACATTAATTTCATCTATTAATTTTTGGCTTAATTAACAACATCATAATTGACATGCGCCCCTCATCCATGACCATCTTGAAAACATGGGGTACGCCCATACGAAACTTTCACGCAACTGTAACCATCTACTTCACAGCACTAGAGACACCGTATCCTACCTGTTAGGCAGTGACAGACTTTCACCACACCGTGTGATGCATCAAAGGTACATATCAGACTATACTCTTCAAATATGCCAACATGAGGGTGTTCCTCCTCGGCACACACCCAAAATCCATGTTTATTAGTTTATTCTTAAATATTGTTCCAAGTTTCAATTGTAACTCATTACTCAATCATTACATCAATATTAACCCATTACCCCACCTCATGGGTCATTAGATTACTCAATCAATCATTAATCCATCGAACTAAGAACTTAAGGGGTGCCGCATTAAGAATTTAAAGGGTCATACGTCTAACAAGTAACTACTTATAAACGAATCATTTAACTAAAGAGGTATTTTAGTTAAGAGTTATAAATTCATCATTGTTACCCGTCTCTAAACTCTATGCATAGGACATCTCATAAAAATAAGATCCAAACAAGGAACCCACACGGTACACTTCAATTTAGATAGGGTAGTCGTTAGGACAATTAATTAGTTAAAGGTTTATTATGAAGAATTAAATTGAGGGAAATAAGAATATTAATATCCAACTTTCATATCCAAACATAATTTATCCAACACAAGCCACAACAATCATAAACCTAACAAGACAACATAAGTGTGTCCCGTACTCCTTCTAAGTCGTCTACTTTATACATTCCTCTAATAAGAAGCCAATTAGAAATTCAAGATCATAATTTAATAAGAAACATCACATATCTTTTTAAGAGTATATCATGGAGTAAGAAACCATAAAATCTTCTCATGAATAATTAGGCACAATTATATATTTTCATTCTTAGAGTTTCATTAATCAAGTAAATTAATATCAACGGTACTAATTATGGGGCTAAAGGTACAACTCTAACTGTTATGCACTTTTTAATTCTTAATTAAAATTTAACTAAATCTCAATTTCTAAATATATATCTCAATTATCATAAATCTAAGTACTAGTCTAAAACCTTAATAGGTCAATTTCTATATTAAAGGTTCTATTTTTTAATTTCTCATTATATATACGGATAAATATTAATATTAAACGTGTGAGGATAATTGATTCTCCTGTTAAACTGAAGAAGATGGCTTGGAATGAGATTTGATAAGATAAATAAGACTTAAAATCATCAAATAGGCTAAATAAACTAACCTCAACCTATAAATACTACGATTAGGGTGCGACCCAGACGTGGTTAGGCAATAACGTGGTTTCCAAATTAACTCATTTTAACTACAAAACCTCATAAATGATTTTAAATTCTCAATATCAATTATATAATTTATTTTTATTGCTATTTAATTAATTAAATTATATCAATTAATTAATTATAAATCTTTTAAAAAATATGGGGCATTACATTTTCCCCCATGTTCCCTATCCTTAATGTCATGATTAACATCTCCTTGAAACATTATAGCCTTTTTAACTAAAGTAGAATAATCCATTATTTGAAGTGTAGTGAGTCTAGACTTGATAACCAATCTACTCCATCTTGAAATCTAGTGCATTTGTTCTCCTCATCATGTATAAAATGAGATGCAAATTGAGACAATGCTATAAATTTAGATTCATACTCCCCACCGACATACTCTCTCGAGTTAATGATACAAATTCCCTAGACTTTTCCTCAAGATACAGGAGAGGAAAATAATTTTCATATAAAGCTTTAGTAAAGGAATTTAAAGTGATTACCTTGCCTCCACCCAGAGTAAGAAATAAAATTTTGGAAGAATCCTACTAATATTTAACTTCACCTTTTAACATAAAAGTAGCCAAAATTATCTTTTGTGCATCAGGGACCCTCCAAATATAGTTTTATTTACTCTAAACAAAGCCTCAACTTCCAAAGGCTCTACAGATCCTGAAAATGCACGGGGTTACAATTTAATAAACTCCTCCTATAGAGTATTCTTCTCATCCTGCTGTATTTTCCTTTCTTTTCTTGCCAATATTTTCTCCTCCAAGTTTATATCTTTTTGTTCAACTATTTGTCACAACCCGCCTAATTCTGGCATCGGTCGCCACCAAAACTAAGCCGAGCATGAGTCAATAAAATACTATTCCTAGCATGAGACAGATATGAGACATAAGTAAATCAATCCTCAAGATAAATAATTGAATCAAACTCAATTGATAACAACAACTAAACTATAAAAGATCCATCACATGCTAACCTCCAAATAAAACCCATACAACTTTGGAACCGGATGGCCCAATGAAAATCGTAAACTGTGTCTCAAAGTACATACAAGGAATGGAAAACAAAAGTAAATCAACACACATAAGGTAGAGCAACTGTAGCTGCACCTCCAATCAAATCCTCAAACAACTCTATGCAACTTCTCCAACTACTAATTCCTGAAAAGTTAGTCAATGCACGAGGTCAGAGCCTTGAGCATGAATACACACTACTCCCCTCAAATAGGATCCTTGAATCCAGACAGTAGCATTATACGCAATAAATATCACTATATATTATTTTAATAAAACGAGATAAATATAAAACCATCTACCCGCAGGAATCCCCATTTAAAAAGAACACACTAATATGATTTTAAATTCCCAAGTCCCGCAGAGTTAGTCTTTTATTAATTAACCCAAACTATCAAATTTCTCAATTATTTATTTTCATACTTCAATAATTATTAGGTATGTCGGTCCTCTCGCCTCGGGTGATAATTCACCAAAATTCATTATAGTGGCCCTCCCGCCACGGGTGATTTCTCCACCAAAATACACATCCCCTCGTCAAAATGCCGACTGACCCGTTTAAACTACCGGCCCTCACTGATTGATAAGGTTCCACACACGACATGACATAAAACACCGGCTGGCCGGTTTAAACCGTCGACCCTCGCTGATTGTGTTGCCAATATATTTTAATACCCGCCATATAATCTTAGATATTAATCCACAATTTTCTCATATTTACAATTTCAATTTACCCCACCCTTTTATCGATGTGAGATTCTCAAAATACCCCTTAGTCCTATACCTAAGGGTCCCCAAGTTATCAATACGTCTTATCCTATGTATAGGATGAAATTCTAACATAAGCCTAGACCTAGTCTGATGCCTTGGATAGCGTAACGACGATAAAGTATCGAAAATCAGCCCACCCCCAAAATGATAAACAAGCGATAATCTACCCTCACTAGTCCCATACCTAGAAGACATAAATCATCAAAATGTCTACCCACTAGTCCCATACCTAGAAGATATCCTAAAATATAGGGAGAGCATCAACACCCAACAACCCGTCATCACAAAGGCAATTACTAAAACCAATAAGTCACATAAATAAGCACAATTAATCAATGTACCAAACTACGCATGATAGCCCAATTCTATTAAATCTTAATTTAATTATCACATTGGCAAAACAACCAATTAATCTCATTTAATTATTTTAAATTAAATACACCGAGATTACATCATTAACACATCATATTTTCAATTTCATCATCTTAACACAAATCACGTGTGTTATACTCCCCCAAATCAATTAATTCAAGACTAGGGTTTTTCTACATGCAACCTAAATCAACAAAACCCAAAATTCACTCATGAATCCTACGCACCCAATGGTTATTCATATTATTCATATTACGAGATTTCATAAAAACACGCCCAAGTTTTATGTGTCCACTTTCTCTAATTACATTCCTAATTGATTTTAAGAAAAACATGAGATTAAAGTTTAGGAAACACTTAAAACGCATTATACTAAAGGAAATGAATAGAGTATTTATGCCCGAGTTAAGATTGATTTGAGAATATGAATAGAAATATGGATTCCGCTTGAAAAATTAGCAAAGAGGAGTTCTTGGACAATCTTGATTAAACCCCTAATTAAACCTATAAATCTTGTGTCAAAACTTGTGACAAAAACTTGATCTTGTTGAAGGTTGATGATTATGGTGGAGAGGAAAATCTTTTGGAAGATCTTTCTGATGAAAAACATGGGAAAAAGTGTTTATGAGAAGTCCCCTTACGGATTATAAGTCTTATATAACAATTAAGGGTCCTAATTCCAATCCAACTCTAAAATCTGACTGAATCGCGCAAAAACTGGGCATGGTCGATCGATTGACTAAAAGGGTCGATCTATCGACCCTACAAAAAATCTGACATTTCCACCACGAAAATTACATAAGGAAAATATTAAAAAGTCCATTAAAAATTCGTTTTAAATCCAATTTCAATTCCGCTTGAAGTTATATTCTTCTAAAATCATAACCAATATATATTGTACTATTAAAAATAATAAGATCCAAAAATTTATTTTTCTCAAAAATCCCAATTAATTAATTAAATTAAAAAAAACACGGGGTGCTTTATTATTCCTTATTAGCAAAGAATTTTGTCCTCGAAATTAGACGAAGCATACACGTCAAGCACGAATTGCGCAACATAAAATAAGGCTCATATATGCCTACCCATACCATGATCGGGCGCCCATATACCCAATCCTACGCGTTCGTAACTCCTATATATATAAGTATCTAAGAAAGTAACGACATCCCACTGTGACACCCCGACTAATTAAATCAGGGTAGCTACTCCTTTATTAAATTAATACAAAATGTCAAGTTGGTTCAGTTCATAGCATCACTGTCGAAAACATTTTTATTAATTACTAGCCACCTAATATTTAAAAAGTGAGTTGTCAATTTTAATTAAATCCGATTATCATGCAATAAGTAAATTATGAAATGCTAACACAAGCACCACAACACAAGGACAATAGAGTAACCATAAAATAGTAATGAGTCTGGAGGAATATTCCTCACACAATCCAAATGCTGAAATAAACAAGTACCAAGTCTGTATCACTAAATTAATTACAACCCAAATTCTTGAAATAACTGAATTAAATAAAGTGTCTCTAAAAGGAAATAGGGCGACATGCCCAACAGATGAGGAAAATCTAGTAACATAGAGTCAAGATCGAAAGTGGAGGCGTCTACTGTCAAAGTCCTGTAACTTCCACGGCAGCTACAGTCCGTCACCTGAATGGAACTCCTATGCATGGTGTCCTTGTGGCTGGGCACCTAAAAGATTTTTACAAAAATATATTTGAAAGAAAACGGGTCAGAGTCCGATTGTGGAAAACAGTTTAAAATATAGCAAGTGTTTTAATGACATTAAAACAATGAATGCAAAATACATGTTAGGACGTGCTCTCACATGAAATACTCACCTCTCGACTATTTCTGCACTCCTAACGTACCCGTACCCATTCTAATGATTCTCATATCTAACTAGTCCAAAATAAATTCTAGTATTTCTATACGATACATGCTTTGATTCCAACATCATTAATAAACTAGAGAGATTTACATTAATTCTTCGTTTCCCAATTATTAGCATTACTAATATACTAGAGATCATCCATTTTATCTTTACATAACGTTGCTATAATTATACTCACATTTAATCAAGATAGTTCATTTCAATTAACAGTATATTATTCTCATCACAAATATACATTACTAGCACCCCGAGACTAAGCTGCGGTGCACACATACTCTGCTATCCAATCCCGGTACATCACGTACATAAGGACCACGCATTTCGAATCTCTCAGGAATCGTTTTCAAATAACAACATTCACACAAAATGGAGGCGAACATAGTTCACATCACATGGATCACGCACATACCTACGCTCCCATGATCAACAGACTTATTAACTTCTCAATAAGTCCTTCTCTGACCTATGCCCTCGAGGTACCAATCTAAACCCCCCCGTAGGCACACAAAGATTAGATGGCCCTAATCGAACGCAAACCTCCCATGATAGCAAGTATGGTAGGTATGTTATACACATAAAACCACATATACTAAGCATTCGCACATCTTAGATATCTCGTATTATTAATATAGGTATACTTCTCATTCTTATACCGTCATTTAGTGTTATACGATCACAAGTCCCCGATTTGTATATTAACGTTATCAACCCTTCTCACGTCATAATTAGGTACTCGTTTTCTACTCCACAATTGACATCCGATTTTATTATAAGGTTCTAAGTTCTACTCCTCAACGTACCCAATTCTCACAATTATACCAACTAATTAATAAGGGAAGGTTAATACGCCAATTAAATAAGTCTACGAAACGTTTGAAATGAAATCAGGCCAAAAAGGCCATTCTGTCAACTCGTTAGAAGTCTCGTTCGAACGAGGTCGTTCGAACGAGTTCGTTCGAACGAAAGGCTTAGAACGAACTACCAACTCATTAGAAGGGACACTGTCATCTCGTTCGAACGAGGTCGTTCGAACGACCTGGGCAAGTCTTCTAACGAGATGGCAGTTTGAGCCCAAAAATTTCCCCAATTCGTTTTTCTTCAATTTCTCACCCTTAAATCCATACTAAGATCATCCCAATAGTATTTTAACGTTATTAAACTACTCTAAGTCCTCCTAGGTCACTCTTTAACATATATATGGGGTCAATGCTTCCTAAATTAACATATAATCATCAAAATTTCCCAAATCTTGTCCCAAACCCTATAAATATGAACCCAGAATTTAATGTCTACCATTACTCCTTATAAATCCGTTTTTACATCATCAAAAGATACATTTCGTATATGAAATTCATCCGATAACATTCTACATGCAATCCCTATACCATATTATGAATTCTACCTCAAATTTCATGGGTTTTCATCAAACTTCCAAAATAAGACAAATATTCAATTCTAAGCATGGAAGAAACATTCGCTTAAAATTAATGTAATTAAACCACTTGCCTTAGATGTTCTGATTTGATGTTGAAGGATTGAAGGTTGATTCTCCTCCCTCTCTCTACAAATTTCTTCCAAAGATGGTGAAGGTGGCTAGGGTTTCCTTTTTGGAACTTCTTCCAACTCCTCCCTATAACTCCCGTAGCCCTCTAACTTCCCAAATACTGATAATGGCTTAGTGGGTTCTTTTCTAATATAAAAATAACCTCTAAAATTCGTGGGATTTAATTCCCCTATTTTTAAAATTACCAAACTACCCTTTTGGGTTGCCGGTGTGGCCTAAAAATGCCCCCGGACCCAAACTAAACCCCCGGCTAGTGTTTTCTGTCTATTTTGACCCTTCTGAACACGTTGGCGCACTCAAAATGACCATTCGGTTGATAAAAATAAAATTCACTTTTTAATTCAATTAATTACGTTCCTGACACGCGCGTCCCAATTAAATTTCCCAAATTGTCGTATATCTACCTCGTGACAATTTAGACATCATCAATACTCATATATTACCATACATACTCGGAAATAATAAATTTTTAACATCATAATCAAATACCAACTCACATCTCGTTAGTATTTATACCCGGATTAATTTCCAATTAATTCTCATTTAATTTAATTAATCCCTTAAATAAATATTAATAAAATTAAGGGGTATTACACCCACGCTCTATAATCGGATCTTCACTCGATACTATCTCCAACAATCATCACGACACTTAACTCCTTAAGACAAATTACATTGCTACTTAAATATTAGAGGTACCCCCAATTCATGCCAACGATTTCTCCAAAATAAATCCTTATATCCAAAATTAAATGCTAGGGATTCTCACATCAAGATCTCTGTCTCTAACCTCAATGCCTATAACATCCTTAAAAATACAACTCTCTATCTCCAAGAAACACATCTAACACATATGCTAGACCCTTTACCTTAAGGAGTATGAGTCAATAAAGAGAATCAAAGATCGGTAACGCGGAAGCTAAACGGACTCACAACCTATGAGACCTAAGACCATGCTCTGATACCATCTGTCACAACCCTCCTAATTCTGGCATCGACCGCAACCAAAACTAAGTCGTGCGTGAGTCAATAAAATACCATTCTTAGCATGAGACAAATATGAGACATAAATAAATCAATCCTCAAGATAAATAATTGAATCAAATTCAATTGATAAAAACAAATAAATGATAAAAGATCCATCACATGCTTACATCCAAATGAAAAAAAATCTCTAATAGTATAAAACTGAATAAAACCATACAACTTTGGAACCTAATGGCCCAATCAAAGCCATAAACTGTGTCTCAAAGTACATACGAAGGAATGGAAAACTAAACTAAATCAACATGCATAAGTAGAGCAACTCCAGCTGCACCTCCAAGAAAATCCTCAAATAACTCTATGCATCTTCTCCAATTACTAATTCCTGAAAAGTTTGTCAACGCACGAAGTCAGAGCCCTGTGCATGAATACATACTACTCCCCTCAAATAGGATCCTTGAATCCAGACAGTAGAATTATACGCAATAAATATAACAATAGAGTATTTGAATAAAACGAGATAGTTAAACGCGATAAATGTAAAACCATCTACCCGCAGGAATCCCCATTTAAAAAGAACACACCAATATGATTTTAAATTCCAAAGTCTTGCGGAGTTAATCTTTTATTAATTAACCCTAATTACCAATTTTTTCAATTATTTATGTTCTTACTTCAATAATTATTAGGTATGATGGTCCTCCCACCTCGGGTGATAATTCACCAAAATTCATTATAGCGGTCCTCCCGCCACGGGTGATTTCTCCACCAAAATACACATCCCCTCGTCAAAACGCCGGTTGGCCCGTTTAAACTATCAGCCCTCACTGATTGACAAGGTTCCACACACGACACGACATAAAATGTCGGCTGACCGGTTTAAACTATTGGCCCTCGCTGATTGGGTTGCCAATATATTTTAATACCCGCCATATTATCTTAGATATTAATCCACAATTTTCTCATATTCACAATTTCAAATTACCCCACCCTTTTATCGATGTGAGATCCTCAAAATACCACTTAGTCCCATACCTAAGGGTCCCCAAGTTATCAATACGTCTTATCCTATGTATAGGATGAAATTATAACATAAGCCTCGACCTAGTCTCATGCCTATGCTAGCGTAACGACGATAAAGTATTGAAAATCAGCCCACCCCCAAAATGATAAACAAGCGATAATCTACCCTCACTAGTCCCATACCTAGAAGGCGTAAATTATCAAAAGGTCTACCCACTAGTCCCATACCTAGAAGGTATCCTAAAATATAGGGAGAGCATCAATACCCAACAACCTGTCATCACAAAGGCAATTAATAAAACCAACAAGTCACATAAATAAGCATAGTTAATTAATGTACCAAACTATGCATGATAGCCCAATTCTATTAAATCTTAATTTAATTATCACATTGGCAAAACAACCAATTAATCTCATTTAATTATTTTAAATTAAATACACCGAGATTACATCATTAACACATCATATTTCTAATTTCATCATCTTAACACAAATCACGTGTGTTATACTCCCCCAAATCAATTAATTCAAGACTAGGGTTTTTCTACATGCAACCTAAACCAACAAAACCCAAAATTCACTCATGAATCCTACGCACCCAAGGGTTATGAATATTATTCATATTAAGAGATTGCGTAAAAACAAGCCCAAGTTTTATGTGTCCAGTTTCTCTAATTACATTCCTAATTGATTTTAAGAAAAACATGATATTAAAGTTTAGGAAACACTTAAAACGCATTACACTAAAGGAAATGAATAGAGTATTCATGCCCGAGTGAAGATTGATTTGAGAATATGAATAGAAATATGGATTCCGCTTGAAAAATTAGCAAAGAGGCATTCTTGGACAATCTTGATTAAACCCCAAATTAAACCTTTAAATCTTGTGTCAAAACTTGTGACAAAAACTTGATCTTGTTGAAGGTTGATGATTATGGTGGAGATGAAAATCTTTTGGAAGAGATTTATGATGAAAAACTTGGGAAAAAGTGTTTATGAGAAGTCCTCCTACGGATTATAAGTCTTATATAATAATTAAGAGTCTCAATCCCAATCCAACTCTAAAATCTGACTGAATCGCGCAAAAACTGGGCATGGTCGATCTATTGACTAAAAGGGTCGATCTATCGACCCTACAGAAAATCTGACAGTTCCCCCACAAAAATTACATAAGGCAAATATTAAAAACTCCATTAAAAATTCATTTTAAATCCAATTTCAGTTTCTCTTGAAGTTCTATTCTTCTAAAATCATAGCCAACATATTTTACTATTAAAAATAATAAGATCCAAAAAAATATTTTTCTCAAAAATTCCAATTAATTAATTAAATTAAAAAAACATAGGGTGTTGCATTATTCTCACAATGAACCTATTTTTTGTTATGTCAAGTCATCGAACAAGTCATTCTATGAATATTTTTAAGTAATTTTAGTGCTCTTTCTATATTTATTCTATTTTGTTGGTTCACCTCAGTTGCCATTGGCGTATTTGAAGCCTCCTCTTCAACCGTCTCATGGACATTTCCTCATTCCATATCTCACTATATGTAATAAACCACGTTTATAGAAACATGTATATAACATTTATTTATAATATAATGGTTAGTCATAAGTTAGTAAAATAACTCACGATACATTCCTTATGCAACTTCCAAATCTATACACTATAAATACAAAATATAAACCTAAAGAATTAATACCAAGTGTTATGCCCCTTCCCCACTGGCATGATAAAACTAAATATACCACATATAAATTCATTTTTCCATAAAACTAATACAAATTGAGATAATCTTAAATTTTAAATGCGGAATTTTAAAAACCCAACATTTTTTAAGGAGGCATAATAAAAACAAACTTCACAACAAACTAATTATGATTATAACTATTATGTTATTCAAAACTAAAACCCCCCGTTATTACCCGACCAACACCCTAGACCTGGTTGTGGAAACTTTAATACCTAAAAACGTAAACATATAAAAAGTGAATTTAAAAGCTCAGTGAATATACTCCATCTCTATCGAGTCAAATACTATACTTTCATCTCATATATATATAAACATCTCCAGTTTTTTCGAGATAAGACTGTA
Source organism: Sambucus nigra (assembly GCA_949130495.1). Taxonomy (NCBI): domain Eukaryota; kingdom Viridiplantae; phylum Streptophyta; class Magnoliopsida; order Dipsacales; family Adoxaceae; genus Sambucus; species Sambucus nigra. Next base: position 285,417,804 of record OX422207.1, on the reverse strand, counting down.
CAAATATCCATAGTTTTATAAACACAACATCTCTTGACCGTAGGCTATAAAGACATTGATCGGTTTCAATAACCCAGCCTCTCTTGAGTTACATAGTAACCCAACATATCTTGACTTTTATAAAGATCTAATAACCTAACATATCCTGACTTTTATAAAGACATAACATCTCTTTATAGTATATACATATCATATCGATAATCAACTCAGTGAGTACACTCAACTTAGATGCGTGTTTGCGTATTCTTTCCCTTATTAGTCGGAGACGAAGTCACCAACATCATATCAAAACCTAACAAAATAAGACAATCAATATTCAGTAAAAAATGTTTAAATTTCATTAACTTACTTATTTAACTAAATTATAGCACACATTCATATGCCTTCCTATATTTATAATAAACTATAATTCCCACATTCACTTCATTTAAATATTATTGAATGATAACACTTTAAATTCTAGAATAATAGTAATCCGTGATCACAAGAGGTTAATCTGTCATGAATTCACTTGAATATTACACTAATAATGCTTAAATAATAATTTAGGAAATTAATATATAAATTCATACCAACATATTCCTTAAATTGAGTATACCGACTTTAGTCTTAGTTAACATAGTCAATTCTAAATAGATTACCCCATAAAATCAACATTTGGTTAATATGGGCCTTGATGAGTTGAACAACAATATAATCTATCTTTTTTGAGGAGGAAGATAGACATTACCCCCAAGTTCATTAATAAAAAACGTAAAGAAGCCCTACTATGGTGGCTTTTACAAAAAAAAAAACGAATGGATGACTTTATAACAAGTCACGTTTACAAAGAAAAACCAAAGAAGACAAAATAAGCCTTAGCTAAAAAAGAGAGACTATATAAATAGCCCCCCTTACAATAATTAAAGAAGAAGAAAGAAGGAAAATTAAATATATTTAATCAAATAATCGTGTTCCTTATGCGTCGTAACGCAAGTTTTGTTTTAGGCTTCATATTTCATTTTACTTAGATAACCTTATAAAGAATACGCTAGTTAATAGGAGCCCTAAAATGACTAACCCAAAATAAATAAAAAGTAAAATCTAAATCGGTAAAAATGATCGACACAACTCAATAAACAAATTTAATTAAGGAATAATTACATTAGAACTTAATCTGAATTTTCTAGGATTGTTCTTCTTCCGAGAACATAACTTTTCTATTCCTTCTCTTAACTTTCTCCATGCTTCCCTTTTGTTGCTACAAGATATCTCATATGCAGGAACACACAGTACATCATATCAATGAAACTACTTAAGCTCATTTTCCCTTTCAACCCCATTTCCTTAACTTAAGCAAAATTCTACATTAATACCTTAACTTTATCTTATTATTTTTAACATATAAAAATTAATTCTTTTAACATATATTTAATTAAGGATTCAAAAATACATGATAAGCTATAAAGTATATACATAAAACATATAAAATAATCTTGTACTCTACCCCTTAATTATGTAATAATTCACCTAATTCAAGCAAAATGAACACTACGTTTTTTAAAGCGGCGTGATGATATTTGGAAGGTTACATTGCAATTAATCAAGCACTCAAGTTTCCATTGGCAAATGACCTAGGGAAATTTTTGTTGGGTTCTATTGTTATAGGCTGTTGGTTTGACTCATTATCTATTTTTATTGCATATAATGACACAGGATTCCCTTCGGTAAAAACTAATCTCATTTATTCTTTTCCATTTTAATGTTCTTTAGTCATTTCCCATGTTTAATTTCATGTCGCCTAATGCTTGACATACATTTTTAAAGTAATAAATGATTATAAAATTTTAAACTTTGGATCCTTTATATTAGCTTTAGGGTTATATTTAGTCCAATGATTCATTTTCCCATTTCCATCTTCATCATCAAAATTTTCCACATTTTTCATTATATAAATGATATGGAATATCTTCGTCATTATTAACTACCTCATTTACACCTTGCGCCCCCCCAAAAATTTTGTTTCTTTTGTACTTCCTCATTTATAATTTCTTTAGAAAACTTATCATCACCTTCCTTTTAAATGATGTAATATATAATTTTATGTGCTTCAAAACCTTATATAATCTACCCATCACATATATATCAACATATATGTAATATCATTAAGTGTTTTTTTTTTATAAATATTAGGATGTTTTCCCTCAGTTTGGTAGTAATACTAATTTAATGTAAGGAGAGGAAATCAACTCATACCATTTAGACTTTTTGCAAAATGTGAAAATACTATTTTTTTTCCAAATATCAAAATAAGTTGTATATTATTGTTTCCATTGTTTTTTACAACCTTTATCACCAACTTATCACTTTTGTTTCTAATCTCATGCAATTTATCGAAAATGTATTTTACAATGCGATCTAGTAGACACCAACCTAATATTTTGTGGTAGTCTCAAATTAAATAAAATACACCCCCCATATATATATATTATAGTTTTGATATGTAATTAATGTTTATATGTAACTAAATTATTTAATGAAATATTTATATTCATAAAAATGAACTCCATTTCTTTTCTAATATGCATCAACTATAGGTGTGGCAAAAATTCTCCACGAGTTCAGGTTAATTGGGTACTTCCCTCAATAAGGAGGGGATGTGGGTCAATTATAATCTTGATTTGGCTTTGGAGTAGGTGCAAGGAGCGACTTCCCACCCTATGGGGTTCTCGGGTATTTTCCTTGCATGGATCCCCAAGATATTATATATTTTTTTAACGCTACGTATATAAATACTGGGGTTAATTATGCGGATATGCAACGAACTTTACACATTTTTCCACTTTGGTATATTATCTTTTTTTTGGTGGATATAACACTAAACTTTCATTTTGTTTCCAAAAACTTAAAACCATTAATTATTCTCTAACAGTTTACTGTTGTGGCATGCAATTGTTAACAAAGCGTTAAAAAATGTGGTGTGTCATTTATTCTAACCAAGGATATAAAATGTCCAAATTCAAACACTTTTAAATTCAATGTGAACAACACTAAACCCAATCAAACATCAACTGTCAAAGAATTAAATAATTTACTATCAAACGATCCCCCGAAATTCTTAAAGAATTTTATTCAACGGAATTCCCAAATCTCGAGAATCCTCAAACCGCCTCCAAAATCCTCGAACCTCAAGCCACTGCCGAAATCCTCAAAACTCAAACCATCTAAAAAAAAACTATGTCATACTAAAGAAGGCATGTTTCGTGTTATCTAAGTCCTAATTATCTTTGAAAAACATGATCTAGAATAGTCCGGTTATATGGTAAATGTAGACTTCGTACAATAGGTCACAAACAAGCCAAATTTAATTTAATCCAAATTTTATTTTGACAAATTAGGTGAACCTAAACATGTAAGATAAGTCTAAATAGAATCAAACAAACCAGAAGACAGGATATGACGAAAAAAATTCCTTTTGGGAAAAACCTTATTTTCAGCACTATTACAACTAGGTATTATAGAATGACATAAATAGACTTGTAGACTTAGACAACACTAAGTTTTGCTGTTATGTCTTCCTTCCATGTTGTTGAAAAAAATAGTGCAAATCTAGCAATGCCCCACAACAACCTCCACTTTCCTCGGTGTCCGCTGATTTGCCTTAGGAAACTCTTTTTCTATCAGCAATGAAGCATAATCTCCACAAGGATTAGAACTTGTGATGTGTTTTTCAAGGTTAAATAAAGTGATCACAAAACATCAAAGGGGTTTGGATTTAAAAAATCAATGTTCTTGAGCACAAAAACATATGTAAAAGGCTTGCAAATAATGCGGGCCCGTCTCTCTTAAATAGGGAGAAAAATATCCAAGAGATAGACTTGAAAGGATTGTGTTTGAAATCAAGTAAAAAACATTTTTTTCTAGCTCGTCTAAATGAGGCACATCTCGTTTGATAAAAGTAATTGATCTCGTTCAAACCGCTTCTAACGAGATGTCCAAAGAGAAAACAATAGATGCTAGAAGTGGACAAAACCAATCCCGTTCGAAGTTTGTTCGAATCTATTTTTTCAAGGTATGTGACCTCATTCAAACGACATCCAAATGTCGTTCTAACGACTTTGCAAATTTAAAAAATGATTTTGGAAAATATTTTGTTTTCAAACACGATTTAAAATAACCCTAAACATATGTAAACACAAAATCAACCTCATATACCTTCTCCATATGTTATAGTCACGAAATTAAATCTTCGATCTTCGATTGTCGCATTCAGCCACTAACTTGTTTTCACTTGAAGTCTTGGGAATATTCATGATGGAAAAGTGGGTGTATTGGAATATGCCAAGCTTAAAATATGATGAGCAATTAAAAATCTTTCTCTTACAAATCTCCCCTTAAGATAATATCGAAAAAACACAATATCGAAAAAATAGCCCTTAAGATAAGTTCAACTCATAGCCCTCCCAAAACCTAAAAGGAAAAGGAATTTGTGACTTTATCATCAGCTCAAAATCTTCATCGTGTAGTCCCTGAAATCATCATTGCAAAAAAGAGACCAATATGAAGCAAATGAAATATCATGATGCATGGAGTTTAAACAAAACAAAACTCTCCCTTAATATGTTCTCCCCTTGAATTTGTTCTCCCTCTTTTTGTATGTAATAGACAAAGGTTTAGAAGCTAATATTGAAAAGTTAGCATAATGAGAATCCAAATTTTAAATAACATAATAAGTACAGAGATTTAAGCGTATGTGATGAAACATTAACAAAATAACCAACTATTTTTGATTTTTTTTGAAATTTTTGAGTATAAAAAATACATAAAATACAAACAAGCACACCATGGAATAGCATGGAAATATCCGAATCATTAAAATGAAAGTAAGGGGTGTGAACTTAATGCACAAAAAAGTCCACATAAGCCTATGTAGAGATGATGAATGAGGTCAAAGAGACACTCCTAAAGAAAGAACTCAATTCAACCTTTGGTGTAAAAATATTGAACAAAGTGAAATTGACTCAACTCATACAAAATGGCATGAATTTTAATGATCCTGAAATAAATAATGCCAATCTATTTAATATTTTTTGGAGGAATTCTATTGTTCAAGCCCATATATATTTAACTTATAACACCCTCAAAATCTGATATTTTAAGCATAAACTCTCAATTTTTTTTGAAGGAATCATATTTCTCATTTTTAATGAATCATCAATGAAACAAAATTTGCCTTGGCACTTCTATTTTTATGTTTCGAACACACTCTTAGGATCTTGCCAATGGTGGTCTTTAACGCAAAGAAGATTGTTTCTTTCATAGCTCCTTTTCATTTCTTAAACATAAATCAATCAATTTTTCGGTAAGAAATCTGAGCAATAATTTTTACATGCACAATTAATTCCCAGTACATTTGTTCGTTATTGAGAATGATTAAGGTGAGAAAATCTTATTTGACATGTTATAAGCAAGCACAAAATTCAAAAGTCCGTGCATGTGTGGAATAAAAGAAATATATTGAGTCTATAATGAATGAAATAATCAACAATGAGCAACGCAATGCTAAACATGCATTATTAAGCACACAAAAAATGAAGCCAAGTTTCATAACACCATGATTAAGTTACGTGAATGGATGGAATGAAATTTTTATTCAAACATCTTAAATGAGCATCCATATAGAGTGTAAAACAACACACAAAATATTTTTGAATTTTTTATCAAAAACAAAATTTTTTGAAATTTTTCTAAAATAAAAGAAAATCTTTTTGAATTTTTCAATATATACACATAAGAATACAATATAGTAGTAGGGACAAATTATAGCAATGAGTAAATCACCCTATACTAGAAAAATACACGAACTCAATCAATGGAACACATACCCAAAGACGTTTGAAGATCCTCATTTCTAAGTGAATCTAAAGGTTTAGTGAAAATGTCGGCCAATCGATGTTCGACACTTACGAAGCTTAGAGAAACAATCTTCTCCTCAATAATATCATGAATAATGTGCTCATAAATCCTAATGTTCTTAGTACGAGAATATTGGAGGGTATTACGAGAAATTTAGATTGCACTCATATTATCGCATGAAATATTCATTGTGCCTTGAATAATTCCATAATTCTCCAACATTTTCTTAATCCAAAAGAGTTGTGTGCAATAAATACCGATGGCTATGTGCTTGGACTCCGTCATGGATAAAGAAATGGTGTTTTGATTTTTTCTCAATCATGAGACATGGGCACTCCTAAAGTAAAAACATCCATCGATGTGCTTTTATAACCATCAACATCCCTGGCCTAATCGGCATCCAGATAAGCCCAAAAATAGTCATCGGTATAAAAGTAATAACAAATGGCAAAAGAAAGAATTTCACTCACGTATTTGATGATACGTTTAAGTGAAAGTAAGTGTGACGCTTTTGGGGCTGCTTGGTGCCGTGCACAAACTCCAACACTAAAGGTGACATCGGGATGACTATCCGCCAAGTAGAGGAGACTACCAATCATACTCCTACAAAGTATTTTCCCTACGTCCGTATATAAAGTGTCATTGCTAAGCTTTATCGATGAACTCATGGGTGTGCGAGGGTTCTTATTGGAGTCCAAACCAAACTTCTTCACTAGATCCCTAATATATTTAGATTGAGATATAAATATCCCATTATCGATTTGATGCATTTGGAGACCTAGGAAGAAAGTAAGTTCACAAACCATGCTCATCTCAAATTCACTCTTCATCTCCTCCTCAAAAGTGTGATCATGTTGAGAACACATGGATATAAAGACTATGTTGTCCATATAAACTTGGGCAGCTAAGATAGAACCACCACTCTCTCCTAACAAATAACATCATATAAACCCCCCTCTTTTGAGGCCATGAGATAAGTGATACAAATTTATCCTTTCATACTAATCACGTGGTGCTTACTTTAAACCATATATGGCCATCTTTAGGGAAAAGACGTGTCCCTACTACTTTGGGTCTTCAAATCCCTTTGGTTGTTTCATGTAGACCTTCTCCTGAATAATGCCGTTGAGAAAGGCACTCTTGACATCCATTTGGTAAATCTTAAACCATAGATGACATGCTATGGAGAGTAGTAAATGGACAGACTCAAGCCAGAAATAGGAGCGAATGTCTCATCAAAGTCTATGCCCTCAATTTATGCATAACCTTGAGAGGCCAACCTATCCTTATTGCGAACCATGTTACCTTTATCATCCATATTATTTTTGTACACCCATTTAGGATCAATCACATTTGTCTTGCGAGGTCGGGGGAATAATTCCCAAACATCTTTCTTTCTAAATTGAAGCACCTCATCTTCCATAGCACATATCTAATGCTCCTCCTTGAGTGCTTCCTTCACATTATTGGGCTCTATTGTGTAAGTGTAGAAAAAGTAAATAATTTCATTCTCTAGTTCAACGCGAGTCTTGACACCTAGTATGGGATCACGAAGTATATCAGTAGGGTTAAGACTCTTTTGAACCCAAGAGGGTGGATTCTCTATATCAAGAGTGGAGTCCACCATGGTGGTGTGGGGAATAATGAGATCGTCACCACACATAAGACCATAATAATTAGACGGATCTAGTTTATCTTATCTAATCACAATGTTTATCAATTCCATGATCATAGATCTTTTAAGCTTAAACACCCTATAGGCTCTTGGAATCGATAAATATCCTAAAATATTCCCTCATCGCTTCTAGAGTTGAACTTCCCCAAGTCATCTATATATTTAAGGATATAGCAAGGACTTACAAAAACTCAAAAATACGATAGGTTGGGTTTCTTACATATCTACAACTCATATGGAGTGTGAAGTGTGTGCGGACGAAGATAAATCCTATTCACTATATGACATGTGGTGTTAATCGCCTCCGCCCAAATATGCTTAGGCAAATTCCTACCAATAAGCATGGACCTAGACATCTCTTCACTTGTTTGATTCTTGATCTCAACAATCCCATTTTATTGAGGAGTATGAACATTCAAAAACTACTGTTTAATGCCAACTTCATCATAAAAGCCATCAACTTTGGATTCTTTAATTCAGTGCCATTGTCACTACAAATACGATTTATAGTGACACCATGTTGATTAAAAAATGATGTTTGGTTGTTAGAGACTCAACAACACCGGACTTTTCTTTAAGAAATCAAATGATAAAATATCTCAAAAAGTCATCAATTATCACTAGGACATACTTCTTACCACCGATACTCTCCGTACATATGGGACCTAAAATATCCATGTGTATTGTGACACTTCGCCTAAATAAATACCGGGTGATCAGTCCTATATCAAATTTAAAATAGGAATCTTAGGGGTTCATTCTTAGCATCATTTCCGAAAACTTTTTAAAACTTTGCTAACCACCTAGTATTCAAAAATACGGACGCCAAATTTTATCTTTTTAATTAAACAATTAAATATGCATGCTAAATAACAAATAAACCATACATCCAAACCATGAGTCTAAAACATTACTAAACGAATAAATGACCCGCCGAATAAACAATCAGCTCAAAATCCCAATATAATAATCCAATAAATGAATACTTAAACCATATACCGAGTTTAAAAGTAAAAGGTTAAACATGCCCTGAATGAATCTACAACTAAGATAAGAATCCTAATATAGGAATAAAGAAATGATACGTCTAAATCAAGTTCTGCAACCATCCACAATGTTGCAGCTGCATAACCCTGTAATAGATAAGTCAACTATGGCATCCCTGTGGCTGGATACCTGTTAATATACATATACGTATACATAGACAAGAGAGAAGAAGTACAAGAAACAGGTCAGAGCCCGATTTATAAAAATATTTAGCAAGCATTTTATTGCAATAAATGAAATGCCTGGTATATAATGTTCATAATTGCTTTTATGGTCACACTCTCTTGAGGACAATATTACCCCTCTTCTATAGTGCACCCCTATCGCATTCATTTATTCTGCCTAGTCGTTTCTCTATCCAACTAGTCCATAACATCTATATAACTAACGCACTAATCCTCCCGTCGCAAGTTAATCATGCTTTTATGATTAGAACTACATATGTAAATTCTCAGCTTTATGAATATTTTTAAATATTACCTCAATACTGTCAATACTTAGTTACATACTCTCTCTCTCTCTCTCTCTCTCTATATATATATATATATATATATACGTACTAAATATGACATTAGTTCAACCCAATGTTATTACTACCTACGTTCACTCTAGAATACCTATATCACCCATACGATACGATATCAAAATAGTTTGTACCGAAAAGTCAGTTACGTTCATTATTTGTATGGTTAATTCTTTTCTCACTAAGATTATTTTACTTATCATGACATTCACCTCTACTAATTACACACAGTAGAATTCTTTACCAGTGTATATATTTAATCACACACACACACACACACACACACACACACACACATATATATATATATATATATATATATATATATATTCTAATTCCGCACCCCTAAATTAAGATCTCTTGGCGCAATGTATACTCTGTTATCGTGTCCCAGTGCATTACTCACTGCATGGAGGACTACTATTCATTCCAGATTTTATTATTATTCCTGTCTACTTAATTCACACAGTAGATATCATCACAAGTACATGTATATATATAAGCACACTATCTTATATAAATATACTATACTACACTTCGAGACAAAGCTGCGGTGCCTGCATACTCTGCTATCATGTCCCGTTGCATCACTCATTGCATAAAGGACTATAGGTTCAATCTCTCGCGAACCATAAAAAAACACACATATTGGAGGCGAACATAGTTCCAAGCCGATGGGCTATGCACATACCTACGCACCCATACGACCGTCATCACTATTGTTCTCGCAGATATCCCGTACCTAAGTTCTATGCTCTAGTAATATAATTCAATATCCCACCCGAAGGATCCTCAAGGCATGATTGTCCACAACGCGTAACCTCCACTCGATAGCAAGTAGCATAGGTATGTCATCCACATAATAAAATAATCAAATAGGTATTCACGCACCATATTAAAATCTTAGGTAATCACACAACCTTTCATTGTTTTAGGTATTCACACAACCTATCATTGTTTTAGGTATTCACGTAGTCTATTATCACTTTTCTATTGGATTATGTATTCCCACATCTATATATATAATTCCCACATTCATATATATATATATATATTCCAATTATTAACGAGTTCGCTCGTATTAAGTACGATCCAATACGAAAATAGCTACATCCCGCTATTTAATATAATTCATAGGATGGTATATCCCACCTCATATATACCCTATTAAGTTCATATTAATCTCACAAAGGTCCCTAAAAATTTGGGTTCCAATTCGGGAAAGTTTCATCTCTAAATAAAACTCCAAGGGCATTTTAGACATTTCAAACCTTATGCCTAAATAATAATTTCTACATAGAAGTGTACTACTCTCCATTAGCTACGCATGGCCTCAAATGGCACGTAAATCCGAATTCGTATGACACAACTAAGCTCATTCAAAGTTATGCTAAAAATCAAATAACTCGTTCCGTCTTTAAGGGTATTTCAGACCGTTTAATTTTTGTATCTAATTAAAAACATTCACAGGACAGCGTAATACTCTTCGCTATCTACGCGTGGCCACGAACGGCACACTAATCCGAGTCCGTATGCCAAAAGTTAGGGCATCATAAAGATTCACCTAAAAGAAGATAAAAAAAAACCTTTCTTAAAAATTTTCCCCACATTCTACCGAGTTTAATAAATTACTATTTTGAGGCATTTTGGAGTAGTTTTGGAGGAAGCGCGTGAGAGAACAAAATGTAGAAAATGGGATTTTCTACATGGTCACGTGAACAGAATCGCCATTAAAGCTCCAAAACCTGCGATTATGCCCAGATCTTTTACCGCAAAAACCTCCCAAGATTCATCCTAAATCCGCCCAAACTTTCTCATTAACAATTTGTTCCAACAATATCACTAATGGAGATTCAAAATCCAAGATCTAATCATGTTATTTACTTCTCAAATTAAGTAATAATATCACTATTAACCCAATTTCTCACAAAATTAGAAATCCCTCATTAATGGTTATTCTTCATCTTCTTCACCATAAACCCAAAAATTTCAATTCAAATTCCTACATCCAAATTTCCAGAATTAATTGACATAATTACAACAATTTACATCATTAACTACAACTCAAATTAAAGCAAGAAAATACTTGCCATGGTGGATTAAATCCGACGATCCCATGTCGAAGTTCTTGCCCGGATTGCGCTTATCAGCCTTCTTTCCTTCTTCTTTCTTTTTTCTCCTTTCTCTCCTCTCTAAACCCTTTGTGTTTTGGAATAACTCATGCCTTCCCAACACACTTAAACCTAGGTTAAAATCCCTCAATCCCGTAATTAAGCCTATTATCCAATTAAAAATGACTAAAATGCCCCCGTATGGGCTCGTCATGTTTAAAAATGCCCCAAGACCCATTTACTACCACCGGTTACTCTTTTTCGACTATCTCGACCCTTATGGAGTCAACCGTGCACTCAAAATTATCATTTGAGATACTTTATAAAAGTTTCCAATTTCAACCTCAAAATGCGACACATGTGAAAATTTTCAATAACCCTAATTAATTTAAATTTCTAAATCCCCAAATATAAATGAAGGTTCTAAATCTCCTAATTCAATAATTTCTCCAATTTAAATAAATTAAATCACCAAATTAAATAAATTTCAAATCACTAATTTAATTAATTTATATATTCTCTAAAATATGGGGTGTTACATATATCAACTCTAAAACACGAGAGGTGGTAATGGTATTTTACTTCTTATGGGGACACTTGATATTTGTTTCCCTTTTTGGCAAGGACAACAGACCGAAGAAGTTGGTTTTCCAAGTGATGGTAAGTCACGAACTAAGTCTTTATTAACTAACCTCGTAATATCTCTAAAATTGATGTGACCTAGTCGTTGATGCCAAATGTCTATGGTGAAGACCTTAGCATTATTGAACATTCAAGAGAGCTTGGTAATGATAACGTAGGAATTGTCGCTAGTTTTGACACCTTGGAGAAAATGTTTATCGAATTGATAAAAAATGTTACATTTCGATCGATCAAACTTTATCGCAAAATTAACACCACAAAGTTTACTTATTCTTATTAAGTTTTATTTCTACCCTTCAACATACAACCCATTTTTTAGCTTCAGAGAGCCAAAATTTGCACGCGACCTTATCCTAATATGCAAGACCTACTCCTATCCTCAATGGTGACTTTTCCTTCCTTGCGATACATAAGGTTAGTAAAATGTGACTTGTTACCAGTCATGTGCCTAGATAAACCACTATCAAAATACCATCGTGAAATATCTCAAACCTTAAGAGTAACATAAATAATAAGGTCATTTTTGCTTTTAGGTACCCAAGTGGTGGTAAACTTTTTCTTGCCCTTATCATTATTGCACTAGTCTATACGTGGGAAGTGTTCTTAAAAGGTGTAGACATCCTTTGAATTCTAATATCAAACTTTTAGAAGTAGTGACTAAAATTCAACCTGCTCACTAAGACTAGCAAAGTCACTATAGTGGTGTATGGGAGTATGTGTGTGAGAGAATCTTCCTAGCTTGTTATAAAACCCCAAAGTTGACCTCTTCATTTACAATGGGTACAAACATAGATTTATATGGGTTTACCTTAGTCAAAATGCCCAGGACGAGTTTTCCTTGGTGGGTTAAGTTGAGGCCCATAAGAATTCATCACAAACTTGGGAACCAGTTTGGGTGATATATTGGAAGATGGTGCACCTTCATAACTTATCCATTTTCTCTATATAAAACTTAAAGAGGGACCTAAGAACATCTTTATAACCTTCTTAGATGTGTCCTCTGAAGTAATTTTAACCTTGTGGAACGTTTGAGATCTTTCTCGAGTTAGAAAATATGGGATTTAAGTCTCTCACGACTCTCCAATGATGTTTGAAAATCTCTCGTAAGATTAGCCACTTTATTGGTCAAGTCATTCTTTTCGTTTCCCACTAAAATAAGTTTCTTACTTAAAGAGATTCTAATCGATGTCTCTTGCTCTGTCAAAACCTTTAACTCCTTATCTAAAGACAACACCCTTAGAGCCAAATTTTTATTTTTCCTTTTTGTTTTAAATGACTTGATCTAAAGTATGGAGTAAGTATTTTGGAGACCACGTTCTCCCTCACTCAAATCATCATCCTCAAACTTTTCAAAGAGATTTGACTAATTTCCGAGTTTATCATGTTTAGAAATGTCCTCATTGACATGAGTCGTACTTGAAGTGATAATGAGACTATCCATGAACGTGGAGAAGTTACGTCCATGCGATTATTCATCCTTGGAAACCACTTACTCAACATCACTATCTATTAGAGTGGCATTATAGGCATAATTGCCTTTTCCCCATCTCTTGAGCCTAGTGGGACACTCATGGGATTTGTGTTCTTTATCCTCACACTCATAATATCTCTCCTATTAAACTTTCTTAGGATACTCACCTCTAGGTTTATTTTGATCATTTTCAAAAACATTCTTACTCGCTTTGTAATTTTTATCTTTTTCAAAATTTTATTGTCCACTTTGGAAGAATTTTGTTTTTTGAATTTAGGATTTTTTTTGAATTTTTAAGAAAACAAGGGAAGATCATCTAGATCAAATTGATAATTAGATTCAGAAACCTCATCCTCCTTTATTTAGATTTTAAATCTATTTACCTTTCGTTTTTCTTTTAAAAATCGGGGAACATGTCTAGTTCACAAGTTTTAAGATCACTTATGAGATCTTCTAGACTAATCGTGCAAAAAATTATCAAAGAATTAAGGATAATAACTCTTGTACTAAAATTTAACGGGTGACTCCTTAAAAGTTTATTAACAGCTCTCTTTTTCGAAATTTTTTCACCCAAATTAAAACTAGAATTCAGAATATCAGACAAATGTGCATAAAATCCATCAATTTTATTTTGTTTCAAGCATTCTTATAGTCTCAAATTATGTGGTGAAGGTTTGAACCTTAGAAGCTTTGACAACATTGGTACCCACATGTGTGAGCGGGAGGATATCTCAAGCTTCTTTAAACGTTGTACACATCATGCTACGATGAAACTCATCGGGTGTTACAACATAAAAAATAACATTCCAACATCGAGAGTAAAAATTACTCCATCTAAAGCCATTTTTAGTACAAATTGCATACGGATTGAGACTAATGACATTTTTTATTAGTTTAGGAGGATTCCACCCCCTTTGAATAGTAAGCCAAACACGCTCATCGATCAATTTTAGAGACGATCTCATCTGAGGTTTCCAATATGAATAATTAGTGCCATCGGAAAAAGGTGGCCAATTGTACGAATTATCCATATAACCACCAGAATTCATCTAAATAACTTGTAGAAAAAATCTATGATATCAATTTCAACGAACGCTATCTAGAGTGGTCCAGTTATATGGTCAAATTTAGATTTCATAGAGTAGGTCACAAGTTAGACAGATTCATTTTAATCCAAATTTTATCTTGATTAATTATATGAACCTAAACATGAAAGATGATGAATTGAAATAGAATCAAACAAAACCCAAGACCGGATATGAGGGAAAAAATCCCTTTCAGGTAAATTCTTTTTTCAACATTGTTACAATTAGGTATTACAAAATGACATGGATAGACTTATAGACTTAGAATTCACTAAGTTTTGCAGTTATTCCTTCCTTCCTTATTATTGTCAGAAAGAGATGCAGATTCATAAATGCCCACAACAAGCTCCACTTTCCTTGGTGTTCACCAGATAGCCTCAGGAAACTATTTTCTTATCTTAGCAGTGAAGTATAATCTCCACAAGGATTAAAACATGTGATGTGTTCTTTAAGGTAAATAAAGTGAAAAAAAATCCAATGGGTTTGGATTTAAAAAATTAAAGTGTTTAATCACAGAAAGATATGTAAAAGGCTTGCAAGAATTGCAGTCCCATCACTCTTAAATAGAGAGAAAGATCTCCAAGAGATAGACTTGAAAAGATTGCATTTTAAATCAAGTAAAAAAGAAATTTTTGCCGACTCATTAGAACGCGGCACATCCCGTTTGAACAAAGTAATTGATATCATTCGAACCACTCTTGATAATCTATCCAATGAGAAAACAGTAAACACCCAAGTTTGACAAAATCCATCTCGTTCGAAGTTTGTTCGAATTTTTTCTAACGAGGTACATTACCTCGTTCGAATGACATCCAAATGTCATTCTAACAACTTTGTGGATTTAAAAAAAATATTTTGGAAAAATATTTTGTTTTAAAACATGATTTAATATACCCTTAAACATATGTAAACACAAAATCAACCTCGTATACCTTCTCCATATGTTGTAGTGTGAAAACAAATCTTCAATCTTCGATTGTCGCGTTCGGTCACTGACATGTTTTTACTTGAATTCTTATGAATATACATGATGTTGAAGTGGGGTTTAATAGAATATGCCAAATTTAAAACATGATGAGAAGTTTTAAATCTTGTCCTTACAGTTTTCTTAAATTACAACCGCAAGATTTAAAGAATCTCAATCCTAAACCCCATCTACAAGTTCCGAGTTTAATTTATCACCACCAATACATATAATTGTTCGTTCCCAAATCCAAAAAAATCCCGACAAAAAAAATTAGTTGTTCAAATGGCTAATTCATAATCACACACACTACCCATTTCCTAAGAACCACCTATGTTCTTAAACAACTTGATTCAATAGAGACTAGCAATCGCAAATAATCTGAGGTTGCAAACTTCACCTCTCAATCAGTTATTGGATGAATCACCTCATTTCTCATTCAAAGGCGCTAAAGTGGAGAAACTCACTATGAGAACATCTAATTGGTTAGTGTTGATATCCACAAATTTTATATTGTGACAGTGAGTTTTTTTGGTGAGGGCTATTGGGTTGCTAGTTTGGACTGCGGAAGAGAACACCAGAGAGACTAGAAAGAAGGTTGGGGTTGACTTGATCATCATCGTAACTTGGTCATTGTTGTTTTTGGAACACAAAAATGACACATCACATATTTTTATTTTTCTTTTAATATTTTTTGGTTACTAGGATGCCATGTTAGCAAACCATCAAAGAATAATTAATGGTGTTAAGTTTCTGGAAACAAAATGAAAATTCAGTGTTATATCCACCCAAAAAACCTCCAGTGACAAAAAATGGGAAACATTTAATGTTTGTTGCATATCTGCGTAATTAAGATTGATTATTATTATTATTATAGTTTAAAAGTATATATTTTTAGTATACCATTTTATTAAATCATTTTATCATAGTAGTTTCTATATATAACAAAGATTCTAATGTAGCGTTAAAGTAAAAAATAATATAAATATTTAAAAAATAAAATTAGGTGCCAATAGAGAACCTGATAAATTCGAGTAAGGTAGTTGTTTTTCCCGAACAAACGAGAATGAAGGCGGGGGTGAAGATTTTAAGTAGGTATGACGAGGTTCGTGTGTTCTAAACAACGTGTTCTACTCAAATAAACCTGTGTGCGGGGGTGGTGTGGTGTAACACCCCGTATTTTTGGTACATTTAATTTAATTAATTCGGAGATTTTAAATTACTTAGTGTGTTGTAATTTAATGAATTAATTAGAACAGAATAATATATAAATATTAATCTGGGATTGAATGGTTAATATTTAGGGAAAACTTATTTACTAAGCGAATAGTAATAATGTAATTATGTCGTCTAGAGTATTAATGACGAGGTATGTACTTATCGCATCCGAAAGTCGGTATAGACTGTATTAGGTGGGGGATAAGTATTTTTAGAAATTAACTCGGATGCAAATTCTGAGGGTACAGTTGAGTCCGGATGGGCCGAGATAGTCGGAAAAGTGTACCCGGGGGTAGTAAACGGGTCACGGGACGTTTTTAGACATAGCCGGGCCCACTCGAGGACATTTGGGTCACTTGGGCTTGGCCCATTAGTCAAAAAACGGGATTAAGTAATTAATCTAATAAAAAGAAATAAGGGGGTGGTTGAACTTAATTAGAGAAAACAAATTAAGGGTTAGGAAACCCTAACAGCAGCCAAAGCCAAATTGGGGATCAAAGAGAGCCATCAAAGGTCATCTTCAACCTTGGGATTTAGCTCCAATTCAGACTCTACGAACCTTAAGGCAAGTGGATAACTTGCAATAGCATTAAATCTGTTTTCGAATCATATTCATGTGTAGTGATTATGTAGAAATCCGTTTTTGGGTGTTAATGGAATGAACATGGGATTTTGAAAACAACAATTCTGATTTACGAAATTTGGGGTGATGTTTCTTATAAAATCTGATAATGGTGAGTTATTGCATACCTGATAAGAATGTTATCTGCATATTTGGAAACGAATTTGATGATGAAATTTGGGGTATAAATGGACCTAGGGTTAATGATGAAACTTTCCCCAAATTTAGAAATTTGAGTTAATGGACGAATTATTGATGTTGTTGAATACTCTGGAGATCCTTAATGAGTTTCCTAATATGTACAAATGCTAAAAGAGAATTAGTTTCAGTGTAGAAGGAAATTAGGGTTTGCAGATTTTCGCCCATGGCTGTCCGTCTTCGTGAAGAAGACGAGTACCTGTTCGATCGATCGATCGACGCCATGAAGTCGATCGATCGACGGTCGGCAGAAACTGACAGTTCGCCCAGTTTTATTTATATAGGAAGAGATTTATATAAAAGTTGTTATGCAATTAATTATTGTTGAGAAATTAATGCATGGGGTTACCTAATTAAATGTGAGTGAATTAATTAGGAAATGGGAGGAGAAATTTGGATGACACGTCAAAATTGGTTGAGTGACATCGAGGTAAATTATATTACGTAGTAATGGACTAAGAAATTTAGAGTCGGGATTTAGACTCGGGTGAGGTTAATTCGGGCTATGAGATTGAGTCCAATTAAATGGTGAGGGCAACATCAAAAGCAACTGAAATTATTAATGTGCAAATTAATTAATAATTCGAGTTGGGTAATAACCTCATAATAAAAATGGAATAGGCTTGTGTCACGGGATTGGTACACGGTGTAGCTAGAACATTTTTATATATGTATATATATATATACGGTGTGTAATAGTATATATATATGGTGTATGCCTTAATATCAGTGGTTAGATATTATTATACTCTAGTGCTATAGGGGGAGGTTACGCGCAGTGGATGAATCCCCTAGCTTGAGGAGTAGGGCGAGTAGATTCCCAGGTCATAGCATCCGTTACAGGGGGTGAGGGGCATCTCACTTTCCGGGAAGGAATATGACCGCCTCCAATCGTATACTAAACCAAGTTAGTGAGAGATTCTAACTTGGATAACTAGGATATGTGAATATACCTAGTGTACTAGCACTTTAGAGAAATTATATCCGGGGAGTACTTTTACTCGGGTGGATATTAGTGGTTTATGTATTCCAGTGTGTGTGTGAATGCTGCAATATTCTAAGTATATAATAGGGTGATTATTATATACGGACTAAATAAATACAAGCATGTGTTGTTGTATATGTATAACGAGTGGAGTAGTTATATGAATTAAAAAGGGAAATGATTTAATTAAGTTGATGTTGCTAATGACTTAAAAATCATAATCACATTTTACTCAGGTTAGAGTAGGGGAGGAGTATAAGGAGACTTTAATAATTATCTAGTCGTGAGATAGATAACTAGGTGATAATTAAAGCGTTAGTGGTGCACATTAGAGGAGGGGCAAGGAAGTTCTCAAGAGAGTGCGACACTAACTAAAATATGAAGAGCATGCATATTTATTATTACTGCAAGTTAATCATTTGCTAAATGTTTTCAAATGTTTTGGGTACTAACCCTTGCTATAAAAATTTTTAAAAACCTTTTAGGTGTCCAGCCACAGGGACGCCAGACCAGACTCGATTCCAGGAAGTCCGTTGGTGCAGCATATGTGGATGTTGCGGGACCTTTGATAGACGCCTCTTTCTTTCATTCATAATGTAGAGACTCATTATTATTTATTCGAGCATGTCGCTCACTTTCGATTTATTTATTTCTTAGATTGTTGGGATTCTATTCTTATCTTTATGGGATTTATTATTTGGACCGATGGTTTATTCGGTTAATTATTTTTACTTGTGGAATGATTAGTTCTATTATCTCTGATGGTTATATTGCTTTATTTTCCGCATGGGTTTTAGTTTAATTAATGAAAGATAAAAATTGACACCAGTCTATTTTTCTCACTTAGGTGGTTAGTAATTTAATAAAACGACAGTGATGCTAAGAATGGACCAAATGAGAAACCTGTTCTAACTTGATTTAGGACTGATCACCCGGGATTAATTAGGCGGGGTGTCACAGATGGTATCAGAGCATCAGGTTCTAGTGTCCTTAGGATCTGTGCGGCTTTCTACGTTTCAGCGTAGCGTTCGGTTGTTATAGAGCCCTATTATTAGGACTGTTGATTATATTTTCCGCTTGTGTGGTATCGTATTCCTGCTATTAATTTTTGTATAAATTGTGTACTTATACAATTCAATCTATTTCAGATGCCGCCAAAGAGACAGAGAGCGGAGAGGGCTGAGGCTAGAGATGAGGTGAGGGAGGCTCGACAGGAGCCACAGGTACCGCCACCACCACCACCGCCCGAGTTGATTTCTACCACTCAGGTGGCAGTGATAGTGGCCCAAGTGGTCGAGACAGCGATGCGAGCTATGGCAGCTCATTTTCCACAGCCCCAGGCACCGCCTCCATTGGCTCCAGCAGTTCAGGCTCCAGTGGGGCCACCATCTTGGCAGCGAGTGAGGGAGACCTTTCAGAAGGGTCACCCACCTGAGTTTCGAGGTAGCACCAATGTGGTTGAGGCTTGTGACTGGAAGAAGAACATTCAGCGCCATCTGCGCATTTTAGAGGGTACAGAGGTGCAGAAACAGATGCTGGCTACCTTTCGTCTGTCAGGGGCAGCCTTACAGTGGTGGGAGTCCGTAACCACCGCTGAGGAGCGGGATTTGATGCCGATTTCTGAATTCTGGGTGCGGTTTGACCGCAACTACTTCCCTCCAGCAGTAGAGTCTGAGATGAGGAAGAAATTCAGCGAGTTGGCACAGGGTGACAGGTCAGTGGCAGAATATGAGGAGGAGTTCACCCGTTTGGCAAACTTTGTGCCAAACGAGGTGAGCGATGAGGAGCGGAAGAAGTCCAAGTTCATGGACGGTCTGGCTTGGAGAATCAGGCAGCACTTGATTGGAACCCGGCATTGGTGACCTATACAGATGTCGTTAATGCCGCACTTATACATTGCCAGGATCATCGTTTCCACACTAAGGGGAACAAGAAGGCAGGTGAGCCGAGCCAGCAGGGCAAGGCGGTCACTAGTAGTGAGACGAGTGGCACACAGCAGCAGGTCATCATTCAGCAAGGGAATCAGGCTAAGAAGTTTAAGCCTGGTGGGTTCCGACCGGGAGGACAGGGGTTCAGACAGGGGCAACCAGGCCCTAATCAGCAACAGCAGGTTCCTCAGGGCCGTCAGGGCCAAGGAAACAATGGGGGAGGCCAACCGGGCCAGCAACGTCAGGGCCAGCAGGGCCAACGGCAGGGTGACGACCAGAAACGCTGTTTCTCCTGTGGCCAGCCAGGACACTTCAAGAGGGAGTGCCCGCAGAGGGGCAGAGGCCAGCAGCAGGGTGCCCAGCAAGGGCAACAGGGTCAGATGCCACCAGCAGCACCAGCACCACCCGCCCCACAGCAACAGGGGCAGATGCACTACGGGCGTGTGTATAATGTTCGGGATGTTCCCAATCCTCCAGCACAGCAGGCGCTGCCCGCGATCGAGGGTACGTTCTCTATCCATGGCACTATGGGTCGGGTATTGTTTGATACGGGGGCCACTCATTGCTTTATAGCTACACATTTCACGAAGGCTTTAGGGTTGTTAGCCACCGCAGAGAGCACTGTTACGTGTGTTGACTCACCTTTGGGAAACGGGTCGCTTATATTCTTTATATGTCGGAGAGTAGGAGTGGAGATTGGCGGTTTAGTTTTACCCGCGGACATGTTGGTATTAGATATGCATGTTCATGACGTGATCATCGGTATGGATTGGATCGCTGACTATAGAGCCATGATTGATTGCTTCGGTGGAAGCCTGATCTTCGCCATTCCGGGACAGGAGATGTTTGTTGTGACTATGCCTCGCCCAGCGGGAGGCTCGACCACTCATCTTTATTACATTGAGGAGGAAACCTCACAGGAAGTGGTGACTCCTTTAGACTCTATTCCTGTGGTGAGGGACTTTGAGGATGTGTTCCAGGAGATACCAGGATTACCACCCAGCAGAGAAATCGAATTTGTTATCGACTTGACTCCGGGGACGAGGCCGATTGCTCGGGCACCTTACCGAATGGCCCCTTCAGAAATGCGGGAATTGAGGGAGCAGATTCAGCAATTACTGGGTCAGGGTTTTATTCGACGGAGTACATCACCGTGGGGTGCGCCGGTGTTGTTTGTGAAGAAGCGAGATGGGTCACTCCGATTGTGCGTGGATTATAGGGAGCTGAACAAGGTGACGATACGGAATAAGTATCCGTTGCCTCGGATTGATGATTTATTTGACCAACTGAGAGGGGCGTCTTACTTCTCCAAAGTCGACTTGAGGTCAGGGTATCATTAACTGCGTATCCGAGAAGAGGATGTTCCTAAGACCGCTTTCTTGTCGCGGTATGGATCGTATGAGTTCAGGGTGATGCCCTTCGGGCTCACTAATGCACCAGCAGTGTTCATGGACCTCATGAACAGGGTTTTCAGGGAGTACCTAGATCAGTTTGTCATCGTGTTCATTGATGACATCCTAATCTACTCGCGTACCGAGGAGGAGCACGCAGAGCATCTGCGCCTGGTTTTACAGACACTGAGGGATCATCAGCTCTATGCCAAATTTGGGAAGTGTGGATTCTGGCTACGGGAGGTACAGTTCCTTGGTCACGTCGTGTCAGATCAGGGTATTGCAGTGGATCCGGATAAGGTGTCGGCGGTGAGGGAGTGGGGACAGCCCACGACACCGACCGAGGTGCGCAGTTTTCTGGGATTGGCCGGTTACTACAGACGATTCATTAAAGGATTCTCTAAGATTGCAGGACCTTTGACGAATCTGACTCGGAAAGGGGTGCCTTTCAAGTGGGATGATAGTTGTCAATTAGCGTTCGACGAGCTAAAGGACAAGTTGACATCTGCACCAGTGCTGGCATTGCCAAAGGGAGGGCTAGAGTATCGGGTTTACACAGACGCATCCTTACGGGGTCTTGGGGATGTGCTCCAGCAGGAGGAAAGGGCTATAGCTTATGCTTCCAGGAAGCTAAAGCCCCATGAGAGGAATTATCCCACTCACGACCTAGAGTTGGCAGCGGTCGTTTTTGCTTTGAGGATATGGAGGCATTATCTTCTAGGAGAGCAGTTTACTCTATTCACGGATCACAAGTCACTTCAGTATCTCTTCACACAGAAGGATCTGAATATGAGACAAAGGCGGTGGCTAGAATTCGTGAAGGACTACCAGTTTGATATCCAGTATCATCCTGGTAAAGCCAATGTAGTAGCAGACGCATTGAGCAGAAGACCGACTGGGGAAATATCGGAGGTATGGAAAGCGAAGTGGAGAGAGCTTCAATATGAGGACGACGTAGCAAAGGCTTGCATGTCGGCTTTGTCCATCACACCCGAGATCATTATGCAGGTTGTGAAGGCTCAGGCAGAGGATCAGATTTTCCGGGATAGGGTGGGCCAGTTGTTAGCTGAGGGAGCAAAGGGTTACTCGATTAGCTCAGAAGGAGGCCTACGTTTTAATGGGAGGTTAATGGTACCAGAGGATGAGGACTTGAAGCACGCAGTTATGACAGAATCCCATGGTTCAAAATTTGCAGTACATCCCGGTGGGGATAAAATGTACCAAGATATGAGGAGGCAGTATTGGTGGGCAGGGATGAAACGGGACATAGCGGAGTTTGTTTCGAAGTGTGCCACGTGTCAGCTTGTGAAAGTTGACCACCAAAGGCCATCAGGGATGCTACAGCCGTTAGAAATTCCCGTGTGGAAGTGGGAGAGCATCTCCATGGACTTCATCACAGGGTTACCGGTATCGCAGAAGGGTCACGACTCCATATGGGTTATTGTGGATCGGTTGACTAAGGTAGCCCACTTTTTGCCGGTACGCACAGACTTTGAGACGATGCATTATGCTCAGCTATTCATAGCAGAGATTGTTAAGCTGCATGGAGTGCCGATAAATATCGTATCCGACCGAGACAAAATCTTTGTTGCCCACTTTTGGCAGAGCTTTCAGGAGGCAATGGGCACGGAGTTACGCTTGAGTACAGCGTATCACCCACAGACTGACGAACAGACTGAGAGAGTTAATCAGATGCTGGAGGACATGCTCAGAATGTGCATTTTGGACTTCGGGGGAGGATGGGAGAAATATCTTCCTTTGGTAGAGTTTGCGTATAACAACTCTTACCAATTCACAATTGGGATGGCACCGTTTGAGGCACTATACGGGAGACCTTGTCGTTCACCCGCTTGTTGGTTAGAGGTGGGGGACAACAAACTCTTGGGGCCGGAGATTGTCCAGGAGACATCTGCCAAGATAGAGTTGATTCGAGGAAGGATTCGAATAGCTCAGGACAGGCAGAAGAGTTATGCTGATGCTTCTCGAAGACATGTGGAGCTAGAAGTTGGGGACCAGGTTTTAGTCCGGGTATCCCCTATGAAAGGGGTGATGAGGTTCGGAGAGAAGGGTAAGTTAGCACCGCGATACGTAGGACCTTTCCCTATTATTGAGAGGGTGGGACCGGTGGCGTATAAGCTTGGATTACCAGATCATCTTCAGCGGATACACGATGTATTCCATGTGACATCGCTGAAGAAATATCGAAGGAGCGAGAGAGCCTTTTGGCATATTCCACTCGAGGAGATCGACTTACAGCCAGACATCTCGTATGAGGAGAGGCCGGTAGCAATTCTGGATCATAGTGAGCGGAAATTACGATCCAAGGTTGTTCCATTGGTTAGAGTACAGTGGGGTCATCACAATGTTGACGAGTCTACCTGGGAGCGAGAGGAGGATATGCGGGAACAATATCCAGAACTTTTCAACGCAGGTACGATCTAATTTCGGGGACGAAATTCCTTTATAAGGGGGGGAGTATGTAACACCCCGTATTTTTGGTACATTTAATTTAATTAATTCGGAGATTTTAAATTACTTAGTGTGTTGTAATTTAATGAATTAATTAGAACAGAATAATATATAAATATTAATCTGGGATTGAATGGTTAATATTTAGGGAAAACTTATTTACTAAGCGAATAGTAATAATGTAATTATGTCGTCTAGAGTATTAATGACGAGGTATGTACTTATCGCATCCGAAAGTCGGTATAGACTGTATTAGGTGGGGGATAAGTATTTTTAGAAATTAACTCGGATGCAAATTCTGAGGGTACAGTTGAGTCCGGATGGGCCGAGATAGTCGGAAAAGTTTACCCGGGGGTAGTAAACGGGTCACGGGACGTTTTTAGACATAGCCGGGCCCACTCGGGGACATTTGGGTCACTTGGGCTTGGCCCATTAGTCAAAAAACGGGATTAAGTAATTAATCTAATAAAAAGAAATAAGGGGGTGGCTGAACTTAATTAGAGAAAACAAATTAAGGGTTAGGAAACCCTAACAGAAGCCAAAGCCAAATTGGGGATCAAAGAGAGCCATCAAAGGTCATCTTCAACCTTGGGATTTAGCTCCAATTCAGACTCTACGAACCTTAAGGCAAGTGGATAACTTGCAATAGCATTAAATCTGTTTTCGAATCATATTCATTTGTAGTGATTATGTAGAAATCCGTTTTTGGGTGTTAATGGAATGAACATGGGATTTTGAAAACAACAATTCTGATTTACGAAATTTGGGGTGATGTTTCTTATAAAATCTGATAATGGTGAGTTATTGCATACCTGATAAGAATGTTATCTGCATATTTGGAAACGAATTTGATGATGAAATTTGGGGTATAAATGGACCTAGGGTTAATGATGAAACTTTCCCCAAATTTAGAAATTTGAGTTAATGGACGAATTATTGATGTTGTTGAATACTCTGGAGATCCTTAATGAGTTTCCTAATATGTACAAATGCTAAAAGAGACTTAGTTTCAGTGTAGAAGGAAATTAGGGTTTACAGATTTTCGCCCATGGCTGTCCGTCTTCATGAAGAAGACGAGTACCTGTTCGATCGATCGATCGACGCCATGAAGTCGATCGATCGACGGTCGGCAGAAACTGACAGTTCGCCCAGTTTTATTTATATAGGAAGAGATTTATATAAAAGTTATTATGCAATTAATTATTGTTGAGAAATTAATGCATGGGGTTACCTAATTAAATGTGAGTGAATTAATTAGGAAATGGGAGGAGAAATTTGGATGACACGTCAAAATTGGTTGAGTGACATCGAGGTAAATTATATTACGTAGTAATGGACTAAGAAATTTAGAGTCGGGATTTAGACTCGGGTGAGGTTAATTCGGGCTATGAGATTGAGTCCAATTAAATGGTGAGGGCAACATCAAAAGCAACTGAAATTATTAATGTGCAAATTAATTAATAATTCGAGTTGGGTAATAACCTCATAATAAAAATGGAATAGGCTTGTGTCACGGGTTTGGTACACGGTGTAGCTAGAACATTTTTATATATGTATATATATATATACGGTGTGTGATAGTATATATATATGGTGTATGCCTTAATATCAGTGGTTAGATATTATTATACTCTAGTGCTATAGGGGGAGGTTACGCGCAGTGGATGAATACCCTAGCTTGAGGAGTAGGGCGAGTAGATTCCCAGGTCATAGCGTCCGTTACAGGGGGTGAGGGGCATCTCACTTTCCGGGAAGGAATATGACCGCCTCCAATCGTATACTAAACCAAGTTAGTGAGAGATTCTAACTTGGATAACTAGGATATGTGAATATACCTAGTGTACTAGCACTTTAGAGAAATTATATCCGGGGAGTACTTTTACTCGGGTGGATATTAGTGGTTTATGTATTCCAGTGTGTGTGTGAATGCTGCAATATTCTAAGTATATAATAGGGTGATTATTATATACGGATTAAATAAATACAAGCATGTGTTGTTGTATATGTATAACGAGTGGAGTAGTTATATGAATTAAAAAGGGAAATGATTTAATTAAGTTGATGTTGCTAATGACTTAAAAATCATAATCACATTTTACTCAGGTTAGAGTAGGGGAGGAGTATAAGGCGACTTTAATAATTATCTAGTCATGATATAGATAACTAGGTGATAATTAAAGCGTTAGTGGTGCACATTAGAGGAGGGGCAAGGAAGTTCTCAAGAGAGTGCGACACTAACTAAAATATGAAGAGCATGCATATTTATTATTACTGCAAGTTAATCATTTGCTAAATGTTTTCAAATGTTTTGGGTACTAACCCTTGCTATAAAAATTTTTAAAAACCTTTTAGGTGTCCAGCCACAGGGACGCCAGACCTGACTCGATTCCAGGAAGTCCGTTGCTGCAGCATATGTGGATGTTGCGGGACCTTTGATAGACGCCTCTTTCTTTCATTCATAATGTAGAGACTCATTATTATTTATTCGAGCATGTCGCTCACTTTCCATTTATTTGTTTCTTAGATTGTTGGGATTCTATTCTTGTCTTTATGGGATTTATTATTTGGACCGATGGTTTATTCGGTTAATTATTTTTACTTGTGGAATGATTAGTTCAATTATCTCTGAAGGTTATATTGCTTTATTTTCCGCATGGGTTTTAGTTTAATTAATGAAAGATAAAAATTGACACCAGTCTATTTTTCTCACTTAGGTGGTTAGTAATTTAATAAAACGACAATGATGCTAAGAATGGACCAAATGAGAAACCTGTTCTAACTTGATTTAGGACTGATCACCCGGGATTAATTAGGCGGGGTGTCACAGGTGGGGGGGGGGGTGAATATGTTTTAACATGAATTATCACCATTTTTTTAAATAAGGTTGACCAAGCCTTAAATCAACCTAATTACCATGCAACTAAATGACAAAACAAAATATATATAATCAAATTAAAGTTATTAGGATCAAATAAAAGTTAATTAGGTAAATTAATTAGTTTAAAAACCCTAAATTCATTTAACAACGAATCATATTGGATCCAAATCAAGATCTAAGTGAGTGTGAGAAACATAATGTGTATAAGTACAAATATCAATCACTCAAAAATGCACGAGACATATTTTATGAGGAAAAACCCTTACTTAGGGTAAAAAAACCTCGGTGCATCCTAGTTTTTTTTATTATATTTAAAAAGTTAATTTATACAATGTAAGAAGGTTCCTCTCTCTTATTCATTAATAAGAAGTTACATATGGACATCACGACTCTCCCTTGTTCCAATAAGTAATCCATTCAAAGCTCCATTGATTGGACTTGGAAGTAACATTCTTTAACCTTGGATATTACTACGCTTGAACTTTTCAATATCTCAAACACCTCATTTTTTATTTTTTATCTCGAAGTATTGGATCATTCAAATTCAAATTTAGAAGGTGTAATTGCATCTAGGCTATATAGTGTTCAATTTCAAGGAATTCTAAAATATCATGAATCTAGGTTAGATTCAAGTTTTTCTCTAAATTTTGTAAATCAAGTGATTTTGATAATGGAACTATTTAAATTCGATCTTTTTCCCTGAAAATACTCTCTCTAAGTATGAGAAGTACTTAGGAAAATGATATCTTTATATGGGAGGGAAAACACTCCTATTGTATATTATTTTGAAAACTAGGCCGCATCGTACGCATGGTGGGAAATCCGCCCCGTACGAACAATTTTGGATAACAAACCTAGTCATAAGAAAAAAGTGATAGCCTCGTACCCAATGGTAAATTGTACCCATGCGCACGCTTTTAGGAGGAAAAAATATTTTTCTCAAAATGTGCATAGTCATGCGCACGAAAATAGGCAGAAAATTTTTGTCCTATTTTTCATGAAGACGTGCACAAGGGGACAAATTCTAACCGTCCACATGCTTGTAGGTAGAACTCAAGGTTTACCTATACAAGAGAGTGCATGGCAATAATTTTTAAATGTAATTTTCACTTGATTAATTTAAAAATCACTTTTCAGAAAAGTATGAACATGGACATGTGTGATAGCCTTCGACAATTCAGTCAAAGCTTCCTCAAATAATATGATTTCTTGAATTCTCTTAAAATCTTCAAATGTAAAGTGCATAATATTTAATTTAGAGGAGCTAAAGCATCTGCAATGCATTATCCAGAGATTATAATGAATAAGACTCTCTCAAACCTATCATCTCAGTATGAATCAAGCTCATGTAGATCGATTTGGTGCATGACTCAAATGCTTTGACACATAATTAAGCCAACATATATATATACACACACACACATACACAAATGTTTAGATTTTAAAAATCTCAAAATCCAAAATATCAGAACCTAAGAGAAATTGATTACAACAACAAACTCACCCCACATTAGCCATATAAAGAGAGTAGTATGTTGTAATGCACATGAAATCCATAGGACCCATCAAAAAAGAAAAATTCGAGCCTAAAAATTGGGATTATTCTATATTAACATGTCAATACCTGAAATACATGAAACAAATGTAAGGACACAAGTAGCCGATTGATTCTTAATGTAGTGTTGGCTCAATTCCGGACAAAAATGTTTGAGTCATAGGATAGAGTTCTTGACCATCCATCATGCCTATGACATGTTAAAGTTGAAGACGTTGTGGCCAATTTATCAAGAGAACATCATTGCCGGTTTATATGTTCCTCGTTTCACGTCATCAACTTAGTTCCAATCTCTCCTAAGGTATGAATGTATTACATATGTATACTGGATCTTGGAACATTTTCTAATGGGTGTAATTTTATTTTAAAATGAATTTTATTTTTAGAAGGTTAATTTTAGAATTTTTAATAAAGTTTTGGGCTTAAAATTGAATTATGAACTTTTTGGGATTGCGTTCGATATTGTCGTTCGAACGAGTCAGCCAACGACTTTTCCTAATTGGCCACTAGAACTTCGTTAGAAGGGTCGTTCGAACGAGACTTCGTTCGAACGAAAATCTCATTCGAACGAGATTTCTGGCGGAATTTTTTTTTGGTAATTTTCTCCATGTTCCCGCTTCTTTTGTCCCACTAACTTTTGCCAGAATAAATTGGTGCGGGAACCGACTTTGAAAAAATAACTTTTTCATCTTCTACAATTTCTAGAGAGAGTTTTTGGGAGCCTAATCCCTGTATAAAAAAGTTTATGTTTGAGTGTTTGTCTTTCAAGTAAATTATTCTTAAACACTTTTATTTACACCTATATTAGTTTATTCCAAGTATCATACACACACACACACACACACACACACACACACACACATATATATATATATATATATATATATATATATATTCTTGGAGTTGTTTGGCACCGGGTTCACTTTTCTACCTAAGAAGAAAAGAGTTTGGGTTTTGCTGCGGCATACTCACACGGTGAACGGCATTGTGCGAGGGTTGACGGTTGTCCAAAAGCTTTATTGGTGGATTCCAAGGTTCCGGTGGATTCCGGGATTATCGACTAAGCGGAGGTTGGTACAAGAAGACACGCCAGGAGCTTGAAGGAGTCGAGTCGAGTTGAGTAAGTCATTTGTCTTGTACTTGTAAAAATACCATACTTAGTGGACTTAAGGCTAGGGCCGTCCGAGTTTTTTTTCCTGTTGTGGATTTTTGCTCGTACATCGTGGCGTAGTGTGATATTGTTTATTATCCTGCATAAATCACTTAAAATTCATGCTTAGCTTAACAAGATAAAATTGGTTCCTTTATCACGCATATTTATTTTGGTGTTATAATTTAATTTGGTCAAAATTCAAGTTAATTTAATTCAAGTCGGTAATTTAATTTGTTAAATTAGTTTTGGACTAATTTGGTAATATTAAAAATATTATGTAGGCAAATTTTAGGACTTGTGTTAAATTAATTTTGGGCTAAAAGTAAATTTCTCATAGTTAACTTCATGTGTTAGTTTTGTTTGTGAGATTTCTTTTAGAAATTAAAATTTATGTTTAATTTAATTTTTCATCTTTTTAAGAAAAGAAAATCAAATATGGTTTGAAAAATTAAATTGTTGTGTTGAACCATCCTTATTCCGCATTTAAAAGGAAATTGATTTTTGCAAAATTTAAAATTGGGGGTCTATGTTTCCAACAAGTGGTATTTGAGTCGGAACGCTAATTTATTGCATTATGGTCCTTTCAATTATTTTGACTAAAAATTTCCTATTTTCGATGCTTCCAACTACGCGTTTTGGAAAGCATGTATGAAATCGGCATTTATGTCTCCAGATGAGAGGGTTTGGTTGTCAGTCGTTAACGGGTGGTCCCCACCTACATATTTAGTTGAAAATGAATATGTTCCCAAACCCACAGATAGATGGAGTGAAAATGAATTTAAACTTGCAAATTTTAATTCCCGAGGTTTAAATGCCTTATTTTTGCGCGATCACACCGGATGAATTCCGATGCATTATGACGTGTGAAACCGCTAAAGAAGCTTGAGATATTTTACAACTCACTCATGAAGGAACTAGTGTCGTAAAAGACTCTAAACTCAAAAACCTCACCACTCAATTTGAAACCATCAAGATGAATGAAAAAGAAATATTTAATGAATTTTATGCTAAACTTTTCGATATAGTTAATTCATCTTTTAATTTGGAAGAGAAAATACCCGACAACTGAGTAGTAAAGAAAATTTTAAGGTCCCTACCCAATAGATTTATTCCTAAGGTGACCGTGTTAAATTCTTTACCCACTTTAGCCTCTACGAAATTAGAAGAGCTTGTAGGTGATTTACAAACCTATGAACTAGACATATTTCCCTCTAAAACTGAAAAGAAAATAGATAAGGGTGTTGCTTTGAAAGCCCGAAAGGAGGAAAAACAAGTAGTAAAGAGCGAAAGTGATAGTGACTCGGAGGAGATGGCTATGCTTTCTAGGAAATTTCGAAAATTTCTCAAATTTAACAAATATAAAAATGATTTTAAGAAATTCGGAAACTCTAAGCATGAGAAAACCGATAACATCCCTAAAGTTAAAAAAGATGATCTTAATAGGGACGAGTCTAATAGATGTTACGGTTGTGAGGGTTATGGCCATAGGGCAAGAGAGTGACCCACTAAACTAAGGAGAGAGGGTAAGCAACCAATTTCCTACAATGCAACCCTTAGTGATAGTGATAATGAAGAGGGATCCGATTCCCCCACTAAGCCCAACTTTGTGGATTTTATGGCAAGTCATGTGAGTGAAAGTGAGCACTCCTTTATTGATGAAATTTTAACACATGACACTTCCAAGGACATAGTTTGTGAATCATAAAGAAATGATGGTAGTGAGAGTGGAGAAAAGAGAGAGAGAGATAAAGTGACGAGGAGGTTGAAGATAGTGAACTTCAATTTGCATTTCAAGAATTATATGAAGAATCTATTAAATTAAAAAGAGAAAATTTGAAGTTAGAAGCTAGTTTGAAAGAGCGTGTCGAGGACATTAATGAGAGTGCTTTAGTGGAACGCCTTAGGACACGTGAGAGAGATTTTCGTGAGAATCTTGAATATGTAGAAGGCGAAAGAGATAACCTTAAAGGTTTAATGGAATCCTTGAAAAAGGAGCTTCTCGCGTTTGAAGAGCGCAATGCTTTATTAGAGTCTCACATTGTAGATTTAGAAAATAAACTAAAAGACTCTAGTAAAGTCAAATTTGACTTGGAGTGTCGTTCGGAGAAATTAGATAAAATATTAGGAACGATCCAAATTAAAAATGACACGTGTGGTTTTGGCTTTAATACTTGTAATGAGTAAACTAATAAATCCAAAACCAGTGTTTTAGGAGAATCCTCTAGGATCAATGTTATAGATCATTCCTTAGGTAAGTCTTTTTGCCAAGTCTTTAGGTGCTCACATTGTGGTCGAAAAGGTCATCTTAAGAAATTTTGTTTTGATCTTAAATGAGGTCCTAAAAAATCCCTACGTAAGGCAACCGAGGTAGCCAAGATTCCTACACCCCGAGATCGTCATTCATCATTAGTTTGGGTTAGGAAATCTGACTTGGTAGCTTTATAAGATATGATTTTTTATTCACATTTACTTTCACACGATACCTCCCTTGCTAAATCCAAAGGTTGAATGTGTTAGTTGTTTGCATACTTTAGCTTTTGTACTTCATGCTATATTATCATGCTAATTGTATGCTTGTTTATCATTATTCTAGTCTATACCTCATGATTTATCACATGATAGAATTATGATTTTTGTTTGTCTTTTGTATTACATTTATTTTGTTTGCATTAAATGAAAAATACAAAAAGATTTTTGTTTATCATTTGTGTTTTACCATTTTATTAATTTAGGCTTAATCAAAATAAAAATGATTTTTGTGTGTCTTTTGATTAAATATTTTTGCTTGTTTAATAAATATTTCAAAAACTCAAAAAGATTTTTATTGTGTGCTTTTTTGGTTTTACACATCTTTTGTGGCATATGTTTGTGTTTGAATCCTTTCTTTGTCGCTTCCATGTGGCTAGAACTTTTGGTTAAGATTGTTAATCCTTAAAATGTTCTTTACCATGCTTACATGGAGTAGTTGGATTTTGTGTTACTGTAATGGATTCTATTTTTATATGCCTCATATCACACATACACGAGCTCACTTGAAATTTTAACTTTACATGTATATTTGAGCTTTGTGTGGTGTTCTCCTACCAATCTAGTCATCTATGTATTATGTGACCTAGGAGGACTAGTGCATGTTAAAATCTGTTGCCCGTGAGATTTGTGTGAGACATAAAAATGATATATATAAATGTGCACGGGGAAGGGATCCAAAAAAAAAAATCATCCTTTTCCAGTAAGCCACCGTTTGCTTGGGCCTAAAATAAATTCGTGGTCCAAAGGCCTAAAAGAATAATGGAATTAAAAGAAAATATTTGTCAAGGCCTCTTTGTTTAGTTTGATATAGTCATTCAAAAATTAATATGCTTATTTTGAGGGAGTTTGGATGGTATATCAACGGTTTGCACAATGTCCATTTATCATAGTTGTGCTCTCATTGTCATGACTCTATTGGTTTGTAAAATCATCAAAATTCTAGGCTTGTATGCATTGTGTATGTTTGTTCATTGAGTTCAATTTATATCATCACATGAGGTTATATTCAAATCCGATAAAATTTTTCAATCAAATGAGAACTGCGTGAACATGTTTTAAGTGATTGGGTTTTAATTCATTGGTATCTTGTTCACACCCCTTCACTTCCATTTCCATATGACACATTTATGCTATAAGAGTGTGGAAAACTCATATTAATTTATTTTGTGTCATTTGTGAGTTTATATCTATATATGTGTGCTTGTATAGATTTTATATCTATTGTGTATACATATATATGATATTATGTTTTATTTTGAGTCATTGCCATTTTAGCTAGTCCACCTATGCATTAATTCATAATTGGTACCTGACTTGTTGCAAAATTTTGTTTGATATCACATGCCTAGTTTCTTATGTTTCGAATTGATATCATTTTTTTTGTTCGCTTCATAGTTAGTATTCATTATTCTTGCTTGGATTAGTTATTGTATATTTGTTGCCCATATGCTTTCATGTCTTTAACTCTTTATGCATCTTCGCTCTACTTGTTTTCCCATATATATATCCCTTTTGTAGTTTTTAGGGATATTAATGTACTTAATTATCTTGGGGGATAGCTAAGTACTTTATTAATTCTATCACCTTTATTAACTCCTGAACAAAAAGGGGGAAAATGATAGGGGGAGAAAAGGTATCTAATCCTATTATAATCGTATATTAGTTTAGGAGGTTTAACTTAGGGGGAATCGTGACCTTCTTAGGTAGATCACATTTGATAAAGGGGAATTAATTTAGGGGGAGTATTTAATTTCATCGCATTTAAATCTTTGATATTCCCTATGCGTTTGATAGTTTGCTTAAGTGTGCAAGAATTCTTCTAAGTGACAACTTTCATAGGCAAAGATATTAATCCTTGGGCTTTTGAGTCAAGCTATGTAATTTTTTTATTTTGGGTGGGATGTTTTTGAGTCTAGTAGAGCTTGACGACCCTTTATTATTTTATTTTGGTTTTTGTCTCGAAATAGCCAAAGGGGGAGATTTGTAAAGACACAAGTCTCCGATTGAGTCTTAATGTAGTGTTGGCTCAATTCCGGAAAAAAATGTTTGAGTCATAGGATAAAGTTATTGATCATCCATCAAGCCTATGACATGTTAAAGTTGAAGACGTTGCGGCCAATTTTTCAAGAGAACATCATTGTCGATTTACATGTTCCTCGTTTTGCGTCATCAACTTAGTTCTAATCTCTCCTAAGGTATGAATGCATTACATATATATAGGAGGAGCTTGGAACATTTTCTATTGGGTGTAATTTTATTTTAAAATGAAGTTTATTTTCATAAGGTTAATTTTAGAACTTTTAATAAAATTTTGGGCTTAAAATTGAATTATGAACTTTCTGGGATTTCATTCGATATTATCGTTCGAACGAGAATTCCATTCGAACGAGTCTGCCAACGACTTTTCCCAATTGTCCACTGGAACTTCGTTAGAAGGGTTGT
Source organism: Sambucus nigra (assembly GCA_949130495.1). Lineage (NCBI taxonomy): Eukaryota > Viridiplantae > Streptophyta > Magnoliopsida > Dipsacales > Adoxaceae > Sambucus > Sambucus nigra. The sequence goes on along the minus strand of OX422207.1, from coordinate 285,383,023 downwards.
TCGTATGAGACTTCGTTCGAACAAAAATCTCATTCGAACGAGATTTTTGGCGGGAATTTTTTTGATAGTTTTTGGCAGTTTTCTCCATGTTCCCACTTCTTTTGTCCCACTAACTTTTGCCAGAATTAATTGGTACGGGAACCAACTTTGAAAAACTAACTTTTTCATCTTCTTCAATTTTTAGAGAGAGTTTTTGAGAGCCTAATAGTATGAAAAAATTCATGTTTTGAGTGTTTGTCAATATATATATATATATATATATATATATATATATATATATATATATATATATATATATATATATATATATATATATATATATATATATATATATATATATGCTTGGAGTTTATTTGGCACCGGGTTCAATTTTCTACCTAAGAAGAAAAGAGTTTGAGTTTACTTCTCCATCCCATAAAGAAGAAGTTCGTTGTTTTGCTGTGGCATACTCATGCGGTGAAAGTCATTTTGCAAGGGTTGACGGTTGTCCAAAAGCTTCATTTGTAGATTCCAAGGTTCCGGTGGATTTCGGGATTGTCGACTAAGCGGAGGTTGGTATAAGAAGATGCGTGAGGGGCTTGAAGGGATCGAGTCGAGTTGAGTAAGTCATTTGTCTTGTACTTGTAAAAATACCATAGTTAGTGGACTTAAGGCTAGGTACGTCCGAGGTTTTTTTCCCGTTGTGGATTTTTCCTCGTACATCGCAGCGTAGTGTGATATTGTTTATTATCTTGCTTAAATCACTTAGAATGCATGCTTAGGTTAACAAGGTAAAATTGGTTTATTTATCACACGTATTTATTTTGGTGTTATAATTTAATTTGGTCAAAATTCAAGTTAATTTAATTGAAGTCGGTAATTTAATTTGTTAAATTTATTTTGGCCTAATTTAGTAATATTGAAAATATTGTGTAGGAAAATTTTAAGACTCGTGTTAAATTAATTTTGGGCTAAAAGTAAATTTCTCATAGTTAACTTCATGTGTTAGTTTTGTTTGTGAGTTTGCTTTTAGAAATTAAAATTTATGTTTAATTTAATTTTCCATCTTTTTAAGAAAAGAGAATCAAATATGGTTTGGAAAATTAAATTGTTGTGTTGAACCATCCTTATTTCGCATTTAAAAGGAAATTGATTTTTGCATAATTTAAAATTGGGGGTATACGTTTCCAACAACAAAGATACTAGATCATGTAAGTACAACATGAACATAAAGTAACTCTCCTTAGTTTGGGAATCCTCTGATAAATCAACATGAGATAAAGATGGTAATAAGCTTGAAAACATATATACCGATATAAATCCATCAAATATTATCAACCACAACATGTATATGCCCCCTTTATCAAACAACCTTCCTCAAATATGTTTCTCCCCATAAACGTGTGAATCTCCCAATAAAGGAAAAAATGAATAAATCCCCTTATCTTGGATGTTTCCCCCTTTTGACTTGAAATATCAAAGATAATTAGAAATGAAATAGATAACATGTATAACATGGTAAAGAAAATAAAAATCACAATGTATATGTAAAACTAGCGAAGCAAAAGATAGAAAACATATGGTTTAACCAATTCTATAATAATGCTACTAAATGAAAAACATAATGAATATGAGCAACATACAAAACCAATGAATCTATAACATCATCCAAACATGTGAATATAATCATAAGTGATGTATAGAATATGGATCTCAAAACAGGAACTAGTGGACAAGATATATCAAGTATGAAAGCATATGAAGCAGCGTAAGAGATATAAGCATATCTACCTAGAATAGATCACAAGAGAAAAAAAAAGATATAACAATGATAAATCTATAATAAAAATGGATAAATTAGGAAATATGTATAAATATCAATGTATCAATCATCATCCACAGAATAAAATACTCTAAAAAATTATAGGAGTAATATAAAAAAATCTAAGATAACCAAATGTACTAAAAAGTAAACTACATAAATCCATAAACAAAATATAGTTATTTAACATTCAATCCTTAGTACTCATTAACCATCTCATCATCATCATCATCATCATCATCATCATCATCATCATCATCATCATTAAGATCAAAGGAACAGGAGCAGGCATGGGTGTTGGTGTTGATCCTCTAAATCCCATCACATAATGCTCAATAGAAGTAACCCTGGTAAACATCTGAGATGTACTAGAATTAACCTGAGTGAAATTGTAGTCAATGTCATCATAGATCGAAGTTAACCTACTATTCATCCTTTCAAATGCATCTCACATGAGGCAAAATAAGTATCAAAATACTATTTAAATGGATAATGAGCACGTGAAGTAGTGGATAATGCTGGAGTTGGTCCTCAATATATAGAAATGACCTCCCTTTTTAGATCAATAGGATGTATATGAGGTCATCTCAATATCTGTCAGTAGAATGAGGGGTGCTAACACTCGTAATAGGTCATAAAATGGAGGCAAACTGATTGATGTAGAGCATAGGAACACCTAAGGGGTAAATATACCATGTTATTATATGTGCATAGGGTAAAAAATCATTGGTAGCATCAGAACAAGCACATCGCATAACCTATAAAATCAGGGAAAGGTAATCCATGGACTGCTCACTGAAAAAGGCATGAATCAAGTGACCGAACGCATATGGGAAATCCTAGGATCGTCTCAGAGGCATGAGGTTATAAATATTCACAAAATGAAGTATAAAATACTTCTTCCTCAGGGATGAATATAGGAATAAATTTCCTACCCATTGCATATCCCCTTCGGCAAGGAAAGTAACATTTTGATCATGCATATAAATACACTCAAAATAAGGAATATAATAAGGATTATCCTCTTGAGGTAGACTCAGATAAGAACAAACACATTATAAGTCAGGATGATCTCAATCCCACGAACAAAAGACATGAAAATCAAAGGCTCTAGATAGGAAACAATCATGTTTGCATAGAACTCGCTAACAAGAATAGAATTAGCTGAAGAATGAGAAAATGAGAAAAGGTAAGGTAATATATACGAGTCTAACAAAATAACCCTTCCTCGGTATGCATAAGATGTTCCACGTCAACATGTCTCTCAATCCTCACAGATATTGTCTCAAAATCGAGATATAAAGGGGTACCATCCTTAGTAAACCGAATGAAGGATGAATCAATTGTGTCATCTCATTGATAAGTATATAGGTTCTCGTGGCCTAAGTATGAGCATGAGAAGTGCGCGATGCACTCAAAGGTAATAGTGGTGGCACTTTAGGATGTGATGACTCACTGGAACCACTAATGGGTTTAGAGATCACTATTTCGCATACAATTAATTTTTCACGATGCATGGTAAAAAAATGGGGTGGAAAAATACACACAAATAGAAATGGGATGAATTCTAAAGATTGAATAGGGTGAAAATGATATAGAAATCAAGAATATCCAAAAATCATCCTTAAAAATAGCAAATCAACATCTGAAATCAAAGAATCAACCAAAATAAACTACAAATTGAAGTAAATCAAGACAATATCTGAGATAAAGACTTATTAGAGTTTGAACTATAAGGAATCAAACAATGGAAGAAAATATAGGGGTGACATATCACAATCTAGATAATACATCCAATCTAGATCAAAACTCGTAAAAGTAACGAAAATATTCAATCCTTTTCTCAAAATTGCATTGGTATAGGCTCTCGAGTTGCAATTCTTGAAATAAAAACAAAATGAGCCCTAGTTTGATTTTAAAAGCCCAATCTGTACAACTCAATGAAGATTGTGTGCATGGTTAATGTTTGTTTGTGTGAACAACCAATTATGTAAATAGGTCTAATTTTGATCCGTGTGAACGGTTTTGTCTAGAACTATTAGTCATAAAAGCCCCAGAGAAATATTGAGTCATGTAATCCAAAACCCAAACTCTCAAAAAATGGTATGACTGTATGGAAATACACGAGTAAACATTCATATATCACATTGTTACATGATTTTGAGATAAAAATGCACAAATTAAAAACTCACACACACATATATACCGATGAAACTCTAATATAAAAAGTGTGACAATGATTAACCAATATATGATAAACATGACTTGATGAATAAATTTCCTTTAAATCTAGATTAATGACATAGATTGAGAACTCATTCAAAATAAACATTAATCAATTCAACAACAAATTCAAAATTTCTTTCAAATAAAATAAGCAATTTTGTGTCTTAATCATGGCATGGTCCTAAACAATTATGGGTCCCAAAATCAAAAGAATGCACATAGTCAAGTCATAAGAATTACAAGTTATTCTTAAGTTTAACATTCAATTAATATCATGTCATGATCTTATAAATGAAAGTATATATGCACATGTCTCTCTTAATGATGTTTAATCCATAGAGTAAAGACAAAATTTACACTAAAAGAAAATAAAAAATTCCTATCTTATATTTCTTTTCTTAAATGTTTTAGCACTTGACTTTGTCTCTTTCCATCATTTTTTGTATTTTTCTATGGTGTCTTTCCACACACTTTGGTAGACACATGTTGGCGATACTTAAATTCAAGTCATCGTTATCTCACTAATGGTTTCCCTTTCCGTTTATGAAAAATTCTCACCAAATAACTCCATCAATCAAAGTGTATTTCACACATACTCTCAAATGGATTATAGAAACGTTTCAAGAAATAATAAAAGATCTCATGACTAAATGAATTATATATGACTATATTTACATGAATCTAGTGATATGCAAGTGCGCGTGTAAAGTGAAATATCAACCAGTTATTTAAATAAAATTTGAATATCATGATTTATCAAGTGAATTATAACCCTGTGACACCCCGCCTAATTAAATATCGGGTGATCAGGCCTTCATTAAATTAAAACAGGTTTCTCAAATGGTTCATTCTTAGCATCACTGTCGAAAACTTTCTAATTACTAATCCCCTAAGTAAAATTAGACCGGTACCAAATTTTATCTTTCTTCAAAATAGATAAATCAACAAAACGGAACAAAGTACAAATAATCATGTACTGTAATTCAAACAACAAAGTAAAAGTACAACAGAACAAAAGTATTACCGAATAAACCATCGGCTAAAGAATCCCAAACAATCAATAGAATAACCACTAGTCTGAATCTAACATCTGAGACTAATACCGGACAACAAGTCCATACATAGAAGAGTGCGAGATCCTGTGCTAGATCTGAATGAGAGATATCGTCTAGTCAAATCCTGTAAGCATCCATAGTACTACAGCTCCGAGTCTGGAATGGAATCATCACACCTGGCGTCCCTGTGGCTGGACACCTAAAAGGTTTTAAAAATATTTTATAGCAAGAGTTAGTACTTAAAACATTTTGAAAATATTTAGCAAGCGTTTATCACAATATAAAATGCGGTTATTGATTACACATGTTAGGTTCTCGTACACTCTCTTGAGTTAACTCACCCCTCATCTTTTGTGCATACCTAACGTTCTACACTTAGTTTATCTATCCATACTTCTCAAGCTAACTAAAACCAAAGTAGTGAGCTGAGCTTATCTGTACCCAAGTTCCAGTACCGCCCATACAGTACAACCGTTTTACTAACATCTCGCGTATGTTAAATAATTCCCATGTAACATTTAATCTATGTTATTTCTCAAGACTTCTCATTTAGTTTCACTACTAAAATTACTACAGTTCTCACAATTGTTAACTTTCCCACTTATGTAATTAAGTTTCACTACTTGAATTACTGAATAGATTTTCTCTATCTAAAGGTGCATTTCGTAATTAAGTTTCACTACTTAACTTACCATTTCAATATGTATCTTTAAATACATACTATATATCAATCTACTAATACACGGAAGTAAAATACCGTCAAGTATATATTTCACACATAATATATACTAAATATCAGTCATTACTATTTTGCCCTTTTTATACACGTAAAGGACTCTTGGTTCGGAATGATTCATCGACCCTAAGTAAGAATTGGTTCGGAATGATCCATCGACCCCAATTATTATTTTTTTAAATATATATACACATATTCTGGTTCGGGACTCTCTCATCGCGACACCAGTTCAAAGTTTGGTTCGGCATTTCTCATCGACCCCAAACATATAATAACTTTATGTTAGTTCGGAATGTCTCATCAACCCTAACATAATTAATTTAGGTATAATCTCTCTACCTAAAAGATCGCATAATTCAGTAGGTACACGCCCGACCTATTAATCATATACGTACGTAATATTTTAATCTCATATATCTACCGTACAATATTCGTTTTACGATTTATCTCATTAATCGTATTTATTTTAGTATTCACACAACTCTAAGGGTCCTAGTTACCCCTTACATATAATTTCAGTAGTTATTTCTTACCCTACTGGTCTATTACTTAAAATTGAATTTACTTCTCCCCGTAACTCAATTTTCAAAATCCTCGATACTCTACTAAATCAAATTATTCTCCTCGGTCCGTAATCCAAGCCCTATACCCAATGGCCTTATTGGACCTCAACAATATACCTGCTGGTCTTATTCTTACTACCAAATAAGTATAATGTAAATCCTAGAATACTCATTCATTCTCGAACTCAACGAAGGATTAAACACAAAATTTTCGAAAAACAGCTTTCGTCGATCGATCGACGGCTGGGTTCGATCGATCGACATAGTCGATCGATCGACAGTCTGAGATCGATCGATCGATCGAACTGGGGCAGACGCAGTCTTCTTCTTCGTTAAGATTTTTCGTCCATTAACAAATCTTCAAACTCCATTATAGTCCACCAAACTTTAACCCAATGATCCTAACATATTTCAACATATACTAGGACAGTTTCTAACGTGTCAAATACATCAAAACTCCAATTACTTTAAAGAATTAATGAATTAAAACCCAGAATTTCTTGAAACCCTAGTTATGGTGTTCTTCCCATATTATCATTCAAAATCCAGATTTTTATTCCGAAAATCATCAAGTCTAATCTGAATATTAATTCTCTACATAGTTTAAATCATTCTACTTGCGATTCCTATCCCAACATGCATAAATATCATCTTTCTCCAATCAAAATATTGATTTAAACAAAACTATTCAAAAACCCTACACATGTGTATTATAACTTTATAATTTGCAATAAACAACTTGCCTTATGATCAGTAGGGTCTGATTTCGTGGTTCTTGTTGATGATTGATGATCTTCATCCTTCAATCCTTCTTCCCCAACATGTTGATGGTAGGAATCCCTTTGAATCCTTCCCAAATCTTCTTTTTGCTTTAGAAAGTTGTGCCTCTCTTCTCTCTAATGGTATTGGTGTTATCATGGGTGTTCTAACCCTAATTCATCTATCATACGGCTGATATAAAACTCTCAATTTCGTAGGTCTCCATACCCTCTTATGTTAAAAGACTAAAATGCTCCCGAACGGTCTCGGTTTAGCCCAAAATTACCCCGGGACTCAACTAGTACCCCCGGGTATACTATTTTGACTAATTTGACCCTTCCGGACTCTTTGGTGACCTCTAAATTATCATTTGAGTCACTTAAAAAATATTACTCGTTCTCACCCCAACGCGGTCTATACGCGTTAAGTAACTATTTACCACTCGCACTAAGTAAATAAAATGATGCAATATATACCGGTATCTATCTTTCGATTAATATACCATAATTACAATTTTAAATAAAACTCTTTAAATTACTACTCTTACGTAATTTAAATCAAGCCGATATTTTCTCATTTAATTCTCCAATCTAATTAAATGGAATATTTGGAATATTCAGAAATACGGGGTATTACATACTTCCCCCCTTGCAAAGAAATTTCGTCCTCGAAATTAGGATAAGGCTGGTATTAAGGCTAAGGACCTTAAATATAATTGCACCCTCTAATACCCAATACCAAATCATAACATCCTAACGGTCGTCGCAAGCACATGACCATTTCATTATAATTTCTTATCGCCTGTTACCCAAGCCGCATATATCATAATTAAGTCCCACTACTTAATTTCTCTTCGATTTTCCCAATCCAACTTTAATTCTTGAAATTAAGTTTCTCCCTACTTAATTTACCCATTTCATGTATATCTCTATATAACATCTAAGTGTCTACTATCACTCATTAGTAGAATATTATAAGGTATATATTTCACATACAATATATACTTTTAAGGAAAATTGGTCTGGCAAAAATCATCGGCCCCAATAATCCTATCATTTACATTGGTCCGGGAATTCCTCGACCCCAAGGTAAATGTAATGCACATGTCGGTTCAGATCTTCCGTCGGTCCCAATATTTATCATCGATTTGGTTCGGAAAATTATCGACCCCAAATCGACCCCCCCTGTATTGGTCCGGAATATCATCGACCCCAATACAGAGATTAAGCACACTTACTATCGCACATAAGTAGGAAAAATCAATAGGTATATATATCTTACACATAACATATACTACCAACACTTATTTTATAATCACCCCCCTTTTATAACACTTTTGGGGTTATTGGCTCGGAATTCCACCTCGATCACCAATAGTTATTAATTACTTGTCTCGGGATCACATCTCGAGCACCAATATATGTATATATATCTCATTGCACATGAGTAGACAATTTGTGAGCCATATATTTCACATTTCATATACCTTAAAATGTCACACTCCAATAGAATGTCCTCATATCACGCGTTAAGGACTAAATGTTCGAAATGTCTCCTCGAACCACACCTCAAAGTACATGTATTGTTCGTAATCGACACCCACGAACCTAATCCTCATGTACTGTCCATATAGGCACTCACACTACCTATAAATATGCTCATATAGGTATACATTCAACCTATGAATTGATCAGTGGGCTTCTCCAAAATTCCACTATCATAAGGGTGTATCATCATTCCTTCTCACAAACATTGAGTCGTAGGTAACACAACGTACTCAAAATAAAACTTTATCTCTATTCCACCCTGACCATCTCTCACAGGGTGGAATTTTAGGATTTCATCCTGATTCACAATCATATAGGGCGGCACCGTACACTCTCCCTTTTCAACTACATACTAATCCATCCCGGTCACCCCATTTCGCTACCCCCAACGAAAAGTTGGCTTAATTATGATGTTCACAATCCATCAATAATTTATAAGTCTTTCTCCTCATTCCATCATTGGAAATGTAGGTTCACTACCACATTCCGGTTGCTCATTTCGAGTCTATCTCGCTCTATTAACTAGAGGTGTATCTGGAGACAATCTCACTATGTCTCTTCTCAACATCGCTTCCCACTTACGTCATCTTTCCTCAAGTGGTACTCTATTCCTCTTTTTCTCCGGGTTTATTATACTTTACAATCCGTGCACTCTTCACAATTGGCGCACTTTTGGGTTGGTTACTTTATAAGAATCAACATTTTAGTAACTTGTAAGTCACTCACAAAATTCAGTCAAGTAACACCTTGCGCTACTTCCTCACCACAGTTACGTCTCCCATATCAAGAGATAACCTTTGAAAGGTTTCCCACCGACTTTCATCCCATAGGGTGTGCTGGATCTCTCAGCACATATAATCTTGGATTATCGTCAATCTCCCATGACGTTCAACCCATTTCATCGATATGACTTGTTTCCTATTTTCCCCACCGTCGTACAGAAATATTCCGCATCCCTCTATCTCGGATGTCTAAGGAATCCTATTGATTAGGGCGCCCATACACCCTTTTCTCGGTGCACATTTGTAAAAACATTGCAAATGTCGCACCCGTAATGCTTTTCTTCAACTCCTGCCTAGTCTACACGACGTGACTACAATCTTGTGGGTATTCTCAATACCCTATAGGCCAAAAATCAAATCCTTGCCCACAAAGTCCCACTTATCCCTTCGTGGTGAGGTAAGCCTTTCAGTGTTTCTCCTCAACACTAGCGGCTCCACTGATGCCCTAGCATCTAACAATGCCACTTCTCCTGACGTGCAAAAAATCAGTCGTATTCCCTTTCACAACCGAACTTAAAAAAGGGACTTCTCCCAATGTATTCTTACTGAGCATTGTCGGAACAACACATAGTCAAGATACTAAAATTCGATTCCTCGACAATATGTGCAACCATACTCCAATATTTCTAACGGAGTCAAGTGGCACCGCGCTTATACTATCACTAAGTCTTTAGCACTAACTACAAAAGTGAGCTCGATCTCTCCGCTCAGCAGTCATACGACAAACATTGACTCACATCATTTAGGTTCCCACACACCGAAATCAATTACTAAGAGATTTTCATAATCTCCGAAGTCTCTCACATTTTGATGAATAATGACAACTCGACCCCTTTTTTAGGTGAGGAGTCGTCATATACCCCATTCAATCGAGGCTAAAACTCATATACTTCCTTAACCATCGCTCTGGTGATATAGATGGTTTCCGAACATAACACGCTTGTCCTCTCCGGAATGCAAAACTTATTGGAGTTATTATTTCCTCAAATAACATCAAGCTAAATTAGAAGGCGTGGCTCTACCAGCCACACTAGACATCTTTACAAAAATCTCCTTACTCCAGGCCACCCTGACCGTTTTGGGGTCTCCCTCCTCTCGGACTTGGTAGCCTCAATTCTGCGCACTATCATCCTGGTTCCCTTAGTTCTGCGACCAATAGGAACGCACTATGGGGCTTAACAGTTCCGACTTAGGATCTAATCATTAAATCCTCTAGTGGGTTTCCACTTATAACTTGCACCAGCCCCATTACATTCAGTCTTACTCTTTGACTAAATCTTTAAACTCTCTTAACTTCGCTCCCTAGGAGCATTTACCCCAATCTTGTAAGAAGTACCATACTTCCTTCATATACATAAGTCGTCCAAGAAGAGTTTTACATTAATTGCGAATCATAACTCGAGAGTCTATTCTCTCAAGTGCTCTTTTCCCTCGTACCCATCTCATCGATACAAGTTCCCTTCAACGGATAATTTCTCTCTCACGATTGGCCTCTACCAGGCTTTCACGTGGGGGTTCATATATTCCCATTCACTACGCTTCCGAATTATCATTGGAGAACTTTGCGATTAAACTATACGTAAAGTTCTTCTATTTATATATACGGACCCTCGGTCCGAATGTAGTGACTGGTATCCCCGCCACGTTGCCTAAAAATTTACTCAAATTTTCACTTCTGAGTATTTCTAGTCAGTCCTAAATGCCAAAACCTCTGGACATACTACTTCCATTGGTTAACATGCACAGTCGCCGTTTTATCACATTTACGGCACTTTCTCATCAAATTTTTCTTCAAACTCCCTCCCACTATCACTGCATTGGGCGGGTCTAGATTAGCATTCCTCCTTGCCGTCGCGACACTTGGAAAATGCTTGCTATGCCTCAACAACCCTTGCAGCATTTACTTCCATTACACGCTAGGAGTGACCTCGACCACGGTCATCTCTCCTATGATTGCCATCTTCGAACACCCCATGCTTTATGCCGAGCTCCTCCCTCCTGTAGTCCTTTTAACGCCAATGCCGGTCCTACCACCATATTCGACGTACCGTGCCCAATAGAACTCGTATATATAACACTACGTCTACCAAATAGCAGGAGAACGTAAACTACGTACGTAGAGGAGTACAATCATCCTAAGATAGGGCTTTATATCAATCAAACGATACGCTGAAAACGTAGTAAGCCGTACAGATCCTATGGACACTAAAACCTGATGCTCTGATACCATCTGTGACAACTCGCCTAATTAAACATCGGGTGATCAGGCCTTCATTAAATTAAAATAGGTTTCTCAAATGGTTCATTCTTAGCGTCACTATCGAAAACTTTTTAATTACTAATCCCCTAAGTAAAATTAGACCGGTGCCAAATTTTATCTTTCTTCAAAATAGATAAATCAACCAAACGGAACAAAGTACAAATAATCATGTACTGTAATTCAAACAACAAAGTAAAAGTACAACAGAAGAAAAGTATTACCGAATAAACCATCGTCTAAAGAATCCCAAACAATCAATAGAATAACCACTAGTCTGAATCTAACATCTGAGACTAATACCGGACAACAAGTCCATACATAGAAGAGTGCGAGATCCTGTGCTAGATCTGAATGAGAGATATCGTCTAGTCAAATCCTGTAAGCATTCACAGTACTACAGCTCCGAGTCTGGAATGGAATCATCACACCTGGCGTCCCTGTGGCTGGACACCTAAAAGGTTTTAAAAATATTTTATAGCTAGAGTTAGTACTTAAAACATTTTGAAAATATTTAGCAAGCGTTTATCACAATATAAAATGCGGTTATTGATTACACATGTTAGGTTCTCGTACACTCTCTTGAGTTAACTCACCCCTCATCTTTTGTGCACACCTAACGTTCTACACTTAGTTTATCTAGCCATACTTCTCAAGCTAACTAAAACCAAAGTAGTGAACTGAGCTTATCTGTACCCAAGTTCCAGTACCGCCCATACAGTACAACCGTTTTACTAACATCTCGCGTATGTTAAATAATTCCCAAGTAACATTTAATCTATGTTATTTCTCAAGACTTCTCATTTAGTTTCACTACTAAAATTACTAAAGTTCTCACAATTGTTAACTTTCCCACTTATGTAATTAAGTTTCACTACTTGAATTACTAAATAGATTTTCTTTATCTAAAGGTGCATTTCGTAATTAAGTTTCACTACTTAACTTACCATTTCAATATGTATCTTTAAATACATACTATATATCAATCTACTAATACACAGAAGTAAAATATCGTCAAGTATATATTTCACACATAATATATACTAAATATCAGCCATTACTATTTTGCCCTTTTTATACACGTAAAGGACTCTTGGTTCGGAATGATTCATCGACCCCAAGTAAGAATTGGTTCGGAATGATCCATCGACCCCAATTATTATTTTTTTAAATATATATACACATATTCTGGTTCGGGACTCTCTCATCGCGACACCAGTTCAAAGTTTGGTTCGACATTTCTCATCGACCCCAAACATATAATAACTTTATGTTAGTTCGGAATGTCTCATCGACCCTAACATAATTAATTTAGGTATAATCTCTCTACCTAAAAGATCGCATAATTCAGTAGGTACACGCCCGACCTATTAATCATATACGTACGTAATATTTTAATCTCATATATCTACCGTACAATATTCGTTTTACGATTTATCTCATTAATCGTATTTATTTGAGTATTCACACAACTCTAAGGGTCCTAGTTACCCCTTACATATAATTTCAGTAGTTATTTCTTACCCTACTGGTCTATTACTTAAAATTGAATTTACTTCTCCCCGTAACTCAATTTTTGAAATCCCCGATACTCAACTAAATCGAATTATTCTCCTCGGTCCGTAATCCAAGCCCTACACCCAATGGCCTTATTGGACCTCAACAATATACCTACTGGTCTTATTCTTACTCCCAAATAAGTATAATGTAAATCCTAGAATACTCATTCATTCCCAAACTCAACGAAGGATTAAACACAAAATTCTCGGAAAATAGCTTTCGTCGATCGATCGACGTCTGGGTTCGATCGATCAACATAGTCGATCGATCGACAGTCCGAGATCGATCGATCGATCGAACAGGGGCAGACGCAGTCTTCTTCTTTGTTAATATTTTTCCTCCATTAACAAATATTCAAACTCCATTATAGTCCACCAAACTTTAACCCAATGATCCTAACATATTTCCACATATACTAGGACAGTTTCTAACGTGTCAAATACATCAAAACTCCAATTACTTTAAAGAATTAATGAATTAAAACCCAGAATTTCTTGAAACCCCAGTTATGGTGTTCTTCCCATATTATCATTCAAAATCCAGATTTTTATTCCGAAAATCATCAAGTCTAATCTGAATATTAATTCTCTACATAATTTAAATCATTCTACATGCGATTCCTATCCCAACATGCATAAATATCATCTTTCTCCAATCAAAATATTGATTTAAACAAAACTATTCAAAAACCCTACACAAGGGTATTATAACTTTATAATTTGCAATAAACAACTTGCCTTATGATCAGTAGGGTCTGATTTCGTGGTTCTTGTTGATGATTGATGATCTTCATCCTTCAATCCTTCTTCCCCAACAAGTTGATGGTAGGAATCCCTTTGAATCCTTCCCAAATCTTCTTTTTGCTTTAGAAAGTTATGCATCTCTTCTCTCTAATGGTATTGGTGTTGTCATGGGTGTTCTAACCCTAATTCATCTATCATACGGCTGATATAAAGCTCTCAATTTCTTAGGTCTCCATACCCTCTTATGTTAAAAGACTAAAATGCCCCCGAACGGTCTCGGTTTAGCCCAAAATTACCCCGAGACTCAACTAGTACCCCCGGGTATACTATTTTGACTAATTTGACCCTTCCGGACTCTTTGGTGACCTCTAAATTATCATTTGAGTCACTTAAAAAATATTACTCGTTCTCACCCCAACGCGGTCTATACGCGTTAAGTAACTATTTACCACTCGCACTAAGTAAATAAAATGATACGATATATACCGGTATCTATCTTTCGATTAATATACCATAATTACAATTTTAAATAAAACTCTTTAAATTACTACTCTTACGTAATTTAAATCAAGCCGATATTTTCTCATTTAATTCTCCAATCTAATTAAATGGAATATTTGGAATATTCAGAAATACGGGGTATTAGAAACCCATAATTGATATAACCAACATTTGCATCAAAAAGTTTAGAATTCATGCTTTAATCATCATTCAAGTTAAGTTCACTCATAAAATGAATGAAGTCAAAGAAATTAATCATATAACCATGAAAAGAATAAAATGAAAATATTTTTGATATTTTTGAAAGAGATTATGCAATATATAAAATCATATCATGTAAGGAATGAAACATATAAAAAATGGATGAGAATGAACAAATGCATGAAATTTCTCACAAAAAATATGAAAAACGATTCAAATGATGCAATTGAATATATTACCCAAATGATTTGATCCTTATAAATCAAGGAGTATTTAGGAAGGGGACCTACAATAAGAAGACCCTAGGTATCCTAAGCAAACTATCTCCTATATAGCTATGGGTGAAGCATCTCTTGAATCCTTATGAGGAACAAATACAACTTCTTTCCTAACAACCTTATTTTGTGGAATATCCACCTCAATTTTCTTTTTTGAGGCATTTATAGGAATACTTCTCACGTTCGTTGGTACCCATCTCTCATTGCTTATAGGATTCTTATTCCTATTCCCTGGAACTTGCGTAAAAATTCTAGGTCTAGGAAAATCTCTCCTAACATCACTCCTCCATTTGACCAAAAAGATAACTATCCTCATCAACTTTTACTATCTCACCTCTAAATTTATTAATAGGATCTGTTTGCACAACTTTTTCAATACCTCATATTTTCAATAATTTATTTAATAATTAATTTAAATGAAGCGATTTAAAAAGGTGATTTAATTTCAAATAAGTTAACTATATTTGAATTGAATAAATAATTTGGGTTAAATAAAGTAAATTATTTTATTTGAATTGGACCTTTTAATTTGATTGGTTTGGGCCATGTTCATTTTTTGACTTGGTTTGTTTATATGTGCAAAATCTGTTCAGGTTATGTTAGTAATACAAAAATAAACCCAAAGATTTAAAATTAATCTTGTATTTACTTGGTAGGCAAAGAGGGCAAGCTCATAAATGAGTAAGGATTTTATGAGTTGTAATATGTTAATAAAACTAATTAATTTTTGTGACTTTTAAAATAAAAGAGAAAATAAATAAAATGGAGATAAAAGGGAAGGTTGTACCAAGGCCGCGATTACATGTCCTATGCCACAACCGTGGCTAAGACGTAAGTAGGCTTGTGGGGTGGGGTGGTAACTTGTTTTTAAGTTGGAGTTTAACCCTAGTTTTCACCTATTTCAACCCTCAAAGACCATTTTATAACTTCTCTATAAAACCCTATTTCTCCCACTCTCTAGACATATGAACCCTAATCCTTTCATAAGTTTAAAACACCATTTCAACACCATTTCTCTAGATTAAGAAGATTAAAGGAGGGATTTAAAGATAGAAGAGAAAGACATAAAAGAAGGATATAAGAGTAATAATCAAGAAGGCATTTCACACAATTGGAGGCTTGAATCACTATAAATATCTACACACTTTTCAACCTAAAGGCAATATAAAACTATGCTATCCTCTCATGCTTATAAGTAATAATTTCAACCTAAATACTAATCTAATCGGTTAAATTTACTAGATATAATTAGGTTAAAATATTTAACAAATAATTATTCTAAGTTAAGAAATTCATATGAAATGTTTATTCTCAAATTCACATGTTTCATATATGAGATAATCGATTCGTTCTCATTAGTTAAATAAAAAGAATATATATGAGGAAAAACTCCACCTAGGGGTGAAAAAACCTTGGTGAATACTAGTCTCTCATTTAATTTGGAGAGAAATTTTACATAAACATAAGAAGGTACCTCTCTCCCGTTCTCCTAAAAAGATGTTACCCATGGACATCTATATACCCCCCCCCCATTTAAATAAGTGATCCACTCATAACTCCATCAACTGTATATGGAATTCACTTGGATATCAGCATGCATTAACTCCCCAATAGATAGTTCTCCTCCTTTTAGATCTGGAGTGTAGATATTTATATTCAGATTAAATTTGTTAGTATGAATCTAGGCCTTTTGGTTTTTTAACTCACAACCCACTGAAACGTCACAACAAATGATCAAGTATGGATTCGAGGCTTTCTTTCAAAATTACGAAGATTAAGTGAAATTGAAGTTTGAAAAATGTTTATCTGATCACTTATATTAAAAATAATTTCTTTAAGTGTGAGAAGTACTTGGGAAAAAGGATCTCTAAAAATGGGAGGGAACACTCTTACTTATAGAATTGTAGTACAAATTTCTTAGCATTGTGTGCACAACAGAAAAGAGATTTGTGCACAAGATTTTGGGCAGATTCCATAGTCACACAAAAGAGTGTGATAGGCGTGCGAACGGGGCAAGTTTAAGTCATATGCTCCCTTTTAGGAAAAAATCAATATGAAGCCCTAAAGTGTTTCTAGTCATGTGCACGGTGAAATTTTAAAGCTCTGCATACGATATTAGGTAAAACATTTTCTCATGCCTAAACCATGTTTCCATGCTCACGAGTTAAAAAATTAGTTGTGTGCATGTATGTAAGAAGTATGTCAAATAAACCGAAACATGCATACAAGGCATTCCGTTTTTGAGAAATTTCACTTAATCCAATTACAAAAATAATTTCCAAAGTAAAATGAAAATGTGTATGTGTGTGTATAAGACTTGATATGATTCGATAAAAAACCATAAAAGGATATAATATTCAATTTTTAGAATAACATACGAAAGATTTGACATAGAGAAGTTGTGAATGATCTTTAGTTTCAATGTCCATCGATACTAATGAACAAGACTCTCTCTATCTATCAACTATCTATGTGATCAAGATTTTTGGCTCGATTTAAGCAAGACTAAATTTTTTATCATGACATATAGCCAACCAAATGATAAGATCTATTACGTCTTCACCTGTGTTTCTCCAACAACCCTCCGACGACACGATGTAACTTCGATGAGTTTTTGATGACTCTCGTGGGAAATTGAGTTGAGGAATTTCACACCTAGAAAAGCATGTCTAAAATTGCACTATAAAATTGAAAATTTCAAATTTCAAAATTAAATATCCTTTAGGGATCACTTTTAAAAGATCTCATGAGATTTCCAAATATATAAATTTCATCTTGAGCGCACTTATATTCAAGGAGATATTTAACTTTATAGTTTGTGGAATGAAATACAAAATAGGGATAAATGGAAAATCTGTTAGCGGATTATTTTTTAGCTTCTCACTACTTTGTTTGCGCTTCTTGATTATTATTGTACATGTTGTACACAAGGAGGTTTTTTCACTAAATCGCAACTTTATTTTACATTTACTTCCATAAATTCAAGTATAGTTTACATAAAACATTCTATATTTTAATCTATATATTCTTTTGGTAAATTTTATTGCATTTACATTTTTTTGTCTCTCTCTCGCTCTCTCTATCGCTCTGTATGTGTATATATATTGGTAGTTTTAACGTAATTTTGGTCTCACTAGAACTTGGTCGAAGGGGAGTGACCCCTAAATTGGAACGAAAAACTATTTGACAATGAACTTTTCATGCCATTTCAAATATACCATCTGAAACAAAATCACAAGCTAAATTATGAAATCATTGTTTCATTTTGGCCTTTTTTGACATAAATCCCATTTTGTAATTTGATATTTGACTTAATCCCCACTTTTCTAATCTCTTTGATATACCCCATACATGAGGGGGTTATCTCTAAATATTGAATAAATATAAGGGGTTAAGTATAAGGATTTATTTGACTATATCCCCCGTTTATAATCTCTAATTAGACATAACCCCATATGTGGGGGTCAAATTCAAAGGATTTTAAATTGAGGGGTTAAGTCAAATTATGCATTAAATTTTGGGGTTAAGTCAAAATGACCCTTTCATTTTATTATTTTCATGTATTCATAATTATGCGTGAGACAAAGTGTAGGGCCAGGGTATTTCTAGGCCCCCTAAATCCCGAAAAACTAAATATGAAATTATTGTTACATTTTATTATTTTTGTGTATTCATCATTGTGTGTGAGAGAGAAATGGCTATGCAAAGGTATTACTAGGCCCCTAAATCCCAACTTGTCTCGGCTTAGCCCTAGGCTCGCTTTAAAGAACAAAATTAGTATACATTTCGGACATGTGAAAGGATCTTAGTGGATTCCAAATTTGTTGTTTACGACAGTGGACTCCTTGTTTGTGGTGTTACGATGAAGAAGCGGTGCGTCTATGTTCCCGATCCCTAAACGATTGTTGAGCCTTATCGGCGAACACCGAATGTGTGTGGATTCACAAGTTATTGCAGTTGTTCCAGTAGACTCCTGCGTGTGGTTGTAGAGGAGAGTCTGATAATTGAAGATGCATAAAGGCTTGTGAGGGCGTTAAGTCTGTGTTAGAAATCATCTGATGACTTTTGTAAAACCGCATTATAGTGAATTTGTGTTGCTGGGTCGTCTAAGGTTTTTGCCATTGTGGGTTTTTCACGTACATCGATGTGTTGTGGTTTGTCGCTTTAATTTATTCTTATTATCACCTAAATGAATGTTTTTTGAACAAGATAAAATTTGTAAACTGTTTATCACAACGACTATTTAAAATTGGTGCTGACAGTTTATTCTATTTATATTTATTATTTAATTTGAAAAAAAATAGAAATTAATTTTGGTTGAGGCCATTCCATAAAACTTGCATCTTCAATGGTTGAATAGAGACATATCTATCATTACACCATTATTAGTGACTATGTGACTTATAATATTATTACAATTTCCTTCTTGAGATTGAATTGGAATTTACACCATTGTATTGAATTATGAGAATTCGAACACTAGTATAATGAATCATCTTTTAATTGAATTTGGATTTCAACTTAATTGTTAGTAACTTATGAGAATTGTAAAAACGCCATGTGAATCCTAGTTTTAGTTGGCAATATGATTAAAATCCCTACTTCACATCTTAACCATAATTTGAAATTATTAAATGTTATCAATATAATTATAAAGGAAATCCTTTAAAAAATTAAGTAGGTTGTAATTTGAATTGAAACATATATTGGATGGGTGTTAGATGCTTACTTTAGATTGAGTACTATTATAACTTCTCATGTGTTGAACATTCTCGCCATGAAACGTAGCATGTAAAATGCTACAGTATAACATTAAATAGTTGGACTTAGTTTCTGGTTGCAATTTCATTTTATGTTGTCCTTAAACATATTTGAATTATATAAAGATAAAGAGATGGAATTCAACATCAAGAAAAATAAAGTAATTATTTTACAAAGTTTTACTATCCTTTAGGTTACTATGATAAAATGGGCTGATTATGGATATTCAAGTTTGGACATCTCGGGTTAGAGTCATGGTTATACTATGTTTGGTTATTGTTTTTGAGGTGGGTGAAGGCGGTGATGCCGATTTATTATGTCCATGCTAGCTAAAAATTGGTGGACTTTGCGCTATTGACCTCAGTAGTCAGTGAGAGCTATTTTTGATTGATGTTGTCCGTGGCAACTAAAAAATGGCAAACTCACATGTCAGTGACCCCATAGTTAGTGGAGTCTAGTCATGGGTTATTTGGTGTACTAGTGACCATGGAGTTAGTGGGGGCAAGCCCCAGTTTTATGTTTTGATGTATTTATGATACGTAGTTATTTGGGACAAATCTCGATTTTGCTGATGAGGATATTAAAGTCGGTATTCGGTATACTAGTAATCTCTTCATTTATGGGAAATAGTAGGATTTTATAAGAGTTCATAAAGTATACATTATTAAAGATTAACACCAGTAAGGGTGGGGTAAAAAAGTTAAATTAATAACTATGTATTTATTATTTGTATGCATGATTGTCGAGTTTATTACTTAAATTGCATAGATTTTATCTTTATGTGATGGGAGTGACTCATCGCGTTGTTCCAGGAGCTCTAGTTCGTCAGATCTAGCATTCTCTCTCTCGAGCACTGAGTCATCCATCCTAGTCATCATCGATTTTAGATATGTAAGTATTTGACCCTACTTTTATTGCTTTGAGTGATGCGAGGTTTACATTTATCTCTTTAGTCTTCGTACTTAGATTTTGGATTATGTTATAATGGGGATTATGTATACAATAGTTGGCATGTGTTATCATTGGGATTATTATATTCATACATTATTATTTATGATTTTAATTGGTGGTTATAATTGTCTGCTATTCCTTTACTATTTTATTTTAAGGTTAATTCATTTCGCACTCCATTTTGTCTATCATTATTCAATGTTTATATTTCATAATGAGGATGGTATTGACTTGTTTTAACAACCTATATAGTTTTAATATCTAGACTTAATCAACCTAATTATTAAATAATAAGGGGTGTCACAGTTGGTATTAGAGCACGGTCCTAGGCAATTTTGGTTCCATATGTCCATTCTAATCGCCCACATAGTGTTTATTGGTACGTTCGTTTCTTTGTACCCTTGTCGCATGTTCCTTAGTATTAATAAGCATTGCATGTCATATTTCAACTTTCACCTAAGAGTAATACCCTCACAGCTACACATGCTACCCAAACAGTTCCTGTATCACCGGAACCACTAGTTTTACATAAACAACCCATGCTAGTAGTCCTAACACCAGATGCTTATGGAAATTCATTTTTAGGGCTCAACATCTCTCAAAGTTGGTCTCCTAGGACATGCACATAAGGCTAGCCGTGGGCAGACATGAAAGGCCACTGAAGGCACCACAACCAGTGGCATAAGCTCTCCCATCAAATTGTGAGAATATTAGAGGAGTAGTTCCAAAGAATAGTACACTAACATTCTCTGGTATAATAGATCCTCTAGAGGATTTTATCAGGCACATAAGTGCACAAGTGGGTTCTTGCCACTTTCTATTTGACCATGATGCTCTCTAATAGTGGGAAAATGTGACTATAAAAGAGCATAGGGATTAATTAACCTATATAGATTTCATGATGAGGTTTACTGACCAGTACTTCCCCGAGTCTATTTGGGCACCAAATAAAACGGGGGTTCTTCTACTCAAGTAAGAGACTCATTTTGTTATCGAGGAAGTAATTATGGAGAATAAGTGGATTGGATGTTTTGTTAAGGGTCTTATTTACCCTATAAGATAGATTCTAATAGCGAACCTGGTATAAAGTATATATACAAAGATAATTGATGTTCCACTTATGAATTGTAGAGACCGTGTGAAGAATAAAACATCACCTATGGATGTTGAAACTCTCCCTCATTTGAATGAGTGATCCATTCAAAACTCTATCAAGAGAATATAGAAGTCACGTTCTCCATCCTTAGATTTCCCCATGAATCAACTCCCTAATCGCTAATTCGCCCCATTTTAGATTAGGAGTGTAGATCTTGAAATTCAGATTAGAATTGGTAGAATTAATTTAGATGTTATATTTTTTCAACCCAAAACACTCTATAATCTCACAATCAATAAACTAAGTATGGATTCAAGGTTATCTTTCAAAATTTTGAAGATCAAGTGAAATTGAAGTTTAAAAAGTATTTTTATGATCATTTGCCTCGAAAATACGCTCTATAAGTATGAGAAGTATTCTGAAAAAGGATATCTAAAATTGTTTGGAAATCTAATATTTATAGATTTTTTTAACAAATTTGGTAGTGTCGTGCTCACGAAAAAGAGCTCTGTCACATGGTTTTAGGAAGAGTCCATAGTCATAAAAAAATATGTAACGGTTGTGCACGGAAGGGAAATTTTAGTCGTGTGCACACTTTTAGACATAAATAGTACGAAGGATAAAAATGTGCATGGACGTGTACATGGTGAAGTTTTGAAGTCGTGAACATGGTTTTAGGCATAAAGTTTTCTCATGCTTAAACTATACTTCTTGCACACGGGTCCGAAACCCATGTGTGTGCATGCATGTAGGCAGTATGTCAAATAAAACTAAACATGATATAAGGCATTCCTGTTTTGATAAATATCACTCAATGTAATAAAAAATAAATGAAAAATGTGTATGTGTTTGTATAGTTCTTGAGATGATACAAATAAAACAACAACAACTACAAAAGGATATAATCTTCAGTCGCCAGAAAATCATGTGAAATCTTTGATATAGGGAATTCATGCATGATCTTCGGTTTAAATGTCCACATATTTTTATGAACAAGACTCTCTCTCTCTATCATTTGTTTATGTAGTCAAGATTTTTGGCTCGATTTGTGCAATACTCAACATTTTGTCACAAGGAGTATCCAACCAAACTATAAAATCACCTATTACAAGATCTACTACATAATTAATATCCCCATTTGGCTATTATATGCCAAAACCCCTCAAAGCTTAGAAATTCTTAATTATGACATCCAAATTTACCCAACATTAGCCATATAATGAGAGTAAAGTGTCACAATATACAATAATTACAAATAACACTCAACAATCAACAAGGTGAGTCTGAATCAAGGGCTTGAGTGAAACCTAACCTTAAGATCATTCAAGTATGACATGAACAACCCCTGCTTTAGGAATCATACGATAAGAAATCAATATGAACCATAAAGAATGAAATAAAAAATATAATATCCCTCAAAATCATATCAATCTCAACACGTAATACAATCACAAATCAAGATTTCTCCTCCTTTTCAAAAGTGTTCTCCTCCTTCATAAACAAAATTTACTCCCAAAATAACGAGAATCACATTTCATTAGACGTTTCTCCCCCAAGCAAATCAAGACGATAAATCCAATATCTTAGACATTTCTCCCCCATTTTGACACGAAAAATTTAAAGAGAAGTAGAAATTACATAAATAACGGGCATGTAAAAACAATGCAAAAATGAAGGTAATTGATGATGCTTGGATTTAGCACCACCAGATAAGTGATAGTGAGCTCAAGCAGTAGCAGCCATGGCAGCCATAGAGATGTATAGTATATAAGTATGTAAGTGTGTAGAAGGGGATGAGTATAAGAAGAAATAAGACAATGATGTATAGTGGTTCAGCCAATTTTGGCCTACATCCACTGTGAGTGTGTGATCCACTAAGTATGGGCACTAATGGCCTTAGATACAATGCACAACCCTCTCTCTCTCTCTCTCACTGTGTATACAAGCAGAGTTTTTAGCTAGGGCTACTGTTCATTGATTGATCCCCTGTAGGTTTGGGGGTGACAAGTATATATATGTCTTGGGGGGTGTAGTGTACCCCCCCAAGTAAGCATGGTGCATGTGAATGGTGATCTAACCAATCCCCTGTTGACACCTGTAGATGCCAAATGATGACATAATATTCCCTCACGTGAGGGTGTGATTCGGTTATAACGGTCTTCCACGTGTCATATGAGCCTGACGCGCGCTGTTCCACGCGTGTCCCGGACCACGCGCTGTCATGATGTCACCCTCGGCCTATGAGCCGAGGCCGAGGGCAAAGTTTCTTCCGGTAGGGAGCCTGGCTTGATTCTGGCCTCGTACTGTCGTACCCTTGTAGGGTCGTCTGGAGCCTGGTGGAGGGTCGGCCCCTCGTAGGGTCGTCTAGAGCCTGAGGAAGGGTCGGCCCCTCGTAAGGTCGTCTGGAGCCTGGTGGAGGGTCGGCCCCTCGTAGGGTCGTCTGGGCCTGGTGGTGGCCAGCTGGGGCCTGGTGAAGGGTCGTCCCCTCGTAGGGTCGTCCGTATTGGAGGTAATCCTCATCCAGGCTGAGGGTATAAACGGGTATATCAATCACCCCCCAGCCCTTAGCCATAGGTGTCATTGAGATGGCTGAGGGATATTTGCTGAATTCGAGACACGTGTGATCAGTTAGGTGAGTGACACCTGTGTAGATACTCATTGCTGTTCCAGTTTCCAAGGCAGGGCGGCTGCGCAGTACGCTTGGGGCCTTGTGTCCTAATTATATCTTTCTTTGGTAAATGGGTCCACTCATTACCAAAGTATTTAAGATATTTTCAAACTCTCTCTCTTCATCTTCTTCTTCTTCGCGCCCAAGTCTATTCTCTCTCTAGAACCAGTAAGCTTCGCCACTTGCAGCCTTCGTTTCGTCAGGTCTCAGCAGCGTTACTCTCCCTCGTTATCAGGTATTCTCCTTCATTAAGAGCTTTCCTTTGTCTTCAATTCTGTTTGTTTTTTAGGGTCATAGGGTTACATCAGCTTCGAGTTCCCCTTAGCTTTTTTCGGTGTCTTCTCCGGTAACTGGTTCTTGGATCGTTCTTGACGAAAACCTTTAAGTTCTTTGTTCAATCCAAAAGTCAAACTTGGTCAACTCTCCACTTGTTTGTAGCTAAATTAGTCAAGTGTAGTGTAATTTCTCCAAGTGTAGAGTCTTCCCTTTAATGCTTAGGAGGCTTTACAACCTAGTGTCTGAATTCCCACCCTTGAGAGAAAAACTTTTTTCCGAGGTCAGACGGATAGAGGAAGAGGAGGAGAGGAGACGAGGGGCCGACCCTAATTGGGTACGACCCATCTTTCCCATTCCTCTTGCCACCATAAGACCATCTGAACCCTCTGAGTCTTGTGGGTCGTCATCTCGTCCGGCCGACACTCCCAAACCAAGCGAAATGGACGAGAGAGCCTTCTCTCCAACTGGTGCCGGGACGTCTGGTAGAAGGGACACGTCTGATCTTAGCCCTCCCCGAGAGGCCGAGGGTACGATCCCCTCCGAGGCTGTCCCTGTGACAACTCTTTCCCCCAATGCCTTCCAAGTAGCTTTTCCTCAGGGTCCTCCTACAGGTAATGAGGGGGAAGGGGGTGAGGACGAGGACGACGATACAGATGATGAGGTTGATACCTCCCATGCCTCGTCTTTTATCTCCTCTGTTAGGGATAGGGACCTTCTGATATGGAGGCATATCTACGGAGTGCCCTCTGGGGTAACTATGAGGGTGCCCTCTGAGGCTGAGAGGGTTTTTGAGGGTGAAGAGGGAGAGGTTGCAGTTTACGAGCAAATGTTCAAAGTAGGTGTCAGACTCCCTTTCCATCCTGCTATTGTAGATATTCTGTCGGCTTTGGGCGTCTCCCCCTCGCAACTTCCACCCAACTCTTGGAGGACGATTCTGGGGTATATCTCTTTGTGGAAAAACTCTTTCACTGATGAGCCCTCGTCCGACGTGTTCTTGGCGTGCTACAATATCACCTCTTCATCTAAACAGCCCGGATACTATCATCTAGGGGCGAGAAGGTCTGAGAAGAAGCTGCTCCACGTGGCTCAAACTTCCAATCATGATTGGAAAAAGAGGTTCTTCTTCATATCTGGGGCATGGGAGAGCTCTGCCGAGGCGTCCCCTTCTGCCGACGGTCCGAGGGTCCCTACCAAATGGTCTAATCCCTCAATGAAAGCTAGGTCAGACCCCGAACTTAGCTTGGAGGAAAGGGATATTGTTGAGTATCTGAGGGGACGAGGGAGAGGGGGTGAGATCCCAAAGTTCGAAGATTTGATGACCCCCCGGTACCTCAAAGAAGCTGGTTTGAGGGTCGGCCCTCTGACGGAACTATGTGAGTTCTATTTTTTACTTTTTTTGAAGTGTTTCCCGTTTATCTCTGTATTTTTCTGATGCATCGTATCCTTTTCAGGTCGTCCTGCAGGTGTGTCAGATTACCTCTGGGATATGACTGCTCCAAGCCTACTTGCTGGTCTGTCAAAGAAGAAGGGGAAGGAGCCTCAGCAAGCTCCAAAGAAGACAAGGGCCTCAGGGCCGACGGTTGTTGAGCCAACAGCTGATAGCCACAAGAGGAAGGAGCCTGAAGCTCCTGTTGAGCATCGGCCTGATCCTAGGACGAGGGCAAGGGTCGAAGCCTCTGAGGGGACGACCTCTTCGTCCAGCATGGAGGCCTTCTGGTCTCAGAATTTGTCCCATCTGAGGGCCGACCCCTCATCCCTTATTGCCAACTTGAGGGCAGCCAAGGCCTCGATGTTCTCTGCACCATCGGCCTCTGACTTCTAGTTCTTGGCAAAGATGCCTCCTGCCAAAGTGTACGACTACGGTCTGTACTCCCTTGCTCAGGTACTGGTCTTGACCTTTAATATCATTCTCACTAACTGTTACCTCGGCCCATCTTGATGTTTGTTCATTTTTTTCTTGCAGTCTGTTTGTGCCTTGACCTCAGCCACCAAGTGGATGGTCGAGAATCAACAAAAGTTTCACGAAGCTGAGAGGGCCATTCAACAAGAGGCCGACCTACGGACAGAGCTGGATGTTGCGAGGGCCGAGCTGGAGAGTATAAGGACTGAGCACGCTAGAGTCCTTGATGAGCTGACGAAGCAGCATGATGCCGATCTGCAGGCTAAGGACTTGTTGATCAAGGACAGGGACTTATTGATCAAGGACAAGGACGAGGCCCTAACCACTATGGAGGCCAAGCACAAGTCTGACCTTGAAGCAGCCGTCCAGAAAGCCGAGGCCAATGCTGTTGAGGCCTACAAGGTCTCTGATGAATTCCAAGGCTTCGGCCTTGAATATCTTGAGAGGGGAATTAGGACGGCCTGTCGGTGGGTCGTCCTAAAGTTTGCCGACACAGTATCATCCATCCGCCCTTCTCTTGAGGTGGTTCAGCTGGATGACCCCTTGATTGCTGAGGCCCTGTCGCAAGTGGAGTCCCAAGTTCAGGTTGAAGGGGTCGGTACATCTGAAGATCATCCAGTGCTGGTAACAGAGGAGACCATTCCCATTGACGTTGAGGCCCTGCCCTCTGATGTCGTCCCATAGGGTGGCTGCCTGTAGCCCATACCCTTCAAGTGTATTTTTGTTCAACGGCTCTGTAAAACACTTAATATTTTGTACCAGATTTTTATTAATATCATCGTCTCTTCTTCAACTGTCTTCCGTATTTAATTCTGTTATGGTTTGTTCCTTGCTAATTTGCTTCTTTGTTGATGATGATGTTACTAACCCCTCCCTCGTCTTTTTTGAGGACCAATGTGGGTTCGTCTCCTCATCTGTCCTCATTATAGCCGAGGGTTCAAATAACCAATTTAATGGTTTTAAATAAAGTCTACCCTCGTCTTTCTTGAGAACAGTGGTGGGGTCGTCCCCTCCACTGATCCTCATTATAGCCGAGGGTTCAACCTACCAAATAAAAGGTTTTCAACAAAGTCTACCTTCGTCTTTCTTGAGGACAGTGGTGGGGTCGTCCCCTCCACTGATCCTCATTATAGCCGAGGGCTCAACTATCCGAATTAATGATTTTTAAGTCTACCCTCGTCTTTCTTGAGGACAGTGGTGGGGTCGTCCCCTCCACTGGCCCTCATTATAGCCGAGGGTTCAACTTACCAAATTAATGGTTTTTAACAGTCTACCCTCGTCTTTCTTGAGGACAGTGGTGGGGTCGTCCCCTCCACTGGCCCTCATTATAGCCGAGGGTTCAACTTACCAAATTAATGGTTTTTAACAAAGTCTACCCTCGTCTTTCTTGAGGACAGTGGTGGGGTTGTCCCCTCCACTGGTCCTCATTATAGCCGAGGGTTTAACTTACCAAATTAATGGTTTTTAACAGTCTACCCTCGTCTTTCTTGAGGACAGTGGTGGGGTCGTCCCCTCCACTGGCCCTCATTATAGACGAGGGTTCAACTTACCAAATTAATGGTTTTTAACAAAGTCTACCCTCGTCTTTCTTGAGGACAGTGGTGGGGTCGTCCCCTCCACTGGTCCTCATTATAGTCGAGGGTTCAACTTACCAAATTAATGGTTTTCAACAGTCTACCCTCGTCTTTCTTGAGGACAGCGGTGGGGTCATCCCCTCCACTGATCCTCATTATATCCGAGGGTTCAACTTACCAAATTAATGGTTTTTAACAAAGTCTACCCTCGTCTTTCTTGAGGACAGTGGTGGGGTCGTCCCCTCCACTGATCCTCATTATAGCCGAGGGCTCAACTAACCGAATTAATGATTTTTAACAAAGTCTACCCTCGTCTTTCTTGAGGACAGTTGTGGGGTCGTCCCCTCCACTGATCCTCATTATAGCCGAGGGTTCAACTTCTTTGCATGCATACTAGAACTGATAACCGCTGGATGAGGGAAACACTGATATTTCTCATTAATTTTCCATGTGTTCTGTCGAAACAATGCTTATTACAACCATGGCCTATCAAGACCTTACAACACTACTAGTAGTATTTTTTCAAATGATCCGCATTCCAGGGGTTGGAAAAAGGTTCCCCCTCTAGGTTTTCTAGTTTATAGGTCCCAGGGACAACTTCGTCGGTGACCCTATAGGGGTCGTGCCAATTAGGATGGAGTTTATTGGGCTTCTGCCAAGTCTTCTTGAGGACCAAGTCTCCTACTGCGATAGGCCTCTGTTTCACCCTCTGATTGTAAAACCTTGCGGTCCTCTGCTGGTAGGAAGCCTGCCTTATCTCAGCATCCTCCATTCTTTCCTCAATCAAGTCCAGGTCAAGTCTCCTCTCTTCCGTATTTCCCTGGGGGTCATACACTTGGACCCTATGAGTGGGAAACTCGACTTCGGTGGGGATGACTGCTTCTGATCCATAAGCTAACATGAATGGGGTCTCCCCAGTGGAGGTCCTTACTGTCGTCCTGTACGCCCATAACACTGCATACAACTCCTTGACCCATCTTCCTTTTGCCTCCTCAAGCCTCTTCTTAATCCCATCTAGGATTGTCCTGTTCGTTACTTCGGTTTGCCCATTGGCCTGAGGTCGACCTGGGGTGGAGAAAAATTGTTTGATACTTACCCTCTCACAGTACTTCTGCAGAGAGGCATTCTTGAACTGGGTCCCGTTATCCGAGATGAGGGTGTTGGGTAGACCATATCTGCATATCACATTCTTCCAGATGAACTGGAAGGTCTTCTGCTCTGTAATCGTGACCATCGGTTCGGCCTCTACCCACTTTGAAAAGTAGTCAATTGCTACGATGAGGAACCGATAGTTATTGACTGCCCTCGGTAAGGGTCCTACCAGGTCAATCCCCCACACTGCAAACGGCCATGGGGATGTAATGGAGGTGAGGGGCTGATGAGGTTGGTGAGGGATGGTAGCAAATCTTTGGCATTTATCACACTTTTTAACATATGCGGCAGCATCTTTCCCTAAGGTCGGCCACCAGTAGCCTTGGGTGATCACCCTCTTTGCCAAGGATCTACCCCCAATGTGGCTTGAGCACGACCCTTCATGCACATCTTGCAAAATGGAAGGGACTTCTGAAGGATGCACACACCTAAGTAAGGGGAGCAGAAACCCCTTTTTGTACAGCGTGTCTCCGATGACAGTGAACTTTGCAGCCCTGTATCTCAGCTTCTTCCTCTCTTGGCTTGCTTCTGGCATCTCTCCCCCTTTAATGTATCTGATCAGAGGATCCATCCATGAAGGTTCCTGAGAAACATTCATGCAAATGCCAAGTGTTCCCTTGACGTCTTCGATAGTTGGTCGAAGCAAGATTTCTACCGGGACTGTCCTCCTTATGTCTGTCCTAGTAGCTGAGGCCAACCTTGCAAGGGCGTCAGCACGACCATTGTCGAGCCTAGGTATCCTTTTGAATTTCACTTCTTTAAAGTTTTTTCAGCAATGACCTCACCTTCTCAAGATACCTAGCCATCCTCTCGTCTTTGGCCTCGTAGTCTCCTAGTATCTGATTCACCACCAGCCTTGAATCACTGTGAACCAAAATTTGGCCGACACTAAGGGACTTAGCCAAGGAAAGGCCAGCTATCAAGGCCTCATACTCAGCCTCATTGTTGGAGGCTTTGAAATTGAACCTCAGGGCGTACTCGATGTCTGTGCCGTCGGGTGCTGACACTATCAATCCAGCTCCGCTCCCGCTTTCGCAAGAGGACCCGTCGACGAAGAGACTCCACACAGCATGTTCCTCCGAGAAATTTCCCTCGATGAGTGACCCTTGTCTAAAAAGGTATCCTCCCTCTTCATTTTCAGCCACCTTTCTTCTAGCGGTGCTTGTCTCAGCCGTATCTGCAGGAGGGTTGGTGAGCCTACCTTGCTGGGTGTCTGTATGGCTTAGACCCTCACCCTCGGCCACGTCACTCTCCCAAGTAAATTCAGCCACGAAATCTGCCAAGGCCTTCCTCTTAATGGCTGTCTTAGGCTGATACACAATGTCGAACTCCCCCAGCTCTATAACCCAGGTCATTAGCCTTCCTGATTTTTCAGGCTTGTGTAGGACCTGCCTAAGAGGAGAGTCAATAAGGATGACCATAGTATGGGACTGGAAGTACGGTTTCATCTTCCTTGAGGCATGGATCAAGGCATAGGCCAACTTCTCCATCCTCGGGTATCTTTGCTCTGCCCCCTGGAGTGCCTTGCTGTTGAAATATACGGGCTTCTGTATCTCGTCTTCGTCTCTTACGATTGCTGCACTGATAGCGGACTCTGAGACAGCAAGGTACACGTAAAGTCGTTCACCCTGCACGGGTCGTGACAGAAGCAAGGGAGACCCTAAGTATGATTTTAGCTCCCTAAAAGCCTCATCACACTCTTTACTCCATTCGAAGGCCTTCCTGAGGATCTTGAAGAATGGTAGACACCTGTCTGTAGCCCTTGACACAAATCTGTTCAAGGCAGCCACTCTCCCTGTGAGCCTCTGAACGTCTTTAATGGACTCGGGGGTCTTCATCTCAATAAGGGCCTTTATCTTTTTAGGATTGGCCTCGATGCCTCTTTGATTGACAATGAACCCCAAGAACTTCCCCGCTCCGACCCCGAAGACACACTTGGCCGGATTGAGCTTCATTTTGTATTTGTCCATTGTATTAAAGGTCCTTTCCAGGTCTGCCACATGATCCTCTGCCTTCAGACTCTTAGTCAGCATGTCATCTACGTAAACCTCCATAGACTTCCCAATTTGGTCTTCGAACATTTTGTTTACGAGGCGCTGGTACGTTGCCCCCGCATTTTTTAGGCCAAAGGGCATGACCCTATAACAGTATGTCCCCTTGTCAGTGATGAAGGCGGTCCTCTCCGAGTCCTCAGGGTTCATGAAAATCTGGTTATACCCTGAGTAGGCATCCATGAAACTCATGAGCTCATGGCCTACGGTAGCGTCTACCATCTGGTCGATGCGGGGGAGAGGGAAGATGTCTTTGGGACAATGCTTGTTGAGGTCTGTGAAGCCCACGCACATTCTCCACTTGCCGTTGGCCTTTGGGACGATGACTGCATTGGACAGCCACTCAGGGTAGATGACCTCTCTGATAAATTCAGCGTCTTCTAATTTTTTAACCTCATCCCTGATGACCTCATACTTCTCTCTAGAGTAAATCCTCCTCTTCTGCTTTACTGGCTTCACTCCCTCTACCACATTGAGTTTGTGGCACATGATTTCAGGGTCGATCCCTGGCATATCTACATGACTCCACGCGAAGACGCTTTGCCTTCTCCTCAACAGTTTGATGAGGTCTTCCTTGATACTGGGCTCCAGAGACTTGCCAACTTGGACGGTTTTTCCCGGGTCATCCTCATCGAGGATGATGGGTTCTACCTCCTCAGCGGCCTCTCCTTTTTTGAGCTTCGTCTCGTCTCTGGGGTCTAGGGTATCAATGTTGTAAGTGGCTGTAGCCCTCTTGTGTGCCTCCCTTTCTTCAGCGGAGTTGTAGTAGCACTCTCTCGCTGTCGTCTGGTCTCCCTGAACTTCCCCCACCCCATAAGGGGTAGGGAACTTAACCATCTGGTGGACTGTGGACGGCACAGCTTCAAACCCCTTGAGGGCCACACGTCCCAGTATGATGTTGTATGCCGAAAACACATGCTCATCCAGCACAAAGAAACTGACCCTCTTGGTGAGCCATCTCGGCCATTCGTCCCCCATCCTGACATCAGCCTCATATATTCCCAGGGGGTGAACCTTCTCCCCACTGAACCCAATTAATGGATGATGGTATGGGACAAGTCTGGCATGACTGAGGCCCAAGGCCTTGAAGCATGGCCAGAACATCACATCTGCGGATGAGCCCCCATCTACCAGGATCCTCGGCACTTCGCACCCGTGCACCCTGGTAGTGATGACAAGAGGGTCATCATGCGGGGCCAAGAGGCCTTTGAAGTCCATCCTTGAAAATCCCACTATCAAAGTGTCCATGTCAACCTTCTTCGTTTTTTCTGACTTGACCTCTAGGAAGGTTGAGTGCACCATCTTCGTCACTGCCTTAGCCTCAGCAACATGGGCCTTCCTGTCAGCGACCTCAGACCCTCCTCCTGCTAAACCCCCGGAGATCATTCCTACACCGAGCGAGATCATATTGAGCCTCTTAACAGGACCGTGGTCGTCTCTCGGCGGGAGGTCAGGGTCGTCCTCATCATCAGAAGGGTCGTCCCCTCTTTTTTGAGGACCTTCTCTGCAGGCATCGACTCGCTTCTTTCTGGGGTCGTCCCCTCTTGAAGTCGGTTTTGTCGACGTACTTTCTGAGCTTCCCTTCCTTCAGCATCTTCTCAATCTCGTCTTTCAAAGCGAAGCATTTATCCGTCACGTGACCGTGGTCTTGGTGAAATTCGCACCACAGGTTCTTATTTCTCTTGCCGGGGGCTGCCCTCAGCTTCTCAGGCCACTTCAGCGTCCGGTCACTCTTTATCTCATTGAGGATCTGTTCACAGCTGACCGTCAGAGGGGTGTACCCTGCGAACTTATCATCCATGGTTCTCTTCTTCCCCTCTTTGTTCTTCTTAGGGTACTTTCCCCCGTTTGCACCTCCTTTTTCGTCTTCATGTTTTGCGGCCATCGCCTCTTCGGCGTTCATCACCTTCCCTGCTGTTGACAACAGCTCAGCCATCGTCCTCGGAGGGTCTTCGGTAAGCTTCCATAATAGCTTCCCCTTTTGGAGCCCTCCAATCAGGGCTGTCATAGCTATGCTCTCCTCATAGTCTTCCACCTCCAGCTTCTCTTTATTGAATCTGGCTATGTAGTCTCTCAGAGTCTCATTCTTTCCCTGCTTAACATAGAGCAGGTGTGTGGTCTTCTTCTGTGGCCTCACCCCAAAGCAGAAATTATGGATGAACAGGTCTGCCAACTGCTTAAAGTTTCCAATGGAATTTTTTGGAAGAGACGTGTACCAGACATGCGCAGCCCCTGTCAAGGTACCAGAGAAGGCACGACACCTCATCTCATCTGAGATAGAGTATATGTCTGCCGCCGACTGATACATCTCCACGTGGTGGACGGGGTTGGTGCTCCCGTCATACCTTGGGGTGACCATAGGTGGCTTGAACTTTGACGGTGTGGGGAAGTTGACTATCTTTGCCACAAAGGGTGAGCCTATGGTGTATCCCTTCTGAAGAGGGTCTCGGCTCTTCAATATATCACCAATCTTATCCTCTAACCGCTGGATTGAGTCATTCCAGGGCCTCACAGGGTCGGCCTGGCTGATGTTATCCCCTGCTGCCTCTCCGAGGTGGACGGAGGGTTCTGCTGCAGCAGGCCTGTGTCGGCTGTTTACTTCCCTTTGGCTATCATCTCGTCCTCGGGGCCGACCATCTGCTGCCTCCCTCCTGGATCTTGCAGCACTCCTTGGCCTGGACAACTGCTCTCGTAGGTCATTTACTGGGCCTAGCCTCTCAAAGGCCGACCCCCTGCTCAAGCGATCAAAAGCAGAGCCTCTTGGGCGATCATCAGGGTTCGGTCTCCCGCACTTTCCCCTACTGTCCTGGAGGGGTCGCACAGTGTTGTTGGAGACCTCGTAAGGTTCCCAGCACTCTATAGGAGCCTCCTCTCCCTCCAGATCTCCATACCTATCCTCAGGGCAAGGGTTTTCTTGCCTCCCCAGGCGTAGACGCCGGGGGTCAGCAACATCCCTACGCCGCTGAGGGGGTGGAAGGTCCTTGCGTGGTGCCTGGGGTGGTCCCCTGGCCTCATGCTGTCCTGGAGCTGCTGCCGGAGTAATCATCTCAGGCGAAACCCCTGGTGCTCTTAGTATGTTCTGGCTTAGAGCTGTGAACTGCTCCTGCATCATCCGCTGGCTTGCTGCCAGAGACTTTAGGGCTGCCGCCATATCAGCCATCTCAGACTGAGGCGGCGGCTGACTGGAACTGGGTCTTCCCCCCTCATCCGGCGGGGGAAGTGGTGGCGGTGGCATCTCAGGTGCCATGTGCTTGAGCTATGAAAAGCTGAACTGAAGAAAATACTAGTTAGCTTGGGAACCTTAGTGGGTCTCTTTCAATGGTGAAACACCTCCTCTCAAGGGGAGTGTTGGTTCACCACCAGAGTGCCCAGTGAGGTCAAGCTGTACAAAGGAAGAGATGTCTTCTCGTTTCCCACAGACGGCGCCAAACTGATGATGCTTGGATTTAGCACCACCAGATAAGTGATAGTGAGCTCAAGCAGTAGCAGCCATGGCAGCCATAGAGATGTATAGTATATAAGTATGTAAGCGTGTAGAAGGGGATGAGTATAAGAAGAAATAAGACAATGATGTATAGTGGTTCAGCCAATTTTGGCCTACATCCACTGTGAGTGTGTGATCCACTAAGTATGGGCACTAATGGCCTTAGATACAATGCACAACCCTCTCTCTCTCTCTCTCACTGTGTATACAAGAAGAGTTTTTAGCTAGGGCTACTGTTCATTGATTGATCCCCTGTAGGGTTGGGGGTGACAAGTATATATATGTCTTGGGGGGTGTAGTGTACCCCCCCTCCAAGTAAGCATGGTGCATGTGAATGGTGATCTAACCAATCCCCTGTTGACACCTGTAGATGCCAAATGATGACATAATATTCCCTCACGTTAGGGTGTGATTCGGTTATAACGGTCTGCCACGTGTCATATGAGCCTGACGCGCGCTGTTCCACGCGTGTCCCGGACCACGCGCTGTCATGATGTCACCCTCGGCCTATGAGCCGAGGCCGAGGGCAAAGTTTCTTCCGGTAGGGAGCCTGGCTTGATTCTGGCCTCGTACTGTCGTACCCTCGTAGGGTCGTCTGGAGCCTGGTGGAGGGTCGGCCCCTCGTAGGGTCGTCTGGGCCTGGTGGTGGCCAACTGGGGCCTGGTGAAGGGTCGTCCCCTCGTAGGGTCGTCCGTATCGGAGGTAATCCTCATCCAGGCTGAGGGTATAAACGGGTATATCAGTAATCATGGGGCGTAATCGAGAATTTGATCATAAAATCTCATGGCAACCATGTGAAATAAGATTTATAACAATTGAATCTAAGTAAAACTAGAAGATCAAAAAAATGTGAACATGTTAATCAAGATTATATCACAAACTCAAACTAAACGAGATCATGAAAGTAGAGCAACAATATATATATATATATATATATATATATATATATATATATATATATATATATATATATATATATATATATATATAAAACACTAAGAGTAAATTAAATATTTTTTACTTAAAAAATGGTATCCAACAGCAAAGGGAAAGAGGTCTATATGATAGAAAATATATATGATAACGAAGAAAACACTAGAAGAAGACAAAAGGACAACAATTATGTACAGAAACATGTTAGAATTTAATAATAATAACTCCAAAACATTATAGGCGTAATACACATAAATCCAAAGTATTTCTCAGGAGTGCTAAAACTCAATAAATACAAGATACATCATCAGAAATATAGATAAACATAAAATCTCTAACCATACTTTATAAAATCATCCATGAGGCTCAATGTATCCTTAAAACCATCATTCCCATAATCTGTAGCATCATCATCCTCATCATCAACGATATCCTCAAACTAAACATGAGAATGAGTAGATATATGACTTAATTTAGAAGGGCCCACAAAGGACATGACACAATGCTCTATCGCTAATATTCGCATCAAAATATGATCAGTAGTGGTCTCAAATGGAATAAAGCGGTAATCAACATGATCAGGCCTCACTATCAAATGCACGTCAAATAAATTAAAAACAACTCATATAAGAGCAAATGGAGTATCCAAATACTCTCTAGATGAATGACGGACATGTGGAGCATGAGTAGCTAGAGCTGGAGCTAGAGTGTGAGTTGCATCAATAGCAAGAGAATGAATTTCTCTAAAACTTTAACTATTAGAACGTGCAACATTGACACTAATAATAGGACCCAATATAGAATAATACTGATTGGATCCTAATAGTATCACACCTAAATAATCTAAAGAATATAGATTATTGGTGACCACCCTAAAAAATGGTCGTACTAAGTCGCATCAGATGATCCTCATTGCATGACCTACAGAAGGAGAGAAAGGTAATCGATAGACTATCACGAGGTGATAACATGCATTAGACGTCTTATAGAATAGGGAAAATCCTAAGTTCGTGTCCTAGACATAAGTTCACAAATGACCACAAAGTGAAGAATGGATATCCTCTGACGAAGTGACTCATGTAGATATAAATTACCTATCCATATCATTCTCTCCCAGCAAGGAATGTATCTAGCTCATGATGAGTCAAACCACTCTCAGTTTATATCGTATAAAGTGGACTCTCCTCTTACTCTAAGCCTAAATGTGTAACTAGCACATCCTCAGTCAAGACTATCTCAATGTCGCAAACAAAAGATGTAAGAATCAAAAGATTCTAAAAAGTGACAATCAAGTTTGCATAAAATTCACGAACAATAGTAGCATTATTCGACACCTGTGGGATAAGCAATCAGGATTATACAAGATGTTGTATCCGCTTTTGAAAACATAAGCCATAAACGATGCACTTTAAATGTGTAACATTCACCTCCCTCTCAGTACTAACTATCTGGGAAGCAAAGACTTTCCTCAAGAAGGCACCAACTCTATTTAAATGGATAAAAAAACCATTTGTGGTCATCTTTGGGATAGGAATCGAGGCACTCGAGGCATGAGTATGAGCACGTGAAATCGTAAGAGCACTTGAAAGAGTAATAAGGGGATCACGAGATTGTGAAATTTTATCGAGACCACTCGGGGGATCTATCAGTAACTTGCTTATGTGAAAGTGTTTTCTCATGGCGCGTAGTAGTGAACCAAGTCAAATAAAGTGCACACAACTGGAAAATGAACACAATCTAATGAGAGTGTAACAGTGAATAATAAAAAAAATAAACAAAAATACCCAAACCCAACCTAAAGATGTAATATGACTTTACTAAATAATGTTATAACCTAGAAGAATTCTAATAAAAATCAAATAAAGTAAAAGATTTGAGAAATCAAGACAAACCTGAGTTGAATCTAAGAATACCCAAAAATATAAAAAAACTAGGGTTTCCCTTTTCAAATCTAAACAAATCTCATTCAAAATGGAATCAAATTACCAAATCAACTTGAGAATTGTGTGTCTCTCTCAAAATCACTCTAAATGAAGCTTTGGGGTTGAAGAATATGAAGTGATATGAAATGAGCCTTTTAAATCCACTTAAAAAAATATGCTCAAAGTTTATATAATGCCATGAGAAGGATAAATATTTGCACCGTACGAACATGTAATCGAGTATACCCGGGCCAGAAATATTTGTGTTCTAACGGTTTCTAACAACGAGTATACCTGGGCCAGAAACAATTATCCGTGTGAATGATATGAAATCCTAATCGTGAGAACGCAAATGAACAAAATCTAAAGCTTGAGAGTAAACTCCAGAAAAAGACTTAGAGAGCTGAACCAAAATCCCAAACTCTCAAAATATGATATGAATATATGCAATTTGTTATAAAAACACTTATTTTACCATTTGAAGCATAAATTTGAGATAATGAAAAAAATCAACAACTCACACTCCCAATATACATATTCGAACCAAAATATGTTAAATGTGGACATGATTCGTCTATTTATGATAACCAAGATTCATTGTATGAATTTCCTTTGGACTTTGACTAATTACATAGTTTAATAACATATTCAACACAAATATTATTCAGTCAACAACATAGTTCAAAATTATAATATAATAAAATCAAGAAACTTTTGTATATTAATCATGGCATGATTGTGAATAGGTATAAGTCACAAAATTAAATGAATGCACATAATAAAATTATATGAATGACAATTCATGCTTAAGTTTATCATTCCATCGATATCCTTTTGAGATCTTTCAAATTATAGAATACAACCATATATTATGCAACCTAATTTATAAGATCGAGAGTAAAGACTAAAATATAGTACTACAAAAAATTTAAAATGCTCTATCTTGTTTTTCTTGTCTTGAATTTTCTAGCACTTGACTTTGACTTTTTTTTTCAGCAAATGGATTTTTCTATGATGGATTTTACCCACACTTTTTTATAAACCTATTAATGATACTTAAATTCAAATCAATGTAGTCTCAATAATGATATTACTTTTCGTTTTAACAATGTCTCATCTATCAACTCCATCAAGTCAATGTATTTTTCACACAAAAATTCCAAATTATCCATAGGAATGTTTTAAATAATGGACCAAAAGAACATATTAGGATTTAATCATGATTTACAATCAAGCACTTATACAAGGCACATAACATAAATCATATTATACAAGTGATATGCAAGTGCATGTGTAAAGTGAACTGTTAACCAAAGATTCAACAAACTTTAACTATCACGATTTTCTTGTGAATTCTAGCATATCATTGAATAAATCGTTATTTGCATCAAATAGTTAAGAAGCCATGTTTCAATCATAATTAAAATTAAATTCATAGACTAAACCAATGTAGACATAGAACTTAATCACACATCACAAAAAAATTAAGTGAAAATCTTTTTGTCTTTTTAAAAAATGAATAATGGAGTATGTACATACATACTAAGTAAGGACTATAACATATGAGAAAATGCAAGATACAAGAAAATCCTCACCAAAAGTATGGAAACTATCCCAATGTAACAATTAAAGCACTCACCCACAAATTATATGATCTTAAACGAATCAAGGAGTACCTAGGAAGGGAACCTACATAAGTAAAGCCTTAAGTATTTTAAGAAAACTACTAAGTTAGGTAAAGATAGATGATGCCTCTCTCGGATCTTTGGGAGGCACAAAGACAAATTCTTTCTTCGCAAATTTCCTTTGAGGTAAGCCTATTGCTAATTGACAAAATAAAAAACATTATTTCCACTTGATCTTGTGTTGATATTGTTTTAGAAAATAAAAGAAACAAATGGATTTGAAGTACAAATCTAAGGATCGAATCATAATGTATTTGTGGATATTATAGGTGATCCAATACGGATTCAATATGTTTATGAAGATTTTGAACTTGATTCTCTTATGAGATGTCCAAAAATTTCTTTGAATACACCAAAATCTTCGAAACTTTTAGTATTTGATCCTCCCAAAGAAGACCTCGCGTGTGAGAACTTTTGATACTTAGTGATTTGAGTGAGATATGACATTCTTTATCCAAACTCCATCACAAAAAAATTAATAGTACTTTTCCCCTCTATATCTAACCTTTAATAATTTTTCCTGCAACTTAAAACCCTAGCTTATATATATATATACTGGGCTTGGGCTAAAGTGGGTTTTCAAGGAGTCTGGATGTGCTACTTGGGTAAATGGACTATATAAGGGACCCAAGACTAAATAATTAAAATAGCATCCATATTGGTACTCAAAAATCCCAAATTACATCCCCATCATTTATTTATTTTCTCCAATTAATCATAATTAATTCCACTAAATAATTATGACCGCATTCCAATTAAACTATCTCCAAATTACTTAAATGGTGAGGTCTTATTTTTAAAGTTGTAATGGCACATAATATATTTCTCCGTGTTAAGCATACAATATCCGTTTGGTTAAATAAATATGGCACTAATTGATTTTTACCAACTTCTTATTTATTATTTGATCTCAGACTTAACTCATTTGATACTCTACTGGATACAAATACACTAACCAAATTTATTGGTAGAATCAAAATTTATAAGTCTATCAACAATGAAGATATTTATTTTATAATGGTTCCTCTGGATTATAATCTCAGACATGCTTACACGATAATTGCCCAATTTGCAGAGATTCAGATCTAATTAAATCGAATCTAAGCCATACCAATCAAAGAAATAATTGTGCAAGAATTTCAATCCTCATAACCCTCATGAGTAAGAACCTATGCACCTTTTCTAAACCTGTGAGATCGTGTAACTCTAATCCAGTCAGTTCCTTGACTTGAATCTCACCTATTGGACTATTCAACACTTTCCTGATGTCCATGCCACAATCCTCTTTGTAATATTAGAAAGTTCTCGAACCATCAAATAAGTTCCCGTAGTTAAGATATACTATTAGGATTGTACGAACATCCTTACTGATATGATTTTAACTCCTTATCTAAGTTGTGAAATTTTCAATTGTAGTAGAACTGGAATTTTAATCTTTTGTGATTAAGCTGAACCCAACTCACGCAAATTCCTACTAAGTCCAATTAACCGACATGCATGCAATATATTTAAAAATAAACATATGGTATTCTCACAGACACAATTCTCATTTCGAAATGAATTTGACAGACCTTTATTGAAAAAAAAACTTTATACATGGTTTTAAAAATAAAAATTCCAATAATATTTCACTTACCTCTACATGACTATCAAAAGTCTTAGATGGTGAATTTCTATAAAAAGATTCGTCGGTTTGTCTTGAGATAAAATCTTGGTCATGATGATTTAGCCTCGTTGTACGATCTCCCATATCAAGGGATACTTGCACTGAATGTGCTTTGCATTTTTATGAGTCCTTGGTTCTTTCGAGCTATTAAATTAAATGTACCGTTATTGATAAAATAAAGTGTAATATCCAATTGTAATGAAGGAATCGCACACAAATCATTTAGGAAGTTCTGAAGCCAAACTATCCGTTTTGTTGCCTCCGAAGTTGAAATATATTCGACTTCCATGGTGGAATCAATAATACATTATTGTTTGATACTCATATAACTAATGGATCCACTTTATAGGGTATATACATATCATGAGGTCAAATTTATTGAATCATGAAAATATAAGTCATTGTACCTAATAGGTACAAGACTGTTCATTGAGTATACCAACATATAATATCTAGTTCTTTTCAGGTACTTAAGAATGTTCTATACGGCAATAAAATTCTCCTCACGTGGGTTAGACTAAAATCTACTGACTATGCCAATGACAAATCAAATGTTTGGCCATTTACATAACTAAGCATATGTGAGGGTGTCCACCGCTAAAGCATAAGGTATTTTTGCATTCTCCCTATCTGATCTGGCGTATTATGTCACGGACCCTTAGATATAGTGATTTCTTTCTTGAACAGAATAGATACTTTCTTATAATCTTTCATGCTAAACTTTATGATTACATCATCAATATAAGTGGCTTGAGATAAGCCTAACATCCTATTTTCTTGATTAAGAAAAAGATTGATCCCAATGAAGTGATTGGCTTCTCCTATGTCCTTCATTTTACACTGACTAGATAACCACACACTTATTCTAGATTATACACTCATATTATTATCGATTAGGAAAATATCATCTATATAGAATACCATAAATACCACCACATTTTCGTCATGCTTATTTTACACACAAGTTTCATTTGGATATTTATCAAAACCAAAATATTTGATTGCCTGATCAAACTAAATGTTCCAAGATCTTAGCGCCTACTTAAGTTCATAAATGGATATCTTAGAATTGTAAAAAAAATTCTTAGCCTTTTTTTGTGAATCTCTTGGGTTGCATCATATAAATGCACTCATCGAGACTACCATTCAAGAGTGTAGTCTGGATGTCCATTTGCCAAATCTTGAGATTATAATGAGATACAATGGATAAAAGAATACGAATAGACTTTAGTATGGCTATCGACGATAATGTTTCCTTATAGCTAATCTCATATTTCAATGTAAACCCTCTCATAACAAGCTTTCTTCTTGTAGATCAACTTACATTTGTTGGATTTTACCCCATCTAGAAAGTATACAAGTTCCCAAACCTGATTTGATTACAACGAATCCATATTGGAGTGCCTCGTTATATTTTCTAGGATTTGGTTCGTGTTCCCTTTATATCGCATTAAAGTGTTCACCTAATACACTAACCACTTAGGCTAACGCATGAATCTCCCACTATGACATGGCTACACTTATGGTCCAGTAAGTGACATGTGTATCCTAATCATCAGTAATAGTCCCACTACCTTAGGTAGTGTACTATCGATATTATATGGTATTTCTGTAATACCCCGTATTTTTATGCTATATTAATTTGGGGATTTACTAAAGTTAATGTGAATGAATTATTTAATAAAAATCCAGAAATTAATTATGTTATAATTATTAACGTGACGAGAGTTAGTAATTATGGTAAATTTGTTGAATATTACTAATGAGCAAAGTAATATATGATATTGATTATATTGAATGTCACGAGTGAATAAAATGACAGTTTTGGAAATTTGAATCGGGACGCGCCCGTGTCGCGTTGGGACTAAATTTTGTTAATTAAAAAGTGAATATTTTATAAGTTGCCTGTATGGTCGTTTTGAGGGCGGCAACGCGTTTGGAAGGGTCGAGATAGTCAGAAAAGTGTACCCGGGGGTGTAGTTTGGGTCTCGGGGCGTTTTTAGGCCAAATTAGTAACCCGGGAGGGCATTTTGGTCATTTTACATTATTGGGTAATTAAACCCACGAAATTCAGCAACCTATATCAGCCATTTAGATTAGTCTTTTAGGGTTAGAATATTCAGAACCCTAGAACGGCCATTGGAGAAGAGAGGAGAGAGCTCTCAAGGCAATTCAAGGCCAAAAAGTCACCGGTTTGC
The DNA here is from genome assembly GCA_949130495.1 of Sambucus nigra. Taxonomy (NCBI): domain Eukaryota; kingdom Viridiplantae; phylum Streptophyta; class Magnoliopsida; order Dipsacales; family Adoxaceae; genus Sambucus; species Sambucus nigra. Next base: position 285,339,697 of record OX422207.1, on the reverse strand, counting down.
ACCGCCGCCACCACCAACGCGTAGATCGCGAGAAGGGGAACGCAACCACACCAAAATTAGCCGCAATCCAAACTTCTGAAAATCCCAGGCAAGTGTTTATCTTTCTATTTTCGTTGGTGCAATTTCCATATTAGTTTAGGAATGATTAGGGATGAAAAATATGAAAGAAAACCCAAATTGTGATAGGAATTTGCATGTAGTAAAGACTTAAACCTTATTATGGAAGTATCTTGTGATGTAAAAAGATAACCCACGAAATTTTGATGATGTATTAGAAGGAAATTCTGGTAAAAACAGATTAGAACCATTGATTAAGAAAACTCTAGGGTTCTTGATGATTAGATAAGATTTTGGGTTGATTATCCATGTTTAATGTTAAAATTACACATGCTTTACGTTGAAAACATCTGGTGTAATGTTATAATGTTAGTAGTAGAAATTTTGGGACGATTGGAGTTGAAAAATATGGATTTGGTGTAAATTTGGTGATGAAACCCGTAACTGCAATTCTGCAGATTTTCACAGACCTGCTTGATCGATCGATCGAGCCCAGAGCTTCGATCGATCGAAGGTTTGATCGATCGAGCCTCAAACGTCGATCGATCGACCCCTCCTGGCAGACTCCTATTTCCCTTATTTAATTAGTTAAATTAAATTTATCGTGAAATAATTCTTGGGTATTCTTAATGAAATGTTTTGGGAAGATAGGAAAGACCAGTAGGACATATGAATAAGTGTTGGGAACTTTATTATAAGACGAGAATTTTGTTTTTGGGATAATTATATAATGAACGATGAAACTACGTATTTCAAGTGAGGGATTACGGCGAATAGCTACGATAGTGAATAGAGGTATACCTACTGAATCTTCTACTTGGAAGGATAAAGTCCACGAGTGTCACGTAATAAGTGAGAAAACTCTTCGAGTTAAGGTTAGAGATGAAACCTTATACATAATACTAATAATGTGAAATTAAGGATAAATGTTGTAATTATGGGTGAGGAGAGGAACCTATATTAAAATGATAAAGTGGTATATTTATATGATTGTGTGTACATATATTATATACATGTGAAAAACATACCGTGCTACTTGCTATCCTTGAGGTTACCGCGCTGGGACAGTCTTATCTCGATGGGACCTTTATGGGGGATATTGACTTGTACCCTAGAAGATAGATATCCTTGGTACAGGCTATCGAATTGATAGTTCAGACGGTCCTAAGAGATGCGAGTATGTGCCATCCTCTTAGAGACTTGAAATCTATACTTCGCCTCGATATTGTTTGTGTATGTGTTAATACAATTCGAGAGTGATTCCGAACTTGTATTCCCCTTGATGTGAGTGGTATGGGATTTGGATAGTAGAAGTATGCACGCACCATAGTTTTATGTGGGGTGCTGTTATTATATATATATTATACGAGTAGTTAATATATATATGAGGTTTGGAAATGTGAAACTGCCTACTGTGACTTGATAAGTAGGACATGGTTGATGACTCAAATAGTAAATACTTGTTTTTTGTGAAAGTATAATATGACACTGGGAAACTTTATAAATTAATAAAAGCTAAAACGAGAGTTGTGTGGCTAATTGGAAGTATTCTTTTAAACAATGTTAATATTCGGTTTTGAAATCTTATGAGTAAGTTAAGATAAACTAAATTATTGGGAAGGTTAGGATGTTAAAATGATAAGATAAACCGTTGGGAAGGTTAGTGCGATAGGTGTGCACATTAGAAGAGAGGTGAGCATTTTTCAAGAGAGTGACGCACTAATATGTTGTTGCATTGGCCTGTATCAATTTAAATACTTGCTAAACGTATTTTAAATCAAACACACTTTCGGGCTCTGACTCGTTTCTCTCTCTCTCTCTCTCTCTCTCTCTCTCTCTCTCTCTCTCTCTCTCTCTCTTGTATATATATATGTATATATTTCAGGTGCCCAGCCACAGGGGCGTCTTGCTTAGGATCCCTTGAAAGGAACGAGCTGCAGCTTAGGTGGGAGTTGCAGGTCACTTGCGTAGACGACTTCCTTTATTGATTCCACTTCTAGCATTCTCATTTATTGGGCATGTGTCGCCCTTTCCATTATTTCATTGTTATTGGGACATTTGTATTTCGGTTATTTCCAGTACTGTTACTATGGGATTTATTCAGTAGTTGTGTTACTTTATATTTCGCATGTTGACATTAGATTGACGAATGTTTTAAGTTAATTGGAGTATGTTCCGGGTTATTGTGGTGTGATTCTTATTTATTGATGTTGTTAATAAAAATAAATTATTTTCTTTAAATATAATTTGGAATGTATGAACGAAAATGGTTTTGACACTTAGCTTAATTATTTAGGGTGTTAAATTGGAAAATTTATTTTTATTGACAGTGATGCTGAGAATGAACCAACTGTTTACCTTGATTTAATTTAATAAAGGAGTGATCGCCCGGTATTTAATTAGGCGGGGTGTCACAGGTGGTATCAGAGCATCAGGTTCTAGTGTCCATAGGATCTGTACGGCTTATTTCGCTTTCAGCTTAACGTTATTGCTATAGAGCCCTATTTTTAGGATTGTTGTATTCTTGCTTTTACGTTTAAGTCTTCAGCTATTTGAGATTTGATAATAACTATAGACTAATAAACTTGTTCACATTTTAGATGCCTTCGAGACGTGCTCCGAAAGATAGACGTGCCCAGGCCGAGCAGCCAGCAGCTCCGGCACCAGGCACAATGAATGCAAATGAAGTAGCTGCCATTGTTGCTCAGGCGGTGAATGCCGCGATAGCGGTGATTCAGCAGGCTCCACCCCAGGTTCAGGCAGTGGCGCTAGTACCAACACAACTTCCATCTGCATGGGAGAGGGTTCGGGATGCTTTTAAGAAAGCGCATCCCCCTGAGTTTTCTGGTAGCTCCGATATTGTCACAGTTAGCCAATGGAAGAAAGACATCCAGCTGCATCTCCGTATGTATGAGTGCACTGACGTGCAAAAGCAGTTATTGGCTTCCTTTAAGCTGGTGGGTGCCGCATTACATTGGTGGGAGTCCACTACGACTTTGGAGGAGAGGGACACGATCCCTATTCAGATGTTCTGGGAGCGGTTTGACCGCAAGTATTTTCCACCCGCAATGCAGACTGAGATGAGGCGGAGATTACTGAATCTGAAGCAGGAGAGTCTTACCGTAGCGGAGTATGAGGAGGAGTTCACGAGACTTCTCACCATTGTGTCAGATGAGGCACCTACTGAGAGCAAGAAGATTATGCTGTTTGTCGACGGGTTAGCTTGGAGGATCCGTCAGCACCTTATTGGGAATCTATCCCTGAGTACGTTCACTGATGTACTCAATGCCGTGTTGTTACATTCCCAAGATCACCGCTTCCATCTGCAGGGAAGCAAGAGAGCAGGAGAGTCCAGCCAGCAGGGCAGGACCGGGGGGTAATAGTGCCAGTAGGGCACCATCTCATGGACAGACTCGTCAGCATGAGCAGAGTTCCCATCAGGGGGACCCTGCTAAGCAATTCCGTTCAGGTGATTCTAGGCAGGGATTCGGGGGTTTTAGGCAGGGCCATCAGGGCCAGCCTAATCAGCAGGGTCAACACCGACAGCAGTAGGGACAGCAGGGCCAGCAGCGTGCTAATAAGGGCCAACAGGGCCAGTGGCGTGGAGGTAACAACCAACAGGGCCGTGGACAGCAGGGTCAGAGGGGAGGTAACTTCAAAGGCCGATGTTTTGGGTGCGGTAAACATGGCCATAGGCGTCAGGATTGCCCAGAGGGCGATAGGGCCCCACAGCAGCAGGGAGCCCGTAATGAGCCATAGAGGCCACTATTTCCACCTACCCTCCCAGCTCCAGCCCAGGTGCCAACCCTACCAGCCATTCCAGTAGCTCCAGTGCAGCAGGGGTATTACAGTGTGGACGTGTCTATAACGTCCACCAGGCAGCAGCTCCACAGGCACCACCCACGATTGAGGGTATGTTTCCTATCCATGGTACTATGGGTCGGGTTTTGTTTGATACGGGGGCAACGCATTGTTTTATAGCTACGCATTTTGCGAAGGCCTTAGGATTGTTAGCCACAGCAGAGAGCACAGTGACGTGTGTGGACTCACCACTGGGGAGTGGGTCACTTATTTTCTTTATATGCCGGGGAGTGGGGGTACAGATTGGTAGCTTGGTATTACCTGCAGACATGTTAGTCTTAGACATGCACGAGCATGATGTGATTATTGGTATGGATTGGCTCGCAGCTTATAGAGCCATGATTGATTGCTTCGGTGGGAGCATTGTTTTTGCCATTCCGGGGCAAGAGATGTTTGTAGTGGCGATGCCTCGCCCAGAGGGAGGTTCGACCGCTCATTTGTATTACATAGAGGAGGATACCTCTAAGGAGGTTGTGATTCCCTTGGATTCGATCCCAGTTGTCAGGGAGTATTCAGATGTGTTTCAGGAGATACCAGGCCTATCCCCCATGTCGTGAGATAGACTTTGTCATAGATTTATTGCCAGATACGAGACCTATAGCACGCGTACCGTACCGTATGGCTCCGACAGAGATGCGAGAGCTACGAGATCAGATAGAGCAGCTGTTAGGTCAGGGCTTCATTCGTAGGAGTACCTCACCTTGGGGCGCTCCAGTCTTATTTGTGAAGAAGATAGATGGTTCACTGAGATTATGTGTGGACTACCGGGAGTTGAATAACGTCACGATATGGAATAAGTATCCGTTGCCTCGAATCGATGATCGGTTCGACCAGTTGAGGGGAGCAACTTTCTTTTCGAAGATATATCTGAGGTCGGGGTACCATCAGTTACGTATTAGGGAGCAGGATGTTTCAAAGAATGCCTTCTTGTCGAGATATGGGTCCTATGAGTTCAGGGTAATGCCGTTCGGACTCACAAATGCCCCAGTCGTTTTCATGGACTTGATGAACCGAATATTCAGAGAGTTATTGGATCAGTTTGTCATCGTCTTCATAGATGACATCTTGATATATTCACACTCCGAGGAGGAGCATACCGAGCACTTGAGGCGGGTTCTTCAGACTCTATGAGAGCACCAGCTGTATGCTAAGTATGAGAAGTGTGGATTCTGGTTGCGAGAGGTACAGTTCTTGGGGCATGTTGTTTCTGAGCAGGGGATAACAGTTGACCCGAGTAAAGTATCAGCGGTGAGGGATTGGGGACAACCCACGACACCGACGGAAGTGCGTAGTTTCTTGGGATTAGCTGGTTACTACAGGAGATTCATTCGGGGATTCTCCAAAATAGCGAGTCCATTGACGAATTTGACTCGTAAGGGAGTACCATATGTGTGGGATGACGCTTGTCAGTTGGCTTTCGACGAGCTGAAAGACAAACTTACTTCAGCGCCAGTCCTTGCGTTACCGAAGCCGGGTGTGGAGTACCTGGTTTACACCGATGCCTCTTTACGGGGACTTGGGGAGTACTTCAGCAGGAGGAGAAGGCTATAGCTTTTGCCTCCCGCAAGCTTAAGCCGCATGAGAAGAATTACCCCACCCACGACCTGGAGTTGGCAGCGGTCGTCTTTGCATTGATATGGAGGCACTATTTGTTGGGAGAGAAATTTCGTCTGTTCACAGACCATAAGTCACCGCAGTACCTGTTCACTCAGCGAGAGCTGAATATGCGTCAGCGCAGGTGGTTAGAGTTTGTGAAAGACTATCAGTTCAAAATACAGTATCATCCGAGGAAGGCCAACGTAGTTGCTGATGCGTTGAGCCGTAGACCGGTAGACGATGTAGCGGACGTATGGAAAGCAAAGTGGAAGGAGTTGGGTCACCAGGACGCAATAGCACGTTCTTTCATATCCGTGATGTCAGTCACACCCGAGATTGTTATGAGGGTAATACAGGCACAGAACACAGACCCGTTTTGCCAGGAGCAGATTGTACGACTTCTAGCCGAGGGTACTGAGTCCTATTCTGTTAGTTCTGATGGAGGTTTGCGGTTTAATGGGAGATTGGTGGTTCCAGATGGAGCAGAATTACGTCATGCAGTGATGACCCAGTCTTACGGGTCCCGATTTGCGGTGCATCCTGGAAGGGATAAGATGTACCAGGATATGAGGAGACAATATTGGTGGAGTGGGATGAAGAAGGACATTGCTGAGTTCGTGTTCAAGTGTTCTACCTGCCAGCTGGTGAAGGTGGACCATCAAAAACCATCAGGTTTGCTTCAGCCATTGGAAGTACCCGCGTGGAAGTGGGAGAGTATTTCCATGGATTATATTATAGGGTTACCTACATCACAGCGGGGCCACCATTCTATCTGGGTGATTGTAGACCGTTTGACCAAGGTGGCTCATTTTTTGCCGGTGCGGACAGATTATACTATGGGTCAGTATGCTCAGTTGTTCATCTCTGAGATTGTCAGATTACATGGGGTGCCCCTGAATATTGGTCAGATAGAGACAAGATCTTCGTGTCACGTTTCTGGGAAAGCTTTCAGGAGGCTATGGGTACTGAGTTGAGGTTGAGTTCAGCTTATCACCCCTAGACAGATGGACAGACAGAGCGTACTAATCAGATGTTAGAGGATATGCTACGCATGCGTGTCCTTGATTTTGGAGGAGGTTGGGAGACACACATTCCACTGGTAGAGTTCGCTTATAATAACTCGTATCAGTTTACGATTGGTATGGCTCCATTTGAGGCTTTGTATGGCAGGCCTTGTCGTTCTCCCACTTATTGGCCCGAAGTGGGGGACAACAAGTTGCTAGGACCGGAGGTGATTCAGGAGACCTCCGCGAGGATTGAGATGATCAGGAGTTGCATTCGGGTAGCCCAAGATAGGGAGAAGAGCTACATCGATGAAAAATGGTTCTTCCGAGAGTTTAGTGTGGGGGACCAAGTGTTATTGCGTGTATCTACTATGAAGGGAGTGATGAGGTTCGGGAAGAAGGGGAAATTGGCTCCGAGGTACGTGGAACCATTTCCCATCATCGAGAGGATTGGGCCGGTTGCATACAGGTTGGGACTGCTAGAGCATTTACATCGCATTCACGATGTATTCCACATCTCGTCGTTGAGACAGTATCTTCGAGATGATATGGCCCATACTCACATCGTGATAGATGAGATCGACTTACAGCCTGATAGATCTTACGAGGAGAGACCGGTGGCTATCCTAGACTATAGTGAGAGGAGATTGAGGTCGAAGATAGTTCCACTTGTGCGGGTCCAGTGGGAGCATCATAATGTGGAGGAATCCACTTGGGAGCATGAGGCAGATATACGCGAGAGATATCCAGAGTTGTTTTTACCAGGTATGCCTTATTTTCTAAATTTTGGGACGAAATTCCGTTATTAGGGAGTATGTAATACCCCGTATTTTTATGCTATATTAATTTGGGGATTTACTAAAGTTAATGTGAATGAATTATTTAATAAAAATTCGGAAATTAATTATGTTATAATTATTAACGTGACAAGAGTTAGTAATTATGGGAAATTTGTTGAATATTACTAATGAGTAAAGTAATATATTATATTGATTATATTGAATGTCACAAGTGAATAAAATGATAGTTTTGGAAATTTGAATCGGGACGCGCCCGTGTCGCGTCGGGACTAAATTTTGTTAATTAAAAAGTGAATATTTTATAAGTTGCCTGTATGGTCGTTTTGAGTGCGGCAACGCGTCCGGAAGGGTCGAGATAGTCAGAAAAGTGTACCCGGGGGTGTAGTTTGGGTCTCGGGGCGTTTTTAGGCCAAATTAGTAACCCGGGAGGGCATTTTGGTCATTTTACATTATTGGGTAATTAAACCCACGAAATTCAGCAACCTATATCATCCACTTAGGTTAGTCTTTTAGGGTTAGAATATACAGAACCCTAGAACGGCCATTGGAGAAGAGAGGAGAGAGATCTCAAGGCAATTCAAGGCCAAAAAGTCACCGGTTTGCACCGCCGCCACCACCAACTCGTAGATCGCGAGAAGGGGAACGCAACCACACCAAAATCAGTCGCAATCCAGACTTCTGAAAATCCCAGGCAAGTGTTTATCTTGCTATTTTCGTTGGTGCAATTTCCATATTAGTTTAGGAATGATTAGGGATGAAAAATATGGAAGAAAACCCAAATTGTGATAGGAATTTGCATGTAGTAAAGACTTAAACCTTATTCTGGAAGTCTCTTGTGATGTAGAAAGATAACCCACGAAATTTTGATGATGTATTAGAAGGAAATTCTGGTAAAAACAGATTAGAACCATTGATTAAGAAAACTCTAGGGTTCTTGATGATTAGATAAGATTTTGGGTTGATTATCCATGTTTAATGTTAAAATTACACATGGTTTACGTTGAAAACATCTGGTGTAATGTTATAATGTTAGTAGTAGAAATTTTGGGACGATTGGAGTTGAAAAATATGGATTTGGTGTAAATTTGGTGATGAAACCCGTAACTGCAATTCTGCAGATTTTCACAGACCTGCTTGATCGATCGATCGAGCCCAGAGCTTCGATCGATCGAAGGTTTGATCGATCGAGCCTCAAACGTCGATCGATCGACCCTTCCTGGCAGACTCCTATTTCCCTTGTTTAATTAGTTAAATTAAATTTATCGTGAAATAATTCTTGGGTATTCTTAATGAAATGTTTTGGGAAGATAAGAAAGACCAGTAGGACATATGAATAAGTGTTGGGAACTTTATTATAAGACTAGAATTTTGTTTTGGGGATAATTATATAATGAACGATGAAACTACGTATTTCAAGTGAGGGATTACGGCGAATAGCTACGATAGTGAATAGAGGTATACCTACTGAATCTTCTACTTGGAAGGATAGAGTCCACGAGTGTCACGTAATAAGTGAGAAAACTCTTCGAGTTAAGGTTAGAGGTGAAACCTTATACGTAATACTAATAATGTGAAATTAAGGATAAATGTTGTAATTATGGGTGAGGAGAGGAACCTATATTAAAATGATAAAGTGGTATATTTATATGATTGTGTGTACATATATTATATACATGTGAAAAACATACCATGCTACTTGCTATCCTTGAGGTTACCGCGCTGGGACAGTCTTATCTCGATGGGACCTTTATGGGGGATATTGACTTGTACCCTAGAAGATAGATATCCTTGGTACAGGCTATCGAATTGATAGTTCAGACGGTCCTAAGAGATGCGAGTATGTGCCATCCTCTTAGAGACTTGAAATCTATACTTCGCCTCGATATTGTTTGTGTATGTGTTAATACAATTCGAGAGTGATTCCGAACTTGTATTCCCCTTGATGTGAGTGGTATGGGATTTGGATAGTAGAAGTATGCATGCACCATAGTTTTATGTGGGGTGCTGTTATTATATATATATTATACGAGTAGTTAATATATATATGAGGTTTGGAAATGTGAAACTGCCTACTGTGACTTGATAAGTAGGACATGGTTGATGACTCAAATAGTAAATACTTGTTTTTTGTGAAAGTATAATATGACACTGGGAAACTTTATAAATTAATAAAAGCTAAAACGAGAGTTGTGTGGCTAATTGGAAGTATTCTTTTAAACAATGTTAATATTCGGTTTTGAAATCTTATGAGTAAGTTAAGATAAACTAAATTATTGGGAAGGTTAGGATGTTAAAATGATAAGATAAACCGTTGGGAAGGTTAGTGCGATAGGTGTTCACATTAGAAGAGAGGTGAGCATTTCTCAAGAGAGTGACGCACTAATATGTTGTTGCATTGGCCTGTATCAATTTAAATACTTGCTAAACGTATTTTAAATCAAGCACACTTTCGGGCTCTGACCCATTTTTCTCTCTCTCTCTCTCTCTCTCTCTCTCTCTTGTATATATATATGTATATATTTCAGGTGCCCAGCCACAGGGGCGTCTTGCTTAGGATCCCTTGAAAGGAACGAGCTGCAGCTTAGGTGGGAGTTGCAGGTCACTTGCGTAGACGGCTTCCTTTATTGACTCCACTTCTAGCATTCTCATTTATTGTGCATGTGTCGCCCTTTCCATTATTTCATTGTTATTGGGACATTTGTATTTCAGTTTTTTCCACTACTGTTACTATGGGATTTATTCAGTAGTTGTGTTACTTTATATTTCGCATGTTGACATTCGATTGACGAATGTTTAATTGGAGTATGTTTCGGGTTATTGTGGTGTGATTCTTATTTATTGATGTTGTTAATAAAAATAAATGATATTCTTTATATAAAATTTGGAAAGTATGAATGAAAATGGTTTTGACACTTAGCTTAATTATTTAGGGTGTTAAATTGGAAAATTTATTTTTATCGACAGTGATGCTGAGAATGAACCAACTGTTTACCTTGATTTAATTTAATAAAGGAGTGATCGCCCGGTATTTAATTAGGCGGGGTGTCACAATTTCATCCTATACGGGTGGTCCTAATGTAATTACTTGGACTTGCCCTCTTAGCTCTTGCAAGAAAATCTTAGACTTGGTTTTTTTGTATATCAAATAATCGTTTCCTAAGTACCATGCATTAATACTTCCCAGCACCCTCTGATTATGATTGTAAAATAAACCACCTTTAGTCCTTTCATGTAACCTATTAAAAGATACAGTTCCCTCCTTAATTTCAACTTACTCGTCTCCTTCCTCAACATGTGTGTTAGGCAATGCTAATCCAAACATATCATATAATAGGTTTGAACCTAGTCCACAATTCTATGGGCATTGTTGGGAATGACTTAGAAGGAAATAAGTGTAATACCCCGTATTTTGAGGGATTTCATTTTAATTATGGAATTAGGATTAATTAATTTAAATGGAGAAAATTTATTTATAATTAATTCGGATTTATATTTAATAATTACTAGCGTGATGAGAGTTAGTTTTTATTAATGATAATTATGTTGAATATTACTTAGCAAGTAATGTAATATATGGTTACGAAAATATTATTATGGCCTGGAGTGAAAAATACGATAGTTACAATACACTTAGTTGGGACGCGCATGTGAGTCATGTCGGTATTACTTTATTGGATTAAAAGATAATTTATTTTTAAGTAACTCGTATGATAATTTCAAGTGCATCGATGAGTCCGAAAGGGTCGAGTTAGTCAGAAAACTCTATCCGAGTGTTTTATTTGGATTTCGGGACAATTTAGGTTAAATCGACACCCCAGAGGAGTATTTTGGTTCTTTGAGATTTCAGGGAATTAAAATGGACGAAAATAGAAAATTAAAGGGGAAGGGTATGTGGGTAGTAGGTTATCTGTCAGTTTCCAACCCTAAGTAAGAGAGAGAGAACCAAAGAGGAAGAAGAAGAACTCCTGGTGCCTTGGGATAGACTCAAGATCTCACACCAAAAATCACACCAACGCGTAGATCATGAAGGGAGGATCACCCCTATACCAGTTTCATTCAGCGAATCAGAAGTTCACAAAGAGGCAAGTGTTTATATTTCTTGATTTTAGAGCATATAATGTCCACGTTAGATTAATTGATGTTTTAGTCATGATATTATGAATTTGCGACTGAAATTGGGTCTTAATCTTTAATTGGGAGTAAAGGTTTGCATGTAGTTGAATTACCATGTTCTGGGTATGATACATCTGGGTTTTATATGTTGATTTCACGAAATTAAATATGGGTTTTAAATTGTTGCTAACGGAGGCTATATGAATTTAGAGCTTTTAAAGATTTAAGGAATTTATCTTAATCCCTATTATAATTCTAAGGATTTGAAGTTAAAAATGAGGTAAAGAGTGTCTAATCCTGTAGGGAGATGATTTAGAACCTTCAACTTGGTATTGAGATAAATTAGCATGGGTGTTGGGTGATGGAAGAGGGTGAAATCCGAAGTTTGGAAGGTGGAAGACGATCTCGGAATTCTCGTTCAAAGACCTTCCCAGGTTGCTCGAATGACCTCGTTCGAACGAGAATTCCAGTGACATTACTTCGAGATTTTAGAGTTCGTTAGAAGTGAGATTTTTATTCGCACAACCTCATTCTAACGAGATTTCAGAAACTCTAATTTTTGCCCGGACGAGTTAAAAATCCTTCTAGATTATTTCAAGTGAGAGAATATGACCTACGCTATTCTGGAGTAGCTTCTTTTCATAATTTAGTAATGAGAAGATTTGTGTAACTACTAAGGGAATGTGTTAGAGAGAGGGAGCCTTAAAGAGTATATATGATAGAGGATAAATCGTAAGATAAAGTATTTTGAGTAGTAGAGAAGATACTACTTCATACAAATTTGGGGACTTGGGTTGCGTGAATAGCTAATAAATGTAATAATTTATGTGTATACTTATTGCTTGAACTATTATGTGTATAACATACCTACGCTGCTTACTATCGTGTGGAGGTTATGCGTTGTGGACGATCATACCTTGAGGAGACTTCGGGTGGGATTTTGATTTGTATCACTAGATAATAGAACTTAGGTACGGGCTATCTGTGAGAATGATAGTGATGGTGCGTAGGTATGTGCGTAGCCCATCGGCTTGGAACTATGTTCGCCTCCAATATGTATTTTTATTTTGAAGGTTCGCGAGAGATTGAATCTATAGTCCTTTATGCAATGAGCGATGCACCATGACATGATACCAGAGTATGCATGCACCGCAACTATGCCTCGGGGTGCAGTATTGTATATATATATAATAGAATGTATGTATATATATACTTGTGATACTATCTACTGTGTGAATTAAGTAGACATGAATAATAATAAATTTTGAAATGAACTGAGTTGGTGAACACTTTAATTATATTAAATTGAATAAGAGCTTATCCATGTTAACGAGAAATTGATTATAGGTATTATGTATATTGCGAGGGAAATACATGGGAACAGTATTGGGCTATGATTAAATGTTAGACGGGAAATAACTAGTTAGCATGGGAATAGAAACTAGTAGGATTTGATTGTACATTAGGCATGCACATTAGATGAGAGGTGAGAATCTCAAGTGAGTTCTATAATCTAACATGACTAATATACGTGCTATTAACTCATTTTAAGCACTTGCTGATTTTTAAACTGTTTACAACTCGGGTCGGACCCGTTTTTTGCAAATCTCTTTTCTTGCCAAATTATTTTAGGTTCCCAGCCACAGGGACACTAAGCATAGGAGTTCCTTTCACTCGAAGAGCTATAGCTGCTGTGAAAGTTACATGACCTTGGTAGTAGACGCCTCCATGTCCATAATTTCTTCTTTTCTTGTTATTTCATCAGTTAGGTCATGTTGCCCCTTTTCTATTCAGATATTCAGAGATATTGGATTTTGTTATTTACTTCTTTCAGTTGTTGGTTTATTTCTGTTGGACTATTGTACTTGGGACTTAGACTGGAAGTGTTTACTCCAGTTACATTTATTTCCTATAATATTAAATATGTGTGAATGCTGAATGTTTATTTATTCGCTATCCTAGTTTTATATTAATCGAAAGATAAAATTTTGACATCAAACTTTTTAAATATTAGGTGGTTAGTATTTACTAATAAAGTTTTCGTCAGTGAAAACCAACTGGATATTCTGAATTAATTTAATAAAGGACTGATCACCCGGTATTTAATTAGGTGGGGTGTCACAAGTGGTTTCACAACATCAGGTTCTAGAGTCTTTAGGATCTGTGTGGCTTATTATGCTTTCCACGTAGATTTCTTTGATATAGAGAGCCCTACATTCTGGACTGTTGTATTCATTAATTGCGCTTTCTACATCTTCAGCTATTTGAGATATTTATTGTGGACTTATAAATCTTCTCTCTTATTTCAGATTCCTCCCAGACGTGCACAGCGAACCAATAGGGATGCCTAGGTTGAGCCTTAACCAGCTCTGGCCTAGGGCACGATGAATGTTGTGAAAGTTGCCGCTATTATAGATCAGGCGGTGAATGAAGCATTTGCCATGGTATATAAGGCCCCACCACATGCACCAACAGTGCTCTGACACCAGTCCATGCTTTCCCTTCTGCTTAGGAGCGCGTCAGAGATGCCTTCCAGAAGCACGCCCTCCAGAGTTTGCAGGGAGTCTTGATGTAGTAAAGGTGAGCCAATAGAGGAAGGATATACAGAGACACCTGAGAATGTATGAGTGCATGGAGGTTAAAAATTAAATTTTATCTACCTTTAAGTTGGTGGGAGCAACGTTATAGTGGTGGGAGTCCACTACCACTACGGAGGAGAGAGACAGCTTGACTATTCGAGAGTTTTGGGTGCAGTTTCATCGCAAGTACTTCCCTTTCGTCGTGCAGACCAAGATAAGGCAAAAGTTATTGAACCTTAAACAAGAAGGGAAGATAGTTGCATAATATGAGGAAGAGTTTACTGATCTTCTGAATATAGTGCCAGATGAGATACCAATGGAGGAGAAGAAGATACAAAGGTTTATGGATAGATTGACTTGGAGGATTCACGAGCATCTGTTAGGGAATCTTTCATTGGCCACTTATTACGATGTGGTTAATGATGCTTTTCTACACTACTAGGACAATCTCTTCTATCAGCAGAGAAGAAAACGAGTCGGGGAGTCCATCCAGCAGGGCCAGACAGGAGGTAGTAGTGCCAGTGGGGCATCGACAACTCAGGAACAGGTTCGTCAGGGTGAACAGAGTTCCGATCAGGGGGACCTTTCTAAGTGATTCCGTTCTGGAGATTTCAGACAGGGGCAAGGAGGTTTTAGGCAGGTTCATCAAGGCCAGCCTGGTCAGTAGGGCCAGCAGGGCAAGTAGGGGCAATAACGTTTTTAGAAGGGCCAGGGGAGGGGTGGTAATGGCCATTAGAGCTGAGGACACCAGGGGAAGAGGGGAGGACCCTTTCTAGGGAGGTGCTTTACTTATGGCAACACTGGACACAAACGTCAGGACTGCCCTTAAAGGGGTAGAGCCCCGCAACAGCAGCAGGGCGATCGTTAGGAGCCCCAGCGATCGATATTCCTAACCGCCCTCCCAGTACCAACTTTTCTAGCCATTCTAGCAACTCCGATGCAGCAGGGATAGTTATGGTATAGGCGCGTCTACAACGTTCATCAGGCCGCGGTTCATCAGGCCCCGCCCGTAGTCGAGGGTACGTTTTCTATCCAGGGGACTACGAGGTGGATATTATTTGACACGAGGGCTTCACATAGTTTCATTTACACTAGTTTTGAATATGCCATAGGATTATTAGACACGACAGATAGCATCGTTACTAATGTAGACCCACCAATGGGCTATGGGTCTTTGATATTCTTTATATGTCGGGGAGTAGGCATAGAGATTGGGAGATTGATTTTATCGATCGATATGCTTGTCTTAGAGATGCACAAGTATGATTCTATTATCGGGATGGATTGTCTAGTTACCTATAAGGCTATGATTGATTGCTATAGCCATAGTATTTTATTTTCCATACCGAGTCAGGAGATAATTTTGGTGGCGATGCCTCATCCTGAGGGAGGTTCGTCGACCCATTTATATAATATAGAAGAGGAGACCTCTAAGGGAGTGGTGATACCGTATGATTCAATTCCAGTTATTCGGGAGTTCGTAAATATATTTCAAGAGATACCGGGATTACCGCCCAGTAGGGAGATAGAGTTTGTGATAGATTTGGCACCAATCACTCGACCAAAAGCCCGTGCACTTTATCGTATGGCTCCGACGGAGATGAGGGAGCTACAGGATCATATCGAGCAGTTGTTGGGTAAGAATTTCATCCATATGAGTACTTCACCTTGGGGATATCCTGTGTTGTTCATGAAAAAGAGAGATGGGTTGCTACGATTATGTGTTGACTATCGAGAGTTAAAGAAGGTCATGATACGAAATAAATATTTGTTGCCCCAAATCGATGACCTATTCGACCAGTTAAGGGGAGCTTCCTATTTCTCGAAGATAGACTTGAGCTGGGGTACCATCAATTACGTATTAGGGAGAAGGATGTACTAAGACTGCTTTTCTGATGAGGTATGAATCTTATGAGTTCAAGGTTATGCCATTTGGGCTAACCAATGCACCAGCAACCTTCATGGACTTAATGAGCACGGTGTTCAAAAATTTCTTAGATCAGTTTGTCATTATCTTCATTGATGACATCTTGATTTATTCTCGGACTGAGGAGGAGCATGTCAAGCATCTGAGGATGGATTTTGCAGACACTATATGAACACGAGTTATATGCGAAATATGAGAAGTATGGATTCTGGCTGAGAGAGGTTCAGTTATTGGGACATATCATTTATACGAAAGGGATATTGGTAGATCCCGAGAAGGTGTCAGCAGTGAGAGAGTGGGTACATCCCATGATGCCGATTGAGATACGTAGTTTCTTGGGGCTGGCAAGATACTATAAGCGATTTATTTGGGGTTTCTCAAAGATAGCGAGTCTATTGATAAACTTAACTCGAAAGGGGGTGCCATTTATATGGGATGATGCTTGACAACTGGCTTTTGACGAGCTAAAGGACAAGCTGACTTCAGCACTAGGTCTAGCATTACCCAGGCCAGGGGTGGAATACCTAGTTTACATTTATATGTCCTTACTAGGACTTGGGGGTGTGCTTCAGTAGGAGGATAAGGCGATTACTTATGATTCCCATAAGATTAAGCCTCACGAGAGGAGTTACTCCACCAATGACTTTAAGTTAGCAACAGTCGTGTTTGCATTGCAGATATGAAGACATTATCTCTTGGGGGAGAGATTTTTCCTATTCACAGATCACAAGTCACTGCAGTGACTGTTCACGCAGCGGGGGTTGAATATGCATCAGCAAATTTGGCTTGAATTTGTGAAAGATTATCAATTCGACATCTATTCCCACCCAGGGAAGGCTAATGTGGTAGCACACACATTGAGCCATAGGCCAGCAGGTAAGGTGGAGGAGGTGTGGAAGACAAAATAGAAATAACTCAAACATCAGGATACGGTTGCCCACTCATTCATGTTAGTGATGACGATTACACCCGAGATAGTTACCAGGGTGATACAGGCTCAGGCAGCAGATTCCTTATGTCAGGATCGTATTATTCAGCTTATAGCTGAGGGAATAGAGTCCTTCTCCATGAGATCAGATGGGGGCTTAAGCTCTAATGGCAGACTAGTAGTTTCAGAAGGGGAGGAGTTATGACATGTAGTGATGGCAGAGTCAGACATGTCAAGGTTTGCGATACATCCCGAAGGGGATAAGATGTACCAAGATATGAGGCGACAATATTAGTGGAGTAGAATGAAGAAGGACATCGCTGAGTTTGTTTTGAAGTGTGACACTTGACAGCTAGTGTAGACTGACTATCAGAGATCGGGAGGATTACTACAGCCATTAGAAATCCCTATTTGGAAATGGGAGAGCATTTCCATAGATTTCATCACAGGGCTGCCTACATCACAGAGGGGTCACGATTCCATATGGGTGATTATGGATCGATTGACCAAGGCATCTCATTTTTTGCCAGTTCGGACCGACTATACTTTGGGGCAGTATGCTCAGATCTTCATTACCGAGAAGTGAGACTCTAAGGGGTTCCCCTTGATATCGTGTCCGACCAGGAAAATATTTTTGTGTCTAGATTTTGGGAGAGTTTCCAGTAGGCCATGGGCACGAAATTACGATTGAGTTCATCCTATCACCCGCAAATGGACGGGCAGACATAGCGGACGAATTAGATATTGGAGGATATGTTGCGGATGTGTATCCGTGATTTTAGAGGGGGAAAGGAGCAGCACCTTCCACTGGTGGAGTTTGCTTATAATAACTCCTACCAGTTTACTATTGGCATGGTTCCATTTGAGGCGTTATATGGTAGACCTTTTCATTCCCCAACATGTTGGCCTGACGTGGGGGATAATAAGTTACTGGGGCCGGAGGTAATTCAGGACACCTCGGTTAAGATTGAGTTGATACGAAGTCACATTCGGGTTACTCAGGATAGGCAGAAGAGTTAAGCCAATGCCAAGAGGTTCTTCAGGGAGTTCAGTGTGGGGGATCAAGCTATTGTGAGTATCTCCTATGAAAGGGGTAATGCGATTTGGGAATAAAGGGAAGTTGGCACCGAGATATGTTCATCCATTTCCTATTATTAAGAGGATTGATCCAGTAGCTTACAGACTTGGGTTACCAGAGCACCTGCATAGGATTTATGATGTGTTCCATATTTCTTCACTGAGGAGATATCTTCAGGATGACTTGGACCACACCCATATTACCTTATAGGATATTGATCTAGAACCCAATAGTTCCTGCGGGGAGGGGCCAATTGCTATCCAAGACTGTAGTGAGAGGAAACTGAGGCTGAAGATAGTGTCGTTAGTATGAGTGAAGTGGTGGCATCATAATGTAGATGAGTCTACCTGGGAGCATGTGGATGACATGCGAAAAAATATCCAAAGTTATTCCTACCAGGTATACCTTTATTCTGTTCTTTTCTGAATTTCGGGACGAAATTCCTTTATTTGTGGGGAGTATGTAATACCCCGTATTTTGAGGGATTTCATTTTAATTATGGAATTAGGATTAATTAATTTAAATGGAGAAAATTTATTTATAATTAATTAGAATTTAAATTTAATAATTACTAGCATGATGAGAGTTAATATTTATTAATGATAATTATGTTGAATATTACATAGTGAGTAAAGTAATATATGATTACGAAAATATTATTATGATCGGGAGTGAAAAATACGACAGTTGCAATATACTTAGTTGGGACACGCGCGTGAGTCGTGTCGGTATTACTTTATTGGGTTAAAAGATAATTTATTTTTAAGTAGCTCGTATGATCATTTCGAGTGCATCGATGAGTCCAAAAGGGTCGATATAGTCAGAAAACTCTACCCGAGTGTTTTATTGGGATTTCATGACAATTTAGGCTAAACCGACACCCCAGAGAGGTATTTTGGTCTTTTCAGATTTTGGGGAATTAAAATGGACAAAAATAGTTAATTAAAAGGGAAGTGTACGTGGGTAGTAGATTATCTGTCACTTTCCCAACCTAAGTAAGAGAGAGAGAGAATCAAAAAGGTAGAAGAAGAACTCCATAGGTGTCCTAGGATAGACTCAAGCTTTCACACCAAAAATCACACCAACGCGTAGATCGTGAAGGGAGGATCACCCCTATACCAGTTTCATTCAGTGAATCAGAAGTTCACAAAGAGGCAAGTATTTATTTTTCTTAATTTTAGAGCATATAATGTATGCGTTAGATTAATTGATATTTCAATTATGATATTATGAATTTGGGACTGAAATTGGGTATTAATCTTTAATTTGGAGTAAAGGTTTGCATGTAGTTGAATAACCATGTTCTGGATATGATAAATCTGGGTTTATATGTTGATTTCACAAAATTAAATATGGGTTTTAAATTTTTGTTAATGAAGTCTATATGAATTTAGAGCTTTTAAATATTTGAGGAATTTATCTTAATCCCAATTGTAATTCTAAGGATTTGATGTTAAAAATGGGGTAAAGAGTGTCTAATCCTGTAGAGAGATGATTTAGAACCTTTAACTTGGTATTGATATAAACTAGCATGGGTTTTGGATGATGGAAGAGGGTGAAATTCGAAGTTTGGAAGGTAGAAAATGATCTCAAAATTCTCATTCGAAGACCTGCCCAGGTCGTTCGAACGAGAATTCCAAGGGGATTAGTAACTAGATTTTAGAGTTCGCTCGAATGACCTCATTCGAACGAGAATCCCCAGGTTCTAACGAGATTCCAGAAACTCTAATTTTTGCCCAGACAAGTTAAAAATCCTTCTAAGTTATTTCAAGTGAGAGAGTAGGACCTACGCTATTTTGGAGTAGCTTCTTTTCATAATTTAGTAATGAAAAGATTTGTGTAACTACTAAGGGAATGCGTTGGAGTGAGGGAGACTTAAATGGCGTATTCAATAGAGAGATAAATCATACGGTTAAAGTATTATGAGTAGTAGAGACGATAATACTACATATAAATTTGGGGACTTGGGTTACGTGAATAACTAATGAATATAATAAGTTGTGTGTATACTTATTGATTGACCTATCATGTGTATAACATACCTACGCTGCTTGCTATTGCATGGAGGTTGAGAGTAGTGGACGATCAGGCTATGAGGAGCATTCGGGTTGGATTTTGATTTGTACCACTAGAGCATAGAACCTAGGTACGAGCTATCTATGAGAATGATAGTGATGACGGTCGTATGGGTGCGTAGGTATGTTCATAGCCCATCGTCTTGGAACTATGTTCACCTCCACTATGTGTGTTTGTTTTAAAGGTTCACGAGAGATTGAACCTATATTCCTTTATGCAATAAGTGATGCACCGGGACATGATAACAGAGTATGCATGCACTGCAACTGTGTCTTGGGGTGCAGTATTGTATATATATAAGAGAGTGTATGTATATATATACTTGTGATACTATCTACTATGTGAATTAAGGAGACATGAATAATAGTAAATTCTGAAATGAATTGAGTTGGTGAACACTTTAATTATATTAAATAGAAAAAACTCTTATCCATGTTAAAGATAAATTGATTATAGGTATTATGTATATTGCGAGGGAAATACATGGGAACGATATTGGGCTATGATTAGATGTTAGACGGGAAAGAACTAGTTAGCATGAGAATAGAAACTAGTAGGTTTTGATGGTAAGTTATGCGTGCACATTAGATGAGAGGTGAGAATCTCAAGTGAGTTTGATGATCTAGCATGACTAATATATGTGCTATTAACTCATTTTAAGCACTTGCTTATTTTTAAACTGTTTACAACTCGGGCTCTGACCCGTTTTCTGCAAATATCTTTTCTTGTCAAATTATAATAGGTGCCTAGCCACATGGACACCAAGCATAGGAGTTCCATTCACTCGACGATCTGTAGCCACTATGGAAGTTACATGACCTTAGTAGTAGACGCCTCTATGTCCATCATTTCTTCCTTTGGGCTATTTTATCAGTTAGGTCATGTTTCCCCTTTTATATTCAGATATTCAGAGATATTAGATTTAGTTATTTACTTCTTTTAGTTGTTGGTTTATTTATGTTGGTTTATTATACTTGGGACTTAGACTGGAAGTGTTTACTCCAGTTACATTTATTATTGCACTTATTTCCTATCATATTAAATTGGTTTGAATGGGGATGTTTATTTATTCGTTAACCTAGTTTTATATTAATCGAAAGGTAAAATTTTGACATCAACCATTTTAAATTTTAGGTGGTTAGTATTTAATAATAAAGTTCTCTTTAGTGATGCATAATTTGAACCAAATGAATATTCTGAATTAGTTTAATAAAGGAGTGATCACCCGGTATTTAATTAGGAGAGGTGTCATAATAAGTTATGTAAATAAGTAGTCATGTCTAATGCATAACCTTCAAAAGAACTCGACAGATCTGAATAACTGATCATGGATCTAACCATGTCAAAAGGAGTCTTGTTCCTTCTTTTGCTATACCGATTTTATTATGGAGTTGTCGATGCAGACAACTGGGATATAATCCCATATTTCTATAATGGTTCCTAAATTCTCCCAAGAGGTACTCACTCCCACGATCAGATCGTCGAACTTGGATTAGTTTACAATGCCAATGCTCCACCTCAGGATTGTACACTTTGAACTGATCAGAGGCCTTAGACTTGTGGTTCATAAGGTAAAACATATCTAGATGTCAAGTAGTCATCAATGAAAGTGATGAAGTATTAGTAGCCACCTCTTGCCTAGATTTTCATATGTCCACATAAATCATAATGAACCAATTCCAACACATATTTAGCTCTATAACCTTATAAAAGGATATCCTTGTCATTTTACCTTCTAAATAGGATTCAAAGACTAAAAGTGCCTCCAGTTTTAATGAACTCGGCTATCCATTTAAAACGAGTCTTTGAATTCTTTTTAAATCAATATAATTTAAGTGTAAGTAGCAAATATATGTTTAGTTCAACTTAGACTTTAAGTTACTCATTTGATTATTTAATAGTAATGCTGAGATAAACTTTATAATATAAAGATCATTTCCCATTGTACTATAACATATAAAAGATTTTCCATTTTTGATAAAACTCCTTTTATTTTAATAAATCAAATGTCCATATATAACCATCTTGGAAAGATAAATAAAATTTCTTCTAAAACTAAGAACATAAAAACAATCTTCAAAAATTAACTTTTTGACTTAACTAAAATTTATAAATAAATTTCCTACCACTGGAACTACTTCCTTGATGTGATCCCCCATAAATAAAAACATATCTCATTCATTGATCTTTATGGTTACACGGAACACCGACGAGTAAATGCAAATATAATTAGTGGTTCCCAAAACTACACACTAGGTATTGGTAGATTGTGTAATAAAACATGTCTTAATGACTAATGAGACATTATTGTTTCAATTCTTTTTTCCAAGTCGACCGAGCACTACTCCCTCTAATGTCCTGAATTCTTGCAAATATAACACTTGCCTTTTAATTTTTTCACTGCTACCTAAGTCTTAAACATAGTTTTAACCACCACGTGTTGTGATTGAGACTTTTCTTTCTTATTCTTCTTCTTACCTTTTGAGATAGAAGAAGATAGACTCTCTCAGCAACCTTAAAAACACCCTTTTGTCTGATGATATTCTCTTCATCCTAGACTTCCTTCATCAGTTGTGCCAATGATTAGTGAAATTTAGTCATAGACTAGTTAATGTAAAACTCTCCGTGAGTCATTACAGCACGAAGTCCATCTGGGATCCCCCATCGATATTTTATCCAAGGACCTCAAGTTACCTTAAGATGGACATCATCTTTAGAATAGATTTCCTTATGGGACTACCATCAACCATCTTTATGTTTAACAGCCTTGTCAAAACATCCAGTCTTGCGACACAATTATGATATTTAAATATGTCCTGAGGTTCAGAATCATCTTTTTATTACTTGATATATTCTGATACTAGTGTTGCAACACAATAGTCATCGATGCTAACATGTAGAAATAATCCGTATGATAAACTTTTTTCCACATCAAATAATCCGCCCGCCCATCAGCCTTGATAGACCATGATTCAACTCTAACACGTAAGTGCTTAAAAAATAAATACTCAAATACTAATAAAGGGATATGTTTTAGTTACAAGTGTTCACCTTAAATAAACCTTGGGGGTGGGGGTGAATAAGTTTTAATGACATAATTACAATTTCAAAGTTCCTTGGTCAATTATAGATAAATCCTAGTTAACATGCATCTAGTGAGAGATCCTCAAGATCTAAGCAATTGAACAAGATATGTAATAAAAAATTAACACAACAAAGTTAATTTCAAGTTTAATTAATAAATTGGAAGATCATCTAAGCCAAGTAGGAGAATTAACAAGACACAAGACCTATGTTGAATTTAGCAAGGGATCATGTTGGATTTATTCCTTTATCTAGATGCATGTGTTATAACAATTGTGCATATAATCTACAAACAATCATAGAATATTCATAAGACAAGATATACAAGGAAAAATCCCACCTAGGCATGAAAAAACCTTGTAGAATCCTAGTCCCTCATTTAATTTGGAAAGAACTTTTAAACAAGCGCAATAAGGTACCTCTCTCGTATTCTCCTAACAAGAATGAGTGAACCGCTCAAAAATCTATCATGTGAACATGGAAATCACGTTCTTTATCCTTGGCTCTCACCATGAATTAACACCCTAATAGATAATTCTCCTCCTTTCAGACGTGCGGTGTAAATTTTCAAATCATATTAAAATTGGTAGAGTGAATTGAGGCTTTGTGTTTTTTCAACTTAAAACACTCTAAAATCTAGAAAACAATGAATCAAGTATGGATTCGAGATTTTCCCTCAAAATTATGAAGATCAAGTGAAATTAAAGTTTGAAAAATGTTTATATGAACACTTACCTTATAAATACTTTCTTTAAGTGTGAGAAGTACTTGGGAAAAGGATCTCTAAAAATGGGAGGAAAAACTCCTATTTATAGAATTGTTTTACAAACATGGCAGCGTTGTGCTCATTAAACGAAAGAGATCCGTGCACATGGTTTTGGGCAGAGTCCATAATCACATAAAAAGTGTAGCAGATGTTCACATGGGAAAATTTCAGTCTTATGCGTCCTTTTAGGTAGTAGCAATGTGAAGCCCAAAAGTGTTTCTAATCATGTGCATAGTGAAATTTTAAAGTCTTACGTATGATTTTAAGTAGAAAGATTTCTCATGCCTAAACCATGTTTTCACGTGAACGAGTCAAAACACTAGTCATGTGCAAGCAACTTAGAAGTATGCCAAATAAACCTACACAAGTAGGCATTCACTTTTTGAGAAATTTCACTTAATCCAATCATAAAAATAACTTTCAAAGTAAAATGAAAAATGTGTATGTGTGCGTATGAGCCTTGTGATGATTCAATAAAAGATCATAAAAGGATGTAATCTTTAATATTTAGAATATCATGTGAAAAATTTGACGTAAATAAGTTATGAATGATCTTTAGTTTCAATGGTCATAGATTGTAATGAACAAGACCCTGTTTATCTATTGTTTATCTATGAAGTCAAGAATTTAGGCTCGATTTATGCAAGACTCAGTTTTTTTTATCATGGGAAGTATCCAACCAAACTATAAAATAACTTGTTACAAGCTCTATTACATTTTCACGTGTTTAATTCAAGTAACCCTTCGACGAAAATCCGTAACTTCGACGATTTTTCAGTGACCCTTGTCGAAAATTGTATTAAGAAATTTTACACCCGGAAAAGCATGTCGAAAATTGCACTTCGAAAAAATCCAAAATTTAAAATAAAAAATCGTTCATGATGTCTTTTAAAAGATATCACTGAGAGCTTTCCAAATACATAAATTTCATCTTGAACAAAGTTATATTTTGGGAGACATTTAACATTAAAATGAAAGACAAAATAGAGATCAATGGAAAATTTGTTAGCGAAAAACAGTTCGAGCTTCTCACTAATTTTTTTTGCACGCCTCGACTTATTGTTCTACATGTTTTACAAAAAGTGTTTTTTCACTCAATCACTACATTATTTTACATTTATGTCCACAAATTCAGGTATACTTTAAATAAAAGACTCTAGATTTTAATCTATCTATTCTTCTGCTAAATTTACATATGTTTATTGCATTTAGATGTCTCTCTCTCTCTCTCTCTCTCTATATATATATATATATATATATATATATATATATATATATAGGTAATTTTGAAGTAATTTTGGTCTCACTAGAACTTCGTCAAAGTAAG
Organism: Sambucus nigra; assembly: GCA_949130495.1. Taxonomy (NCBI): domain Eukaryota; kingdom Viridiplantae; phylum Streptophyta; class Magnoliopsida; order Dipsacales; family Adoxaceae; genus Sambucus; species Sambucus nigra. The sequence continues at coordinate 285,314,501 of OX422207.1, read as the reverse complement.
TGACAGCTAAATTAGGATAAAAACTATTTGACAGTGAACTTTTCATAAATTATACATGCTGAAAGAACATCACATGCTAAATTATGACATCATTATTTCATTTAATATTTTTGTGTATCCATTATTGTGCACGAGACAAAGTGTTGGGCAAGGGTATTTTTAGGCCCCCGTAAATCCCGACAAACTAAATATGAAATTATTGTTCCGTTTTATTGTTATTTTCACATTCGTCATTGTGTGTGAGAAAAATGGTTGGGCAAAGGTATTACTCGGCCCAAACTAGCCCCAGACTCACCATAAAGATTACACTGAGTATAGATTTCAAACATGTAAAAGGATCCTGATGAGAGGTATTTTTAGTCAGTTCAATGCCGAATATGGGGTATTGTGAGTAGAAGCAGAACAAATGGATAAAAGATATACAACGTGGGATCAGTAGTAAGTAAACACACGTCTCGATGAGGCCGAGCATATTATCTTCATCAACTGAACTCTAATCATCAGCCTAATGATGATTGTACACTTTGATCATAAGACTTTATCAATAGTCCGTTATCCTAAATGACTAACATGTTCCCTATTAAGTCGATTCGAAATCCCGATAAATAGGAGATGGAGACGTACCAAAATATAATGAATACTTACATCTCTCAATTCAAATTCCTTTAATGTGTGAGTTACAAGATATGAATATTCTTGTAAAGAATGAGTATATAAAACCTCATTTAGTGTAAAGTAGGGAACACATGTTATGAAGCTCAAATACTCTCTATAATCCTCTATAATACTCCAAAATAAAAAAATATCTCTCCACCCCTTTACCCCATAAAAGCAGGCCACGCTCGACTGAACCACGTATATCTTGTGTCCAATATTCTCATTAAATTATTTTATTTACCAAGTATTGTAAACTACTATTTTATTTATATTGTGTTGTGTCTACGAAATACAATTTCTACCCCAACATTATTGGCGCTAACTGTGGGAACGATAATTTCCAAAGCAATAAAAAAAATCAAGTAACATAAGCCATCAATGGTCTCAGGGAGTGAAAATAGGCCTTCCAAGGTGAGCTCACCAAAATTCTAAGCCGTTTGTCGCCTAACCCACCATCGACCTTGGATAAACAAGTGGATCAAATCTTACCTATATAAAACAATTTTAAGAATGAGGCTCCTCTTCCACCTCCAACTCCTCCAACACTTTCCTCTATTGTCCACCAGATATTAACATTTAGGCAAATGGACCTCCCGTCAGTCATTATCAATACCGGAGATGTTGAGCATCCTACACCATTATGTTAAGAAGTAATGGACTTACCCATGTCATCAAATTTCAAGCTACCAAGAATGGATTCATTAGACGGGAGAACATACTATAGGGTTCATATAGATCACTACAAGGCGTAAATGGACTTCCTTGCCAGCCTCGACCAATCAGGTGTTGGTCATTCGCTACAATGATGAAAGTTTTGGCGAGTAATTTTTTCAACCACCTGTAACCCAACTCCATCATGTGTTTTAGAGACATCTTAAAATAATTCGTCTAACGCATCATCAAAAGCATGGTTCACCGAAAGACTACTCACCATTTGTTCAATGTCCTCCAGACTAAGGATGAGAACCTGAGAAAATATGTGAAGAGGTTCAATGATGAAATCATTTATATCGATCATCCATATAAGATGGTAATCTTGACCTTCTTAAATGGGGTATATTGTATCAGCACCATCTACTCCTTATCAAAGAACCAACCTACTAAAATGGACAAACTGATGAAGAAAGTATATAAGCACATCCACGCAGAGGACACCTTTAGCATTCAATAACCCACTCATTGGTTGGGAGACTTTGGGGAAAAAGAACTGAGGAAGACCAAAGAAAATGTATATTTGTCTTGAGGAGGAATCACGAGGTGAATCAAACACAAACCGAGTAATACACTCCATTGAATACGACTATGGGATAGGTATTGAATGTCATGGCCGACTTAAAGAAGTTGAGGTGTCCAAAAGTATTGAAGAACATGCCACTTAAGCCAAAATCCAACCTTTACTGCCAGATCCATCGCGATTATGACCATAATAATAATAATTACCTCCATTCGAAGAGTGATATCAAGGCACTGGTGCAAAGGGAGAATTTGTGAAGTTTTTAAGAGAGGGGGGATGATAAGTAGGATGACCAAAGTAATAGTGAAGAGATGGTTGAGGCAAAAGTTGAGCTAAATATTGAGAATAGAGATAAGATAAATCAAAGGAGGTGGTAGTGGCAAAAAAGGAAAGAGGGTCAACATGATCTCCGACGGGTTTGCAGCTGGAGGGGAATTGATACAAAACCCAAAAAAGGAGATAATGGAGGTATACATAGAGAAACCCATTGAAGACTGGGAGAATATCATCTTTACACTAAAGGAATCTTTAGATCCGATCACTCCTCATGACGACCCCTCCTGATCAAAGCGTTCATATAAAATTGGACAGTCAAAGGGATCATGATCGATACGGGGAGTTCTATGGAAATTATTTATTATGACTACTTCGAACATATGAATCTTAGGGGAGCTTGATAAAATCCTATAAAAGTCCCACTCTTGGTTTTCTCAGGGTCACAGGTGTAATTAGAGGGGTCGATTGAGCTGCCATTTATGATAGGCAGGGACCCAAAGTTAACCATGATGCAAGTAAAATTCTTGGTAACCAGGTCGCCTTGAGACTACAATGTCCTAATTAGGCAGACGACCCTAAGTAGACTTGATGTAGTTATATCAATCAAATACCTCGCCTTTTTGTTCCTAACATCGAACAGGACTAGGGCAGTTCGCGGGAGAGATTTTCATGCCATGATATTTTTCATTATTAAAGAAAAAATGAGAGGTTCAATGTAAATGGGTGAGATCTGAGAGAGGAGTCGACCATAGGGTTTTGAGTATAAATGTTAATATCGGTCCCACTATTAGACAACCATCTGGAGAGGGTAGTATATGTGGGGTCATCACTCACTGAGAAGAAGAGGTAGGAGTTAGTTTTATTTTTTAATAGGCACCACATGATGTTTGCATGGAAACATGATGATACGCCAGGAATTAATGCCTTGGTAATGAGTGATGAACTAAAGGTTGATCTATGCAATGGATTGATTAGATAGAAGAAGAGGGTGTTCGCCCATATAGGAATAACATGACCCATGTTGAAGGAGGGAAAATTCTTGATGTAGGTTTTGTTTAGGACGTTAAGTAACCCAAGTGGTTGTTAAACGTTGAGATGGTCAGAAAGCTGAATGAAAATAGGTGACTTTATGAGGATTAATCCGATTTGAATGAGTCTTATTCGAAGGATTCGTACTCACTGCCAAAGACTAATACACTCGTAGGCGCCATGACTGTGCACGAAGTCCTATCATTTATGGATGATTACTTCGTGCATAATTAGATATGAATGCATCCAATTGGAAAAGAGAAAACCTCATTTGTGACACACTAAGGGGCTTATAGTTACTGAGTTATGCCATTTGATTTGAAGATTAGTGGGACCTCTTATCATAAAGTTGTTAACCAAATGTTTGAGGAACATCTAGAGAAAAAATGGAAGTATACGTGGACGATATGTTTGTAAAAATTATAAAAGGGGATAATCATGTATCCAATTTAGAGGACATTTTTAAAATTCTAGATTGGTACCGAATATATTTGAAACCGAAGAAGTTCGCCTTTGGTGTGGCATTGAGAAATGTTGTGGGGATCTATGATGACACAAAGGGTAATCTAAAGACCGTGAAAGAGGTACTTTCATTGATAGGAAGGGGAGCAATACTAAATCGGTTCATGAGCAAGGAAATTAATAGGTGCCACCTTTTCTTTAAGATGCTAAAGAAGGCATCTTATGAATAAACAAATGTGAATATGACTTCCAATATTTAAAGACTTACCTGGAAGAAGTAATGCTCCTCTCAAATCCAATTCTTGGAGAAGAATCGTACCTTTAACTTCTCATTTCTTCAACAACGCTCAGTTCAGTCCTGATCAGAGGAGACATAGAAATTTCGCAACCAGTTTACTACGTCATCAGGGTATTCAAGACAACAAAGTTAAGATATACAATGTTGGAATAATTAGACTTCACGCTCATCGTGTCATCCAAAAAGGGGTTAAGGCCATATTTCTAAGCTCCAACTGTCTTTTCGGCTATCACCTCAAGCTAGTCCTCCACAAGGTGGAAGTTTCTAGGTGATTGATGAAGTGGTCATTTGAGCTCAGGTTGTAAGCGCGTGAACTCGCTCGATAAGGATGTCCACTATAAAAATGATTAAGTCTTTAAATAAAATGCACACAATTTTAAATCGAGTTGTAGTAATAAACCAATTTATGCAATTTTATCTGTTTATCTAGGTGATAACTGATAAAATAAACCAATCGCACAACACGCCGATGTACGTGGAAAATCATAAAGGAAAAAATTTAGGACGGTCGAGTCAACAATTCACTGTGATATGGTTTTACAAAGAATAGTCATTAGACTTATATAATGACTCAATCACCCACAAGTCTTGATGCTCTTCTATCTTTAACCACTCCTCCACAGTGAGACGTAAGAGTCCACCCATACAAGTTGCCACAGTACACGAGTCCGTTTGTACCTTGGTATCCATCGATGAGGCTCAACAAACATCAAACACCAAACACTACAGTCAGTATGCACGGAGTCCACTGCACGAAACAAGCTTATGAGATCAACAATATAAAGTCCATCCCATGACTTAAACAGTTTTGTCAAGAATTATGCCAATTACATAAAAATCGAGTCGATTGAAAATTTGTCCTTACAAATTTCCTCCGTCCACTATTCTGGGAAAAAACCAAAGCAAAAATCCTATGGGACATGAAGCTCTCAAAAAGACACATTCCCCAACCCCCAAAAGAAAAAAGAGTACATACGCTTGACATACACACAAAAATGAGTAACTTTGCTTAGTTTGAAAACTTTGTGTAACACCCCGTAATTCTGAGGATATAGATTTTAATTATTTTGGTGAAATAGAATTTTATTTAATTTGGAGAATTTATTTAATATGGAGAATTTATTTAATTCTGTGACTTAGATTTAGTTAATTCGGGATATTTTAAATTGCACACATGCCATATTTTGAGATCGAAATCGGATAATTTTATAGATTAACTCGGATGATGATTCTGAGTGCATGGTTGATTCCGCATGGGTCAAAATAGTCGGAAAGGAGTACCCAAGGGTAGTAATTGGGTCTCGGAACATTTTTAGGCATAATCGAGCTTACATAGGGGGTGTTTGGCCCATTTTAACTTGGACCATAAGCATAATTTTGGGATTCACATTATAAAACATATTTAGAGAGTTTGTGGTAGACACAACTCAAAAATAAAACCCTAGTTCTGCAGTGAAGAAAGGAGGGAGAATGTAGGGAGAATTTGGGAGCCAAATCAAAGAGGATTAAGTGTGTGCTTCCTCAAATCGTCGTCTACCCTAAAGGAACTAGACACTGTGAATAAATACATGCAAGTGGTTAAATTGTTTCAATATAAATCTGTGATGATCGATTCATATCATAGTGGGTGTAAATCAAATTTGTTTTTGGGTCGGCTATCGCATGAAAAAAGGGGTGTTTATGAATTTGGCAATTTTCATAGATGAAAGGTACAATTGATATTTTGTTATGAATCATAAAGTGTTAATATTGGATTTATGTTAGTAGGAAAATAATACACGTAGTTTAGTTTGGAGTTTACAATTAGATTTTGAGGAAATGAATGTAAGAGAAAAATCGTGAAACCCAACTTTGATGTTTACAAGTGAGTGTTAAAAATTGATGGTGGTTAGGGACTAAATCCATGATTTGAATCTATTTAAGAGAGGAGTTATTGTTAGAAATGTCTGGACTAAATTTTTGGGTTCGAATTAAATCTTGGAGGTTCGTTAATGGTCAAAATTAGTGAATTGGGAAGATGAAGAAGAAGCTGGTGGACGCAGCGTCGAACGAGATAGCAAGTCGTTCGAACGACCTTGCATGTCGTTCAAACGACAGGGAAAAATGTGGCAGTTCCGTCCAGTTGAGAGAACAATTAAATTGATGTTAGTACCTAGGTTATTGGGAAATGGGTATTAAGGAATATTAAATTTTAAAAGTGTGTCAAACTTATTTACGGATATTTGTGTGATAAATTCTAAAAGGTTATGATACGGGCCAATCGAGCGAGTCTGCGCATTTTGGTTGAGTGACACCATTTTAATAAATGAATTAAATTAGGAGTCGGGAATTTGACTCGGGTATTAAGGGCTAGTGCCACGGGTGTTGGGCACGAGTAGCCGGTTCAATTAGCTTATATATGTATGGGGTGATTGTTATATGTTATATATATGGGGTGATTATTATTCACACCATATATATGGTGTGAATAATATTCATAGGAACACACACACACACACACACACATGTGTGTGTGTGTGTGTGTTTGTCGGTATTGGTGTGAATAATATTCATAGGAACACATACCCCTCTAGTGCTATTATTTTAGAGAAAACATCTGATGAGTCGTTACTCAGGAGGATGGATATATATACGACATGTGTGTGAATGTTGTAATATAATGGTACTTATATAATGATGTATATATATATATATATATATATATATATATATATATATATATATATATATATATATATATATATATATATATATATATATGGGTGGAATACATGAAGTGAAATTATATTAAGTATATTCATATATAATAGAGTAAATATTTATATACGGGTGAATGAAATGAATAAAAATGGTATTTCTTGTATATAACTAATGAGGCTGTTATATAGTTGTATTTAAAAAGGATTAATGAAGTTAATGCGATAAATAACTTATGAAGTAAAAGTACGACTTACTCAGGCTAGATTAGGGTGTTAGGAAGTTTTCATAACAAGGTTAGTTAGACGGGGCAGTATAACTAGGATGGTTAGGAAGAAAATGTTAGTTGTTCATTTTAGATGAGGGTTGAGTAGTATATCAAGAGAGTGTAACACTAGCTTAAATATGAAGAGCATTCATGCATTTTAATCATTTGCAAAATATTTTCACAAGGATTTGGGCTCTGACCCGTACTTGCAAAATATTTTCAAGACCTTCTAGGTGTTCATCAATAGGGACGCCAAACTTGACGATCAATTCCAGGGATGCATAGCTGGAGCTCATGTGGATTGTTGCAAGATTTGAACTTATTCGCTTCGGTTACTTCATCCTAGAGTAGGATGAGTTATTTCATTTGGGCATGTCTCCCCTTTAGTTATTTATTTTATTCAGTTTATCGGACTTTGTATTTGTGGACTCAGTTTGATTTCAGTAGATGTTTAGTTGGATTTTATTTTAGGAACCGATAATTTATTCGGTATCATTTTACTACAGTCATTTATTTGGTGTTTAGTTCAAATTATTTTACTACTTAGTTGGTTTGGTTATTGTTATTATTGCACTTGTTGTTTTTGTTTAAATATGAAGATAAAAATTTGGCACCGGTTTTTTTAATACAAGGTGATTAGTAAGCTTTAAAAAAGTTTTTGGGAGTGACTTTAAGAATGAACTAAATGAGAAACCTCTTTTAATTCAATAAAGGACTGATCACCCGACATTTAATTGGGTGAGGTGTCACAGATGGTATCAGAGCATCAAGTTCTAGTGTCCTTAGGATCTGTGTGGCTTTTTTACGTTTCAGCTTAGCATTCTTTGATATAGAACCCTATTATAGGATTGATGTATTCCTCAGTGCATATGCATATTTACAATCTTCTCCCGATTACTTTGTATTTGATAGTGAACTTATACATATTTCAAATCTCATTTCAGTTTCCGCCTAAGAGAGGACTCCAGGCTAGGGCAGCAACGAGGGATGATGAGGCGAGGGAGGCTCTACAGGATCCAAAGGTACCATAGGCACACTCATAGATCGTATCAATCGCACAAGTGGCCAAAATCATAGAATAGGCAGCTAACGCGGTGATGACCATAATGGCATGACACTTTTCGCAGAATCAGCCATGACCGTTAGTATCACCCGATATTTAAACCCACCCGGGGTCGTTCATTTAGAAGAGAGCGAGAGAAGCATTTCAGAAAGGTCACCCGCCAGAGTTTCAAGGTAACGCGGATGTAGAAGTGGCTACTCAGTGGAAGAAGGACATGCAATGTCACCTGTGCATGATTGAGTGCAGTGACACTCAGAAATAGTTCTTGGCAATGTTCAGGATAGTGAGTGAAGCTTTGCAGTGGTGGGAGATTGTGACCATCGCAAAGGAGAGAGATGTGATGAGCATTGGGGAGTTCTAGGTGCGGTTTGACCGCATGTATTTTCGTCCGCCGTTCAGATAGAGACGTGACTAAAGTTTCTCAATGTTTCTCAAAGAGATAGGATAGTGACAGAATACAAAGAAGAATTTACTCGGTTAGCAAATTTGGTGAAAGATGAGGTAAATACTAAAGGGAAGAGATGTGACACCCCACCTAATTAATTACCAGGTGATCAGTCCTTAATTAATTAATTTCAGAATATCAAGTTGGTACATATAATGCATCATTGTCGAAATCTCAAATTTTAATTTAATAACAACTAACCACCTGGTATTTAAAAAGGGTGATGTCCAAATTTTATCTTATTACTAACCAATATCAAAAGAATATCAACAAATACCATGCGCCACAGTAATATAAATATAGTCTAACTGAAGTAAAATAAATGACTGGAGTAAAACACATCCAAATACAAACCCATACAATAAATCCAATAAAAAGGAAATCAAATCTAAGAGATAATTTAAAACAACAAAATCTCTTAATGTAAACGGAAGAAAGGATGACATGTCCAACTGAATAGATAACTGAAAAAGGGAGAATAGGCTGAGTCATCTACTAGCAATTATCCTGCAACTTCCACAACAGCTACAGCATGACAACTGAATAGAGTTTCCTAAGGCTGGTAACCCGGTGGCTTGGCACCTAAAATAATGGAACAATAGAAAGATATACAGAAAAAAGGGTTAGAGCCCGAGTTGAAAACAGTTTAAAGTAGCAGGTGCTTAAATTGATTTCAATTAGCACAATTATTAATCAACTTAACTTAGTGTACTCACTTGAGATACTTACCCCTCGATCTAGTGTGCACGCCTAACGAGCCTAGCTACCCATACTAGTCATGATACCCTGATTGGCTACTAAATACATACTATTTAGGTGGAAAGACACTCTAAATAACTCAAAGCCGGCGTACTTACGATTTCGATATAGGTTTAGAACTACTTTAGTTTAGTCTTACATTATTCTAAATGCCCATCTGATAATACCATAAGTACACATTTAAAAAAACAGTCAGCAACATAAGACACAAAACAGATTTTCGGTATACACACATTATTCTCTTTATGTATACATATCAATCTATTATAAAAAATGTAGAAATTTCCACCTCTAGTTGAGAAACCCTTAGTGCTATGCATACTCGGCTATCTAGTCCCATTGCAACGCTCGCGTATAGGGGATAACAGGTTCAATCTCTCGAGAACTAATAAAACATAAACACCTATTGGAGGCTAACCTAGTCCCAAGCTGATGGGCTACACACATACCTACGCACCCATATGACCGCCATCACTATCATTCTCACGGATATCCCATACCTAGGTTCCATGCTCTAGTGGTATGACTCTAAATCCCCCGAAGGCACACAAGATTCGGTCATCCACAACGTGCTAACCTCCGCTCAATAGCCAGTAGTTAGGTATGTAATACACATAATATTTTAAACAATAAGCATACACATAACTTATATACATTCATTGGCTTTCCCGTAGCCTAGTATTCGCAGTACGCATAATATCCCCTATTATACCCCGTACCTTATTCGTATATACTCTCCTTTGTATTTTCGCATCTCTAAAATTTAATAAATTTCATACCTTCCGAGGGTCGACATATATTCTGTTCACTAATAATTATAAATTTAAGTCACTGTATATTCAGACAGGCCTAAGACTCATTTAAATAAGTCTACGGGAAGTTTAAAAGAAAAATCGGGCCTTAAATGTCATTATGGAATCTCGTTAGAAGACGCAGGGAATCTCGTTCGAACGAGTTCGTTCGAACGAGGGTCGTTCGAACGAGTTCGTTCGAACGACCCCCCCCCACTTCGAATGAACTACCAAACTTGTTATAAGGGCCACTGAAAACTCGTTAGAAGTCTCATTCGTACGACCTGGGCTGGACTTCTAACGAAAATTCCGCAGTTGCCTTGTTCATCTCCAAAGTTCATTTTTCCATATTTTCTCCTCTTCAATCTCAATCTAAACCCATTCCAACCCAAGTACAAGGTTTCTAAACTACTCTAAGTCACCCTGGAAAATTTCTTAACATAGTTTAGGGGTCAAATCCTTTTAATCATCAAAAAAATTCAACAAACTCCTAAATTTTCCCATGAATCGTATTAACATAAACTTAGAATTATAAATCCATAAAATCCCCATTTTTATTTCGTGATTAGCATATAATTCACCAAATTTCAAATTCCTATTAAGGGTAAAATCCTCTACATGCAAACCCCCATCAAATTTCTAAGATTCCTACACAATCTCATCATAGGTAAACCAAATTTAGTATTAATAGTTCTAAAACCCCAACATATCTTAACAAGAATAATAAATGCTAAGAGAAAGAGAAAGATAATCATTACCTTAAAATGAACTTCTGATTCTCGGGTTGAAATTGGTATGGGAATGATCCTCTTGACACGATCTACGTGCTGGTGTATTTTTCAGGTGTGAAAGCTTAAGTTCTTGACTTAGGGCTCTAATGGAGTCTTCTCCTTCTTCCTTGGTTCTCTCTCTTTTCCTCTCTTTCTCACGTAGGTTGAAAACTAACAGGCCACTAACCCTAAATGCTATTAATTAAACCCAATTATCATCCATTTAATTACCCCAAAATTTTAAAAGACCAAAATACCCCTCCGGGGTGTCATTTTAGGCTAAAAATGTCCCAGACTCCAAATAAAATACCTAGGGTAGTGTTTTCTGAATATTTCGACCCTTTCGGACACTCTGTCGCACTCTAAATAGTCATCCGATTTATAGAAAAACAATTTACCTTTTAAACCCCAAATATATACTAGTGACGTGACTCATATGTGTCCCAAATATTTATAACATAACTGTCGTGTATCTCATCCCCGACCATAATATTATTTCAATAACTACTAATTCTCATCACGTTAGTAATTATTATCATAAAATTGGATTAATTTAAATTTTCACCCTTTAATTTAATGAATCCCCGTTTTCCCATTTTCCATAATTTCATAAAAATAAATTTGCGTAAAAATATGGAGTATTACATACTTCTCCCCTAATAACAGAATTTCGTCCTGAATTCGGAAAAGAATATATATACCTGGCAAGAATAAATATGGATAACGTTCACACATGTCATCCTCGCGCTCCCAGGTTGATTCCTCAACATTATGGTGCCGCCACTGAACACGTACTAGTGGTACTATTTTTTATCTCAACTTCCTCTCGCCACGGTCTAGTATAGCAACCAGCCCCACCTCGTAGGATCTATCAGGATGTAAGTATATATCCTCTAACGCAATATGGGTGTGGGCCAAATCATCTCGAAGAAATCTCCTCAGCGAAGAGTTATGGAACACGTCATGGACTCTATGCAAGTGCTCTGGTAACCCAAGTCTATAAGCAACTGGCCCAATCCTCTCGATAATGGGAATGGTGCTACATACCTAGGTGACAATTTTCCCTTCTTCCCAAAATGCATAACTCCCTTCATAGGAGACACCCAAAGTAACACCTGATCCCCAATGTTGAACTGGCAAAAATACCGTTTGGCATCAGTGTAGCTCTTCTATCGATCTTGAGAAACCCGAATACGTTTTCGTATCAATTCTATCCTCTCCGAAGTATCCTAAATCACTTTTGGACCAAGTAACTTGTTGTCCTCCACCTCTATCCAACATGCTGGAGAACGACAAGGTCTGCCGTATAGTGTCTCGAATGGATCCATACCGATAGTAAACTGGTAGGAGTTGTTATAGGCAAACTCCACCAGTGGAAGGTACTGCTCCCAGCCTCCACCAAAATCAATGATGCACATACGTAACATGTCCTCCAACATCTGATTCGTCCACTCAATCTGACCATCCGTCTGCGGGTGATAAGTTGTGTTGAGTTGTAACTCCGTACCCAACGCCTCCTGAAAACTCTCCCAAAATTGAGACACAAACACCTTATCTATGTCAGACACGATATTGAGAGGTACTCCGTGCAGTCTCACTATTTTCGCAATGAATATCTGGGCATACTATCCCGTGGTGTAGTCTGTCTCGGCTGGCAGAAAGTGGGCTACTTTGGTTAGCCTATCCATTATCACCCATATCGAATCGTGACCCCTTTGTGATGTAGGTAATACCGTGATGAAGTCCATGGAAATGCTCCCCCATTTACACATAGGAATATTTAATGGTTGCAGAAGTCTCGCGCGGTCTTTGATGATCCACCTTTACCAACTGACAAGTGGTACATTTCGAGACGAACTCCATAATATCCTTCTTCATCCCGCTCCACCAGTATTATCTACGCATATCCTGGTACATCTTATCCCTGCCGGGATGTATCACAAATCGGGAACCATGCGACTCTATCATTACCTTGTGTCACAAATATTCACCCTCGAGGACAATCAACCTCCCATTGAAACGTATACCCCCGTCTGAACCCATGGTGTAAGACTCAACCCCCTCGGCTAGAAGCTTCATTATCTGACTTTGGCAGAACGGATCATCTGCCTGGGCCTGTACTACTCCCGTAAATCTGGGGCGTAACGATCATCACAGACATAAATGATCGAGCCATCGCATCCTGGTTCCCTAACTCCTTCCATTTCGCTTTCCATACCCCCGCCACCTCACCTACTGGTCTACGGCTCAACGCGTCTGCTACCACGTTAGCCTTCTCCGGGTGGTATTGGATATCAAAATGATAATCCTTCATAAACTCAAGCCACCGACATTGACGCATATTTAACTCCTTCTGCGTGAAGAGGTACTGTAATGATTTGTGGTCCGTGAATAAACAAAATTTCTCCCCTAGAAGGTAATGTCTCCAAATCCGGAGTGCAAACACCACCGCCGCCAACTCTAAATCGTGGGTGGGGTAGTTCCTCTCGTGAGGCTTAAGATTTCGGGAAGCATACGCTATAGTTTGATCCTCCTGCTATAGTGCACTTCCAAGTCCTAACAAGGACGCATCTGTGTAGACTAGATATTCCACTCCCGGCTTGGGTAATGCTAACACTAGTGCTGAGGTTAACTTGTCTTTCAACTCATCAAAGGATAACTGATAGGCGTCACTCCATATAAACGGCACCCCTTTACGAGTCAGGTGCGTCAATGGACCCGCTATCTTTGAAAACCCTCTAATGAACCTACTGTAGTACCCGATTAAACTCAAGAAACTGCGTATCTCGATTGGTGTTGTGGGCTGTCCCCACTCCCTCACCACTGACACCTTCCCCGGATCCACGAATATCCCTTTATCGGAGATGATATGCCCCAAAAACTGTACCTCCGTCAACCAAAACCCACATTTATCGTATTTTGCATACAACTCATGCTGGCTTAGTGTCTGTAAAACTTCCCTCAAGTGATCGGCATGATCCTCCTCGGTTTATGAGTAAACTAGAATGTCATCTATGAATACGATGACGAACTGATCCAAGAACTCTATGAACACCCTTTTCATCAAGTCCATGAACACGGCTGGGCCCGAAAGTCATAACCCTAAATTCATAGGAACCATATCTCGTCAAGAAGGTAGTCTTCGACACGTCCCGTTCCCTGATATGTAGTTAATGGTATCCTGATCTCAAATCAATCTTTGAGAAGAAAGTCACTCCTGTCAATTGGTCGAATAAGTCATCGATTCGAGGCAACGGATATTTGTTCCGTATCACGACTTTATTCAACTCCCGGTAGTCAACACATAACCTCAACGATCCATCCCTCTTCTTAACAAACAGTACGGGAGTACCCCACGATGAAATACTCCTACAGATAAACCCCTTCCCCAACAACTGCTCAATCTGGTCACGTAACTCCCTCATCTCAGCTGGAGCCATACGATAAGGTTCGCGAGCTATCGGTCAAGTATATGGTGATAAATCAATAACGAAGTCTATCTCTCTACTCGGTGGTAACCCAGAATCTTCTGAAACACATCGGTAAACTCTCTAACTAAAGGAATCGAATCAAGCGGTACCACAACCTCCGTAGAGGTCTCCTACTCTATATAGTATAAATGAGTGGGCGATCCTCCCTCAGAGAGAGGCATCACCACCAGAAACATCTCCTGCCCGGGTATGGAAAAAAATATACTCTTACTATAACAATCAATCATGGCCCTATACCTGACAAGCCAATCCATACCCACAATCGCGTCATACTCGGACATATCTAATACGAGTATGTCAGCGGGTAAAATAAACTGCCCAATCTCTATACGCACTCCCCAATAAATAAAAGAAATAACGGAACCCTTACTCAATAGTGAATCCACATAAGTAACCGTACTCTCTGTTGTGTCAAATAATCCCGCAGTACGTGCAAACCCCGTGGTAATAAAATAGTGTGTGGCTCCCGTATCAAATAAAATGCACCCCAAAGTCCCCGGTATAGAAAACATACTCTCAATCGCTGGCGAGTCCTGTGGGACATCGTCCTGGTGTAGATTATAGACTCTTCCATACTGAAGCTTCCCTTATTGAACTAGGGTGGATAAAATGGGTGGCAGTGATGACATCTGTGGAGGTGCTGGGAGAGCTGCGAGAAATAATGGTCTCTGGTATTCCTGAAGAACACCTTGCTGCTGCTACTGACCTCTACCCTTCTGAGGGCAGTCCTGGCATTTGTGGACAGTGTTGCCATACGTGAAAGATCTCCTTAGGGAGGTTCCTCCCCTATGTCCTTGTTGTCCCCGGCCCTGATGGCCGTTACCACCCCTCCCTTGGCCCTTCTGGCCCTGTTGAACCTGCTGCTAGCCTTGATGGCCATGTTGGCCCTGATGTCCATGTCGAAAGCCTCCCCACCCACGTTTAAAACCTCCTGACCTGAACCTATTAGGATCCCCTTTCTAGGAAACCTAATCACTATGCTTATGCTGACCCTGAACTGCTGGTGCCCCACCGACACCATTCCCTCCTGCCCTGCCCTGCTGGCTGGATTCTCACACTTTCTTAACCTCGGATAAGTTGAAACGGTGGTCCGGGCAGTGGACTAGTGTTGCATTGACCAAATCTGAATAGGTGGCCAAGGAGAGTTTGCCTATTAAATGATGGCGGATCCTCTATGTCAACCCATCCATGAAGCGTTGAATCTTTTTCTCTTCGTTCGGGATCTCACTCGATACAATGTTGAGAAGATTAGTAAACTCTGCTTCGTACTCTACCACGATCCTTCCCTCCAACTTTAGATTTGCTAACTTTTGACTCATCTCTATCTCGATAGCCGAAGGGAAGTACTTGTGGTCGAACCGTAGCTAAAAGTCTCGGATACTGAATGTGTCTCTCTCCTCAGCGGTGGTGATGGACTCCCATCACCAGTTTGAACGTGGCTAAGATCTGACTTTGTACTTATGTGCACTCGTGCATCCTCAAATGCCTTTGGAAGTCCTTTTTCCATTGGCTCTCTACGACTACATCAGAGCTCCCTGAAAACTCTGAAGGATGCGCCTTCTGTAAGGCATCTATAACAGGTTCCCAAGCAGATGGGAACACCTGGGCCTGAACTGGAGCCACCACTGATGCCTAAGTTGGTGCATGTTGTACTATAGCCAATGCATCATTTATCGCCTGAGCTATAATGGTGGCCACTTTAGCGGCATTCATCATACCCTGGGCAGGTGCAGGCTGAGGCTCTGGATGGGCATCCCTGGGAACTCTTTGTGCACGTTTAGGAGGCATCTGAAAAGAGAGAAGAGTTTCATAAGTTCACGGTTATGTTCTAAAATTCACAGAAGAGCGTAAAACGTATGAAGAGTACAATA
Source organism: Sambucus nigra (assembly GCA_949130495.1). Lineage (NCBI taxonomy): Eukaryota > Viridiplantae > Streptophyta > Magnoliopsida > Dipsacales > Adoxaceae > Sambucus > Sambucus nigra. Next base: position 285,298,390 of record OX422207.1, on the reverse strand, counting down.
ATCCTAAAATATAGGGCTTTTTATCAAAGGACGCTACGCAGAAACATAATAAGCCGTACAGATCCTAAGGACACAAGAACCTGATGCTCTGGAACCACCTATGACACCTCCACCTAATTAATTACCGGGTGATCAGTCCTTAATTAATTAATTTTAGAATATCAAGTTGGTACAGATAATGCATCACTGTTGAAATCTCAAATTTTAATTTAATAAAAACTAACCACCTAGTATTTAAAAAGGGTGATGTCCAAATTTTATCTTATTACTAACCAATATCAAAAGAATATCAACAAATACCATGCATCAAAGTAATACAAATAAAGTCTAACTGAAGTAAAATAAATGACTGGAGTAAAACACATCCAGATACAAACCCATATAATAAATCCAATAAAAAGGAAATCGAATCTAAGAGAGAATTTAAAATAACTAAATCTCTTAATGTAAACAGAAGAAAGGACGACATGTCCAACAGAATAGATAACTAAAAAAGGAGAATAGGCTGAGTCGTCTACTAGCAATTATCCTGCAGCTTCCACAGCAGCTACAGAACGGCAACTGAATAGAGTCTCCTAAGGCTGGTGTCCCTGTGGCTGGGCACCTAAAATAATGGAACAATAAAAAGATATACAGAAAAACGGGTCAGAGCCCGAGTTCAAAATAGTTTAAAGTAGCAAGTGCTGATAACAGGTTCAATCTCTCGAGAACCAATAAAACACAAACACCTATTGGAGGTGAACATAGTCCCAAGCCGATGGGCTACGCACATACCTACGCACCCATACGACCATCATCACTATCATTCTCACGGATAGCCTGTACCTAGGTTCCATGCTCTAGTGGCACGACTCTAAATCCCCCAAAGGCACACAAGATCCGGTCGTCCACAACGCGTTAACCTCCGTTCGATAGCCGGTAGCTAGGTATGTAATACACATAATATTTTAAATAATAAGCATACACACAACTTATATAAATTCACTGGCTTTCCCGTAGCCTAGTATTCACTGTACGCATAATATCCCCTATTATACCCCATACCTTATTCATATATATTCTCCCTTATATTTTCGCATCTCTCAAATTCTATGAATTTCATACCTTCCGAGGGTCGACATATTTTCCGCTCACTAATAATTATAAATTTAAGTCACTGGACATTCATACAGGCCTAACACTCATTTAAATAAGTCTATGGGAAGTTTGAAATAAAATCGGGCCTTAAATGTCATTCTGGAATATCGTTAGAAGACGCAGGGAATCTCGTTCGAACGAAGGTCCCCCCCCCCACTTTGAATGAACCACCAAACTCTTTAGAAGGGTCATTGGAAACTTGTTAGAAGTCTTATTCGAACGAGGACGTTCGAACGACCTAGGCTAGACTTCTAACGAAAATTCCACAGTTGCCCAATTCATCTCCACAATTCATTTTTCCAGATTTTATCCTCTTTAATCTCAACCTAAACCCATTCCAACCCAAGTACAAGGTTTCTAAACTACTCTAAGTCACTCTGGAACATTTCTTAACATAGTTTAGGGGCCAAATCCTTCTAATCATCAACTAAATTCAACAAACTCCTAAATTCTCCCATGAATCATATTAACATAAACCCAGAATTATAAATCCATAAAATCTCCACTTTTATTTCGTGATTAGCATCTAATTCAAAAAATTTCACACTCCTATTGAGGGGAAAATCCTCTACATGCAAACCCCCATCAAATTTCTAAGATTCCTACATAATATCATCATAGGTAAACCAAATTTAGTATTAATAGTTCTAAAACCTCAACATATGTTAACAAGAATAATAAATGCTAAGAGAAAGAGAAAGATAATCATTACCTTAAAATGAACTTCTGATTCGCGGGTTGAAATTGGTATGGGAATGATCCTCTTGACACGATCTGTGCGCTGGTGTACTTTTTGGTGTGAATGCTTTAGTTCTTGACTTAGGGCTCTAATGGAGTCTTGTCCTTCTTCCTTGGTTCTCTCTCTTTTCCTATCTTTTTCACGTAGGTTGAAAACTAACAGGCCACTAACCCTAATGCTATTAATTAAACCCAATTTTCGTCCATTTAATTACCCAAAAATTTTTAACGACCAAAATAACTCTCCGGGGTGTCGTTTTGGGCTAAAAATATCCCGGACTCCAAATAAAATATTCGAGTAGTGTTTTCTAACTATTTCGACCTTCTGGACACTCTGACGCACTTTAAATAGTCATTCGAATTATAAAAAAATAATTTACCTTTTAAACCCCCAAATATATACTAGTGACGTAACTCATACGCGTCCCAAATATTTATAACATAACTGTTGTGTATCTCATCTCCGGCCATAATATTATTTTAATAACTACTAATTCTCATCACACTAGTAATTATTATCATAAAATTGTATTAATTTAAATTTTCACCCTTTAATTTAATGAATCCCCATTTTCCCATTTTTCATAATTTCATAAAAATAAATATGCGTAAAAATATGGGGTATTACAAGAGAATGCATAAGTTCATGGATGGACATGACTGGAGGATAAGACAGAACCTGTTAGGTAATTTGGCGTCAGAGACATACATAGAGGTTGTCGATGCAACGCTACTTCATTGCCAGGATCAGCGGCTTCACATAAGGTATAGGAAAAGGATGAGTGGATCCAATTAGATTGAGAAGGTAGGTGGGGACAGTTCTAGTGGGGCACAACAGTGGAAAGAGAAGGATTCTCGACAAGGTAATTTGGATAAGAGGTTTAACTATGAATGTTATCGATTTAAGAAAGGTAAATTCAGGTAGGGATAACAGGGCCCTCAGCAGCAGAAACATTTCGTTCCTCAGAGCCGCCAGGGCCAAAGGAATGACGGGGGAGGTCAGCAGGGACATGATCAGTGTTTATGAATTTGGAAGTTTTCATAGATAAAAGGTACAATTGATATTCTATTATGAATAATAAAGGGTTAATATCGGATTTATGTTAGTAGGCCAATAATCCATGTAGTTTAGAATCAGATTTTAAGGAAAAGAATGTAGGAAGAAAATCGTGAAGCCCAACTTTGATGTTTACTATGAGCATTATAAATTGATGGTGGTTAGGGACTGAATCCATGATTTGAATCTATTTAAGAGAGGAATTATTGTTGAAAATGGTTGGATTAAATTTCTGGGTTTGAATTAAAGCATGGAGGTTCGTTAATGGCCAAAATCGATGAATGGGAAAGAAGAAGATGTTGCTCGACGCAGCGTCGAACACGATAGAAAGTCATTCGAACGATCTTGCATGTCGTTTAAACGACAGTGAAAGTCCTTCGAACGACAGGGGGAAAATGTGGAAGTTTTGTCCTTTTTGTGGATTTCTTTTGGGACTTTTCTTTTAAGGATTAGTTAAAAGAACAATTAAATGGAGGTTAATACCTGGGATATTGGGAAATGGGTATTAAGGAATATTAAATTTGAAAATTGAGTCAAACTTATTTGTGTGATAAATTCAAAAACGTTATGATACGGTCCAAGGGAGCAAGTCCGAGCAGTTTGGTTGAGTGACACCATTTTAATAAATTATTTAATGTGAAATTAATTAAGTTAAGAGTCGGGAATTTGACTCAAGTATTGAGGGTAGTGGCACATGTTAGCCGATTCAATTAGCTTATATATATATGCTGTGGTTGTGTAGTATGTATATATATACATACATATATATATTTGTGTGCTTTATAAATATTGGTGTGAATAATATTTATAGGAATACTTACCCCTCTAGTGATATCATAGGAAGTTATGCGATGTGGATGAATCTCCTAGATAGAGAACACAGGGCGAGTATAATCCCTAGGTCATAGCGTCTATTATTTTATATTGTGATTATTTTCAGGGTAAGATGCTTAGGGTATGATTCCGTCTCACCACCGGGGAACTATGACTGCCCCCATTGCACTTATTTTTTTATCTTTCTGATTCGGTGAGTTAACCGTCTCGGGGTATCCGAGTTGATTAATTGTAGCTAGGGTGATCGCATTTTAGAGAAAACATTCGGTGAGTCCTTACTCGGGAGGATGGATATATATATACGGAATGTGTGTGAATGTTGTAATATAATGGTACGTATATAATGGTGTAGATATTTATATACATGTGGAATATATGAAGTGCAACTGTATTAAGTATATACATATATAATAGAGCAAACATTTATATATGGGTGAATGAAATGAAGAAAAATGGTGTTTCTTGTATATAACTAGTGAGACTCTTATATAGTTGTATTTAAAAATGATTAATGAAGTTAATGTGATAAATAACTTGTGAAGTAAAAGTATGACTTACTTGGGGTAGAGTAGGGTATGAGGAAGTTTTTAGAACAAGGTTAGTTAGACGGGGTAGTATAACTAGGACGGCTAGGAAGAAAGAGTTAGGTGTGCACTTTAAATAAGGGGTGAGTAGTATCTCAAGGGAGTGTGGCACTAGCTTAAATATGAAGAGCATTCCTGCATTTTAAATTCTTGTATTTTAATCACTTGCAAAGTATTTTCAAAAGGACTTGGGCTTTGAACCGTATTTGCAAAATATTTTCAAAACCTTTTAGGTGTCCAATCACATGGATGGCAAAATTGACGATTAGTTCCAGGGATGTGTAGTTGTAGCTCTTGTGGATGCTTGCAGGATTTGGACTTAGTTACTTCGGTTACTTCATTCCTAGAGTAGGATGTAGTTCAACTATTTCATTTGGTCATGTCGCCCCATCAGTTATGTATTTTATTCAGTTTATCAGACTTTGTATTTGTGGACTCAATTTGATTTCAGTAGATCTTTAGTTGGATTTTATTTTGGGATACCATAGTTTATTCGGTATCATTTTATTACAGTCATTTATCTAGTGTTTACTTCAGATTATTTTACTACTTAGTTGGTTTGGTAATTGTTATTATTGCAGTTATTGTTTTTGTTTAAATAAAAAGATAAAAATTTGGCATCGGCTTTTTGAATACTAAGTGATTATTAAGATTTAAATTTTTTTAGATAGTGATACTAAGAATGAACCAAATGAGAAACCTCTTTTAATTTAATAAAGGACTGATCACCTGATATTGAATTGGGCGGGGTGTCACACTTTGCCGCATTAATGTAAACTTGTGATCCTGCACACTTAAACACACTTTCAAATGCAAAGAGAATATAGCATGTATAAATACGCAAATGAATAAACATCTAAAAATGTCTAAATAATCTCAACCTAGATAAAACAACTCCCCCAAGATAAAGGTACTAAACATGCAAAGGAAATATACCATTTCTCCCCCTTTTTGTTCCGGAATAAACAAAGCAAAATGGCATAAACAATTACTCTCCCAAACCAAATCTCCCCCTAAATATGTCATCTTAAGATACCAAGCAGAGAAAATTTGATACCAATTTTAAGCATTGGTAGAAGGGAATAAAGCATGCAACGGTGTAAAGTGTAAACACACAACATGGCAACTCAAGCACAAATAATCCAAACGATCAGGCATATGGAAAACATGCAGAAAATATAAATAGCGAAGACTCAAAACAATATATCATATAATAAATACAAAATATACCAATGAAAATTCGACACACATATATAGGTATAAACGACCACAAAACGAGCCACAAAGGATACAAGCTTTATACTCTAGCATAGTAGCGATGTGCCTAAACATGTGGGATGGAATGAATGGGCGTGAACTAGATACAAATGAATTATGACCCAAACACTAAAATATATTCAAGAAGTTCTAAATCATCGCAAAACTTTATCAAATTAAGATTTATCCTTAAGTGACAAGATAAAGTGAACTTAATGAACAAAAAAGCACAATGCACATAAGCCTAGAATATTGATGATTATACAAATCAATAGCATGATGACAAAATAAGTATAACTTTGATTCACTGTGAAAACTCGTTGATCTTTAACTAAACACCCTCAAAATATAAATATATAACATATTTTCTATTTTTTTCTTTTCTCAACTCTTTTGAAGTTATTTCTTTTGAAAGATCAAACAATAAAACTATGTTTGCCCTTTTGGTAATTTTTCTGTTTTCATTGCTTGTAATCTTTTCATTAGGCTCTTGCTGATAATGGCTATCCCATAAAGTATATTTGCCCCTTTTGTAGACCTTTTCCGCGCACCCTCATACTTTTTAATACAAAACAAACATCCCCACGGGCAACATTTCTTACATGCCCAAATACCCGATAGTCACATAAATGTGTAGATGGAAAAATTGATGGGAGAACATCTCACAGAGCTCAAATATTCATGTGAAGTTAACGTTAAAAAAGCTCGTGCATGAGTGTGAGGAGCCATATACAAAGTTGAATCCATAAAGTAAATCAAGTTTGAAATAACTCTATGATAACATGGTCAAGAACAATCTAAGTATCTATAATCATAACCAAATGTTCTAGCCACATGGAAAGTACGGAGTGAATCGAATTCAAACACACCAATATACCACACCAATTATGTAAAACTAAAATACACAAAAACTAAATTTATTTTTGAGTTGTTTTTTAATTTTCAAAAGAAGAATACCAACTTTTAACTTTACGAAAACAAACTCCAACTCAAAAGACAAACAAAATATTTTTGTAATTTTTTTAATATGACTTAATGAAAAAATAATACAAAAGATACACATGTCATAACATTAGTAAACATATATCATGAAGCATAACTAAAGTATGACAAATAATATCGTGCAAGAAATCACCCATATGATATAGCATGTGAAGAGTCATGAAAAAGCGTGCAAGAATCAAGCAGTCGAACATTTAGCACCTCTAAAATAGATTTCCTAGTCCAAATAGATGTTTTCTCAATGCATTGAGTTTCGGGAACCAGAGGGACACTAGACTTCAACTTCCTAGGGTCTTTTCTAAGATCATAGAAAAACGCCTAAGGTGACCTTTTCTACCGCTGCGTGTACACATATAAATGTGATAAAGAATGGGACCTTTGGGTTGACCTTTTCTAATACCCCGGGATATGATTGACCCTATAAAATAAATAATGATATTGGCTTTAGAAAAATAAGCATTAGTATCAAAGAAGCTAGTACCATCACTACCAACACTACTTGAGTCTTTTAAATCATTTGTTAACTTTAAAATTCTAGACTCAAGCAGAGAATTAGAATCTTCAAGTTTGAAGGACTCTTTATTTAAATTTTCAATCATTCTTAGAAGGTTATCTCGGTCCACCTCAATGCAAGCAAACTCATCCCTAAGAGTCTTCTTATGTGCTCTTAAATGTAAAATCAATTAATCATTATCCCTATTCGCACATAAACACAACTTAGTCTTCTAATTCTTTCTCTAAAAAGAAAACTCTATCATCACTCTCTTTCTTAAACAATTCTAAATTTTAAAATCACGGTCCATGTCCACAAGCTTATAACAAAGAAATCTCTTTGAGTTTAAGCAGTTTGCAAAAGTTCCATACCATCTTTAAAACGAAAATTTTCATTTTCAAGAATACAATTCTTTTAGAAAACTTCCAATTCAAATGGGATAAATTTTCTTCACAATTATGAAGCTCATTAAAGTTCTCTCGAATATCAAACTCTCCATCACAAAACATACTCTCCATCACAAAACATATTGTTCAAATTATCACTACGGGAATTCATCGAGAAGAAAAATAAACTCAAGAGACAAGAATAAACAACCACCCTAAGTATCACTAAACCAGGATCTACACAATAAATTCAACCCGCTCTAATACCAATTATAAGCACGTAAGCACTCGACAATGATGGTCACTAAAATAAATTATATTTTTCTATTTTGTAATTTTAATCTTAACGATTAAGTGTTTAAATAAAATAAACCCAATTTTTAACCGAGTTGTAGGGATAAACCAATTTATTCAATTTTATCTTTTTATCCAAAAACATTCATCTAGGTGATAACCGATAAAGTAAATTAATCAGACAACACGCCGATGTACGATTAAAACCACAAAGGAAAAACCCTTGGATGGCCCAGTTAATAATTCACTATGATATCTTTTACAAAACATAGACATTAGACTTACACAATGACTCGATCCCCCACAAGTCTTGATGCTCTTCTATCTTCAACCACTCTTCCACAACATAACGCAAGAGTCCACCCACACCAGCTAACATAACACACAAGTATATACGTACCTCGGTATCCATCGATGAGGCTCAACAACCGTCAAATATCGCAATCAGTTCACATAGAGTCCATCGCACGAAATAATTTCTCTCAAGATGAAAGAAACAAACATTTATGCCCAAACTTAAGATATCAAAGAATAGGAATTATGGAACTTGGATCTTAAAACATAAAGGGTGAAACATAGGGCTTGAAACTTTGGTAAACAAGTGTAGAAACGCTTTTCGCCAAAAGTTTTTAAAAATTATGAGTCTGAAACGCCTTAAATATAAACCCGTCCCAACAAAAACTACGGTCATTCGAACGAGAATTGCATCTCATTTGAACGAAAACCCAAGTTCGTTCGAAGGAGAATGCAATCTCATTTGAACCAGCTTCTAACGAGCTTCTAACAAAGTTGGACCTTCTTAGCAGAGCCTCCCCGTTTGATGTTCATTTGATGCCTGTTCTAATAAAATCCCATTGTCATTCTAAAAATCTATAAAGTCGTTCGAATGAAAACTACATTTTCATTCTAACGAGTTTATATATCGTTCTAACAAAAATAAACGCAGAAAATTTTCCTTAAGAAAATATATTAAAAAGCAGTTCCAAAATTTTTTAAATAAAAACCAACACCCTTATAATATATCCAAGGACATGTAATAAATAATAATTCATAGGGGGATCCCCGATAAACGTAAATATAACTTGGCGCAATAAACACATCACGACATATTCAATCTTTGAAGCTTGGTCGCTACGTCTTCATCAAATAACATCATAGGCTTATGGGATCAACAACATAAAGTCTATCCTATGACTCAAACACACAACATGGCAACTAATGCACAAATAATTCAAACGATTAAGCCTACGGAAAAAATGGACTAAATGTAAATCGCAAAGAATCAAAACACGATACCATATATAATAAATGAAAAATATACCAATGAAAATCCGGCACACATATATAGCTATAAACACCCATAAAAAGTGACACAAAAGACATAAGCTTTACACGCTAGCATAGTATCGATGTGTCTAAATATGTGAGGTGGAATGAATGGGTGTAACTAGATACAAATGAATCATCACCCAAACACTCAAATATGTTCAAGAAGTTATAATTGATCGTAAAACTTTTTCAAACAAAGATTTAGCCTCGAATGAAAATATAAAGTGAACTTAATGAACAAACAAGCTCAATGAACACAAGCCTAAAATATTGATGATTCTATACATCAATAGCGTCATGACAAAATAAGCATAACTAGAATTTTTTGTGCAAACCCGTTGATCTTAAACTAAACACCATTAAAAGATAAATGCATGACATATTTTCTATTTTTTTTCTTTTCTCGACTCTTTTGAAGTTATTTATTTTGAAAGATCAAACACTAATACTATGTTGCCCTTTTTAGAAAATTTTCTATTCTTATTGCCTTTAATCTTTTCATTAGGATCTTGCCAATGGTGGCTTTCTTGCAAAGCAGATTTTCTCTTTTCGTAGCCCTCTCTCGTGTACCCTCATATTTTTCAATACAAAACAAACATATTCACGGGCAACGATTCTTGCATGCACAAATTCCCCATAGTCACATAAACATGTAGATGAAAAAATTGATGTGAGAACATCTCACAAAGGTCAAATATACATGTGAAGTTAATGTTAAAAAAACACGTGCATGTGTGTGAGGAGGAATATACAAAGTTGAATCCATAAAGTAAATCAAGTTTGATACAACTCCATGATAATATGGTTAAGAACATTCTAAGTATCTACATTCATAACCAAATGTCCTAGCCACATGGAAAGTGCAGAGTGAATTGGATACAAACACACCAATATGACACACTAATTATGTAAAACTAAAATAAACAAAAACCAAAAATCATTTTGTGTTTCTCTAACATTTTTAAAAGAGGAATACCAATTTTTAACTTTCTGAAAACAAACTCTAACTCAAAAGACAAACAAAATCTTTTTGTATTTTTTTTAACATGTCTCAATAAAAGAAAAAATATAATATAAAAGATATACATGTCATAAAATTAGAAAACATATATCATGAAGCATAACTAGAGTATGACAAATAAAATCATGCAAGAAATTACCCATTAGATATAACATGTGAAGAGTCATGAGCAAGTATGAGAGAATCAAGCAGTCGAACATTTTTCGCCTCTAAAATAGATTTTCTAACCCAATTAGATGTATACTTAAAACGTCGGGTTTCGAGAACCAAAGGGACACAAGACTTCAACTTCCTAGGGTCTTATCTTCGATAAAATGCATAAGGTGACCTTTCCAACTGCAATGTGTACATATTTAAACATGATGAGGAAGGTAACTTTCGGGTTGACCTTTTCTAACACCCTAGGATGTGGTTGACCCTCCAAAACAAATATTGGTCTTGGCTTTAGCAACGGAAGAATTAGTATTAAGGAAGCTAGTACGATAACTACCAACATTACTTGAGTTTTTTAAATCATCTTTTAACTTCAAAATTCTAAACTCAAGCGAAGAATTAGGCTCTTTATGTTTCAGGGACTCTTTCTTTAAAATTTCAGTCATTCCTAGAAGGTTATCTCGCTCCCCCTCAATTTTAGGAAAGTTATCCCTAAGAGTCTTCTCATGTGCTCTCAAATCTAGAATTAATGTATCATTATCCTCATTGGCACGCAAACACAACCTAGAAATTTTATAATATTCTAGCTCTTTCTCTAAAAACCAAACTCTACCATCACTATCGTTCTTGGACAGTTCTAAAATTTTAAAATCACGATCAATGTCCACAAGCCTCTTAGGAAAGAAATCTCTTTGAGTTTGATCAGTTTGCAAAAGTTCTATAGCCGTGTTGAAAAGAAAACTTTATTTTTCAAGAATTATAAATATTTTAGCAAAATTCAAATTCAAATGAGATAAATATTCATCACGGTTATAAATCTCATTAAACTCCTCTCGAATATCATTATCGTCATCACAAAAATATTGGACAACTTATCATTATGGGAATCCATTGAGATGAAAAACAAACTCAAGAGAGAAGAACAAACAACCACCCTCAATGTCCTTAAATAAGGATCTACACGATAAATTAGTGCAGCCCGCTCTGATACCACTTGTAAGCACGTGAACACGCCCGGTAAGGATGGACACTACCCAAAATTATATTTTTTATTTTTTAATTTTAATCTTAACGATTAAGTCTTTAAATAAAATACACCCAATTTTAAACCGAGTTATAGCAATAAACCAATTTATCCAATATTATCTTTTTATTTTAAAACATGCATCTAGGTGATAACATATATCGCACAACACGTCGATGTACACGAAAAATCACAAAGGGAAAAACCTCGGACGACCCAGCCAACAATTCACTATAATATGGTTTTCCAAGCATAAACAATAGACTTACACAACGACTCAATCCTCCACTAGTCTTAACGCTCACGTGTACGTCGGTATCCATCGATGAGGCTCAGTAACCATCAAACATCGCAATCAGTATGCACGAGTCCACCACATGAAATAGGTTCTCTCAAGATGAAAGAAACAAGCTTTTGTGCCCAAACTAAGGATCTCAAAGAATAGGAATTATGGAACTTGGATCTTAAAACATAGAGGGTGAAACTTGGGGCTTGGAGCTTTGGTAAATAGGTGTAGAAACGGTTTTTGCCAAAAGTTCTTAAAAATTCTAAGTCTGAAACGTCTAGAATAGAAAAACACGAATTTCAAGGTGACAAATTAGATCGAACAAAAACTACAGTCATTCGAATGAGAATCGCATCTCATTTGAAAGAAAACCCAAGTTCGCTCGAATGAGAATGTAATCTCATTTGAAACAGCTTCCAATAAGCTTCCAACAAAGTTGGACCTGCTTAGTAGAGCTTCCTCATTTGATTCCTATTTTAACGAAATCCCATTGTGGTTCTAACGAGCTGTAAAGTCATTTAAACAAAAACTACATTTTTATTCTAATGAGTTTATATATCGTTCTAACGAAAATCAACTCAGAAAATGTTTTTAAAAAAAAATCAAAAATAGTTCCAAAAAATTTAAATCAAAACCAATACCCTAAAATATATCCAAGGACACATTATAAATATGCATTCGTACCCACGAGATCCTCAGTAAATGTGAAGAAAAACTTGACACGTCATCTTCAATCTTCGAAGCTTGGGCTCTACGTATTCATCAAACAACATCATAGGCTTATGGTATCAACAATATAAACTCTATCTCATGATTCAAATAGTTTTGTTCAGAATTATGCCAATTATAAATAAATTAACCCAATTAAAATTTGTCCTTACACGGGGAGTTTGACTTAGACGAGAACAATAAGGGTACCTATTAAGGAACTGGCAGTCGTCGAGTTCATAACTGAATTTACAAGTACACTGAGGGATGATGTTTCTCATAAAACCACTAAAGTAAATCAAGTATAGGTGGTGCATATGGATGGATATTCTAACAAAGTAGTCTATGAGGAAGGACTGGTCATAGAGGCACCCGACGGTTTGAGCGTGGAGTATGCATTGCGTTTTAATTTTAGGGAATTTAATAATGAGGCTGAGTATAAAGCCCTAGTCATCGGAGATAAACTTTTCTTATCCCTTAAGATGAACCAAGTGAAGTTCTTCAGTGACTCGTATGTGGTCTTCCAACAAGTGATGAGGGAATATGAAGCAAAAGGGAAAAATATGATGGTATACCTGAGATTATTTTAAGAGGTAGCTAGACAATTACAGGCGTTCACTATTAAGCATATCCTAAGAGGGTATAATATGAAGGCAGATTACTTGGACACACTCGCATCCACCGACCAGAGAAATCCCCTCGTAGAGACCCTAAACCAACCCAACATTCGAATGGAAGAAGTGAAGACAATCAGTATGGCAGAGCGAGGACCCAACTGGATGGAAAAGTACGCCTAATATATAAAAAATGGATCCTTATAAAATATCACATGGAAGCAAAAAAGGTGCAAGTCAAGGCAACGAAGTACCTGCTTTATGAACGAGTTCTTGGTGAATCCCTCATTATGTTCATTATATGAAATTGACAATGGTCCTTAGAAGACTCCATGAGGGTATTTATGGATGTATTTTAGGGAGATGAATCCTAGTACAAAGAGAGTTGACGTGGTGTTATTATTAGTCAACGATGAGTAAGGATGCTGACCAGTATGTCAGGAAGTGCAATCGATGTTAGCGTACATTGAATGATATCTACCAAACTTCCAAAGTCGTATCAATAAATGTGTCACTATGTACATTCTCTATATGGGGGATGGACATCCTCGGTCCGTTCCCAATAGGTAAAGGTCAATGCAGGTTTCTCCTAGTAGAAATAGATGAATTTATAAAATGGGTTGTGTTCGAATCCCTAGACAGAATTATCGGTAAGAATGTGAATTCATTTATATGGAGATATATCATTAGCAGGTCTGTCATTTCACCCTCCATAATCTATGACAATGGCAAGCGATTAGATAATTTAAGGATCGACAAGCTATGTGAACAATTAGAAAAACAACATAAATTCTCTTCCCCCAGACACCACAGGTGTAACGAATAGGTTGAAGTGACGAACTAAACACTTTTGCATGGGATAAAGACCGAGTTAGAGAATTCTAAGTGGTTATGGGTAGAGAATCATGTCTCAGTCCCACTGACTTACGACACCAAATTTATGGTATCAATTGAACTTGAGATACCCAGTCCAAGGGTTCACTATTTTTAAAAAGAGGAAATGACGAGAGACTTAGAGCCGACCTGGATGTCTTGGAAGAATGAAGAGATGAAGTACCATTAAAGATGGCCTTGACCCCCCAAAAGGCAGACCGATATTTAATAGGAGAAAAAAGAACCGAACATTCTAGGTTGGTGATTTGGTCCTCAGAAAAATAATGCAGTCAATAGAGAATCCAAGCTATGGTAAGTTGACCAATGACTGGGAAATTCCAAACGTCGTTACCCTAATCATATAACTAGAAACTTATGGCATGGGGGATCATGAGGTTTGCACCCTCCTTAGACCTTTGAATTTAGAAAATTTGAAGCTCTATTATCAGTAGGAAAAGGAATCTGAATATAATGAAGCACCATTCATTAGTCGACATTTCCTTGCAATGTATCTTTTTGCAGAACCACCATTATCAATAAAATAAAATATTTCTCTAATGTTGTGTTCTTCTCCCATGTCCACCCCACTCAGAGAGTGCCCATTTTTGCACTAGTACAGTAGCTTATGCCCACTTAAATGTTTTAGTCATACCAAATTATGGACAAGCTAGTAGGCCAGATGAAGTCTCATACCATTCCAAATCTAGGTACGCCATTTCCAGGATCAGAAACCTCGAAAGAACAACTTAGCTAATCCCCGAGTTAACTCCTAGCCTCTTCAGATCTGATCTGGTCTACATGACATGGTCGATGAAAGTATAAATTAGGCAAAATATCAGTTAAGAAGGGAAATATCTGATCACTCGATTTATTTTCAAAACAAAAAGGGGAATATACAGGGGTAATAAGGTTGGCATAACAAAGATTGGTGCAAAATTTTATTTTAAACAAAAACTTATGATCATAACATAAAATTTTCAATTGCATCATCCTTCACTAATTTTCCTTCAAAGTATAAATAACTCGATTCATCAACAGAGTATAAACAACCAGTTCGGCATTACATCATATGAAGACAACACAATGGTTTGATTTTCACCAAACAATTCATTGGGAGACATTCGAAAATCATAATACGGACAACTAGATAATGACTGAATGTAAGTATATATAACTTACATAATTATTCATCTATATGGGTGCAACCCACTCACCACTATTCAAAGCTAAACACACTGAACATAACAAAGAAACTAAAGTACAGAAACAAAGAGACAAAGGCTACGATAACCACAATATCTAGCTAAGTCAATAAGAAATGATGTTTGGATTATAGGTGAAAATATTCAACCAAAATATTTGAGGCCGAAGCCAATATTTCAAAATTCAAAAATTCAAATTTTTGTAAAGATAAAAGATGAAAAGACTATGGAGTTGGTGGTGGAGCAGAAGCAGTAGTGATGGCAGAAGATGACTTAACTCTACAAAAATAGAGATGTTTAGGTCTTCATTCTCGAAGCCAACCAGAGGCTAGGGTTCAATACATAGTCTTCGAAATTAATCATACCCTAGTGGATCCATGTATGAGGGTGAAGGTATAGGTTCTACCTCATCTCCCCCACAATCTTAAGGGTTGAATAGAGACTGATCTATATTAGGATTAGCCTCTTTGACCCGGATCACTAGCTCACGATAGCCATTGATGAAGGACTACTACTTCATCAAACCACAATAAGCATAAGTGACAAAAGACATTAAGTAACTAAATCTAATTGAAAGGATCAGATCTCTCTTGGTCTTGATTAGTTTACTCCTTATCTTTTTTAATAAGTTTACTCTTCACCTTAGTGACCTTATCCTAAAGTCGACTATCTTGGTAATGAGATTATACTTCTCGATTAAGTCTTGGCCCTTGGTGGTCTTTTCAACATCATTATCTACTTCGGTTGTTATGAGGGCTTTGCCAATTCGAGCTTTCTTATCAGTTTCCAGCTCATCTTTCAATCCCGAGAGAGTCTTTGACTCATCCTTTCGGATCAACCACTTTTAAGACATGAAGGTCTCGAGAATTCTCGCCTACAATGAAGAATTATAATTGGGTGTGACAAAGAAAAAATAAGATGAATAAAGTTACTATACATATAATTACCTTTTATCCAAGTCCAATAATTTCCCTGGCATAAGCAATCAGGCCCCCGCTCAAAGGATCGGTATCATCGGAGTTGATGGCATCTGAAAAGGCCAAATATTTTTCCTCTGGAGAATCATACCAAAGGTGAGAGACTTTAGACCTCCCCTTACCCATAGTCATCTCATCATCATTATTAATTATCAACTTTCTCAAAGTTGAAGTTGGTGTGACTTACACCTCCATGGGTATTTTTTTAACCCGTCTCCTTTGTAGAGTTTCTTTATCCACCACCAGAAGGGAGGATATCTCATTAATCTCATTTATCGGATGAAAGGTTTTAGCAAACCCAATCAGTTGAGTTGGGAAGTTCACAATAATAATAGGGGGTTCAGTTGGGGAGAAACGGGTTGAGGGGTTATTGACGATCAATTTAGCCTTTGAAGGGATTAAAGGTATGACCATTGAGACATCTATTCGATAGCTATAAAAATATGCAAGGAAAGTTAAATAATTTAGTGAAACAATATAAAAGGTTATCTAACATGAATGAATTATACCTGAAGAAGTAGGAAAGTACAATTGTTAAAAGCATACTAAAAAAGGCGTACTTCTTTAGTATTAGCTCGAAGTCGAAGAGCATCTCGATCATGCACCTCTTCGACTATAGTAATGAAGCCGAGTTTCATCAATCTCTTAAGGTCGCAAAGATCTTTGAATGGTAAGTCCTTACTTAGATCTTCTCGAACTATCTCCCTTTAGGCTTTGGAAATATCAGGAAGATTGATGAAAATTCCTAAATCACATGAAGGAGTGTCAGTACAAACACGTTTCATGGAAAATTTAACATGAAATTACAACAACTTGAATCACTCATATAGGGCTTGTTCCAAATGAGGGGAAAGGTGAAAAGGTGACCAGTGAGGCCGTTCTTATTATCATACTCGCACATTTTGCCTTTGATGAAGAGAAAATGATGCCTTTAATTATGGTTGCAAGAAGGAAGTGAAGTGATAAAACCATTGCCCTTATGCCTACAGGCTATGGTATACCACACCCTTGTGATGCCATTAGTTTGTAGAGATCCACTAGCTCACCCACAGTTAACGGTTGTTAGAGCCGAACAAATAATATCAATGCACCATGGGGCTAGCCAAAGTCCTTAAACTATTGGATATTAATTGAGAAGGGACAAGATTTATGAATGAGAGGACATAATAAATGGGATCTGAAAGGGGAATTCCAAGCCTAACTTGAAAATAGTGATCATAGAGATAAAATTCCCCATCATGAGCATTCGAGGTGCGACCCATCTCATCAGCCTGTCAAATTGACAAGGGCCTTGGAAGAGCAAGTTGTTCACCCCAGTCATTGGTGCTCTACTCGGGCATATGGTTTACGGCCTCCTAACGACCTGGGGGGTTTCCCCTAATATTTCCAACTACCACTTCTTAAATAATGTTTTCATCTCTAGACGGACAGTTGGACCTACTGGTATTTAATGAAGATGACCGTCGAATGGAGGCGCCTTTCATTTTGTACAGGCACGAAATCCTCTACGATATCAACTATATTTCTAAGGTCCCACTGATGCTAAAGCCTCTCTTATTGTTCCAGGTTAAGAGATGGCCCAAACGGTTCAATCCAATTGAGGTATTGGAATAAATGTGAGTCAAAAGAAACAAAGTTTGAAATGTGGGGTTACCCTCTAGAAATTAGGAAATGAACTTACTAATCTTAATTAAATGAAATGCGAAGATCAGACTATACACCAGTGCTAAAAAAGTTCAAAGAGATAGAAATAGAAAGAGATACGTATCAGTGAGAGAAGCAAAACAATGGAGTGACTAAACACGGTATCTTCTAAAGATGCACAAGCACAAAACTTAATTAAAAGAAAAGAAAGCTTCACGAAGTCTAGAAACGAGGAAATATGGAGAAAAGGTAGTTAAAGAAGAAAGGATAAGGGATGCCTTGGTTAAATAGGAGTTTAAAATGAAAGTGTTTAAAAATAATACCTCTATAGATTTTATACTAAACATATACAATCCTTTCAAATTCAACTACTGGATTATGCCATATCTTCTCGGTAAGAGAGAGACAAAGTTAAGGCATGTAGGATGGGTCCAACTTCCCTCACGTGTCTTGGGAAACTACACATCATCAAACATGCAAATGACAGTGGTGCATTTTTCTCACAGATCCTAACGTCAGTACATAATCCCAAGAGGATCATCAATACTGAACCAACTGTCACATCTATCACATAGCATCATGAGGTTAGGCATATATAAATGGCATCGACCCCATTCAACAGTATACAAGATTCTTCGGCCCATTGATGTGAACATAAAGGTTATAGAATGTATTTTATGATAGGTATTTTTTAGTCGGTTCAATGCTAAATAGTAGGTATTATGAGCAGAAGTCGAACGAATGTTTGGGAGAAATAGTTTACCAATCAAACCGATAATTGAACTTATGTCTCATTGAGGTCTAACATCTTATCTTCACCAACTGAACTCTCATCATTATCCTAATGACCGTTCGACTGTTTTAACTCATAAAACTTTGTTAACATTCCATTATTACAAATGACTACCACGTTCCCTATTAAGGCGGTCCGAAATCTAAGTAAACAGGAGACGTGGAGATATGCGGAGCTACCAAGGACGAACTCGTGTATCTTTCATTTAAAATTCCTTCAATGTGTGAGATAAAAGATAGGAATATCATTACAAAGATGAGTATGTAAATTCTCATGCAATGTAAAGAAGGGGACGGGTGTTAGCAAGCTTAAATAGTCTCTATAATTCTCTGTAGTTATCCAAAATAATAAAAAAATCTCCCCCACCCCTTCACCCCATGGAAATAGGATGAGCCCGACCAATCCATATATATATTGTGTACAACCTTCTCATTACATTTTTTATTTACCAAGTATGATAAACCAATGTTTTTGAGAAATCTTAAGTGCCCTAGGGTTTGTATGAAAGCACCACCAAATTTTATTTATATAATTTATATTTAATATGCACCAATTTAGAAAAACCATAAGTGTTGTGTAAAATAATTTACCAATTTTAGTCTTGACCTAAGCATGCATCTTGGTGAGTACAAGGAAGAGTAAAATAAATAAATCACAACATCATGATGTACGAGGAAAAACGGCAACGGTAAGAACCTAGAACGACCCAACTATACAAGTCCACTTCGATATAAGCATTTTACAAGAATTTTTTTAGCTTACTCATAGCCTTGATTCCTTCAAGCCTTGACGTGCTTCCATTATCCTTATAACCTTCTTCGCAGCTACTCTTAGATGCCTTCTAATAGCCACACAATACATGCCCTTTCTCATAACTTGATATCCCACCGATCTCACTTGACTTGTTACCATTCCATCTGTCACATAACACCAAACATGATATCCACTGCAGAAAATGCTCATGGTATAAAGAAAAAACCCATTTTATCCAAAAAAGTAGATCTCAAAACGACATATGCATGTATGATTCTTGGATCTCAAACATGGGTGTAAACTAGGGTTTTGGTTTTAAAGACTTATTCTCAAAATAAACACATGAAGTTGGAGATATTTTTAAACAAGTCTAAGAACTCAAATATCTTAGAAAAGTCTCATCTAAAACTACTGTTCAGCACTCCAATTTATAGGGGGATTGCCAAAAACAACATACACAAGAAAAAAAATTATTAAAAAAACGGTGACTCATTCAAATAAAATTTGATCTCATTTAAACGAGGGTACACATATCGTTTGAACACCTTCTAACGAGATTCCAGAGAAGTCTAAAAAAATCTTGTTCGAAGTTCCCTTGAACAATATTCTAACGAGGTGCATCATGACCATGCGAAAAAAAAAAATTTCTAAAAAAATATTTAAAAGGATAAAAATATTTTTTTTATAAAATCCTAATACCCAACACAAAATCTAGGGATATAAACACGTATTCATACCTCATTCAGATCCTTCGAATATTGAGTATGAAACAACGCTCGAATCATGATGTACGCTCGATGTTGCTTTATTATTGGATGCTACAATCTTCAGTAACACGTCACAAGCTTGAAGGACAAATAACTCAAATCCTAACATATGACACAAACAAGTATTGTCCAAACAAAGAATTAAGCTAGTATATATAAATGGACTCAATTATTTATCACATCGTTCCTAACCTGCATACTTAAGCACAAACTTTAGGAGAAAAAAATTACATATGCTTGATCAACACAAACTTTAGGAGATTTGCTCTTGTGTAAACCTTTATCGCATCATTCCTAACTTGTATACTTAAGCACACCTTTCAAAGGCAATTTGAATATAACATTATAAACCACATATGAAAAAATCTCTCCCGTTATCAAACTATCTCTACCTAAGAAAAGGACATCTCACCCTAAGTTAAAGATCTCCCCCACGTGAAAAGAGTTAAGTACTATTTATCCCCCTTTTTGTTCAAGAATAAACAAAGAATAAGGTTCACGATAGTAAATTATTTCTTCCTAATAAAACCAAATATCTCTTAAGTAAAGCATGGAAATAATAAAGGAAAAATAAATATATCATGTAGTGGGTTGAAGAAAGCATGCAACGACAAAAAATTCGGTAGTACAAGCATAAATAATCCAAACTATGAACAAATGATATCAACTAGGATTGAAAAATTTAAGTATAAGATACCAAGATGATCATAACACCTGCCAATTTGAATATAAGATAAAGCATAAGTCAAGCATGGATTAAATAAAATTACAAAGACTCAAAACACAAACCATACCAACTATATATATATATATATATATATATATATATATATATATATAGAGAGAGAGAGAGAGAGAGGCTCTCATACATACCAAGTATATATACCGCTGGCATAAACCATTCTTTTTTAAGATATTAAAAAAATAATATTTGTGTTGAGTTTTTTTATGATATTCAAATATTTCAAGGGACCCATATAAAAAAATCAGCTCAAAATAATTTTTTTGCTATTTAAAAAAAATCAGTCAGACTTTCGTAGCTTTTAAATAAAAGTTACGAAAGTTTGACCAATTTTTTTAAAATAGCAAAAAAAGTTATTTTGAGCGATTGTTTTTATATGGGTCCCTTGAAATGTTTAAACATCATATTAAAAAATTCAACCGTTTTTTTTTACTATTTTAAAAAAATGATATGTATAATTAGTATGTATACTTGGTATGTACTGGAGCCTCTCTCTCTCTCTCTCTCTCTATATATATATATATATATATATATATATATATATATATATATATATATATATATATATATATATATATATATATATGTGTGTGTGTGTGTGTGTGTGTGTGTGTGTGTGTGTGTGTGTGTGTGTGTACCAAGAAAACAAATACACGGATATAGGTATAAGCGACCACAAAAAACACAAACACATAAGCTTTTTACACTCACATAGTGACAATGTGTCTAAATAAAGTAGTACGAAGTGACGGGGTGTATACTAGAAACACGATAAAATGATCTAATTACTCAAAAATGTCCAAGTAGAATTTATATTACTGTAATAATTTATCAACATTCAATTTAGCTTCGCATGTCAAATAAAGAACTCAACAGGACAAACTAACACAATGAACACTAGCCTAGAAATTGTGATGATTATAGAATAAATAGCATCAAAATAATTAAGCTCAATTAGGACACATTGTGAAAATCCATTGATCTTCAACTAAACACCCAAAAAATATATTATTTTTCTCCCTCTCTTTCTTTTGAAGATACCTTATTTTTCAAGCATCAATGTAAAAAAAATTGGCCTTGATAGTTTTTCTGTTTTTTATTTCCTCTTAATCTTTAAGACTCTTGCCAATGGTTTCCTTTCACACAAGGAAGATTTCTCCCTTCATAGCCCTTTCCCGTGCACACTCATATTTTTAATAAATCATTGAAATAACGAAAAATGGTTCATGCATGCATAACTCCATAATAGTTAATTTTTTTTATGTATATGGCAAGATTATTGGGAGAACACCTCACATAGCTCATGTGACATATGAAGTTAAAATCCAAAGGAGATTATGCAAAATGTGTGCGGAGGCATATACAAAGTGAATTCATCTTGCAAATCAATTTCAAACTACTTTATGCAAACATGAATAATAACATTCCAAGCATTTAAAATCATAATCAAATGTCCTAATCACATGGATACGTGGAAGTAATGGGATTTAGCCCCACGAATATGCCATAAAATATGTGTACAACTAAAATGAAGAAAACCAAAAATCTTTTTGAGCTTTAAAATATTTTTCAAAATGACTCAAAATATAAACACAATCTTTTTATATTTTTCACATTAAGACCCCAAAAATGGAAAATCAAAATATAAAAGATAACACGACATAACACTAGCAACAACATATAACATGAAGTACAAAAATAGTGTATGGCAAACATGGAATATAACTCGTAATATATAGCATAGGATGAATCATGTGAAAGGAAACGAGAGTCAAGAAGCCTAACATTAAGTGCCTCCAAATAGAATCTCCTAACTCACACAGGTGTAAAGTGGTGAACTCGTTCTTGGGGAACCTTAGTGAAACCAACCTTAGCTTTCTTAGGACCTTTTCTAAGATCATAACAAAAATACCTAAGGTGATCTTTCATACCATAGTGTTTGCATGTGAAGACACGAGGAATGTTATCCTTAGGTTGACCTTTTTTTTAACGTCCTTAATAATAGTTGGCTCTCTCAAACGCATGGTTTTGGATTTAGTAATGGAAGCGTATGGATCATCAAAGCCAATCCTCACATATCATCTTTGATTCGTATAGTACCTAACATTTATCCAACTTTTCACACCTAGACTCCAAATCAAATGTGAAATTACTCGAGTCTGTCAATTGTTATTCTAACTCCACAATCCTAGACCCGAGAAAACTCTTAGACTCTTCAAAATTAAGAACCTCCTTCTTAAAAGGTTCCATAAATCTGTGAAGAATATCTCTTTAACCCTCAACAAACTCGATCTTCTCTTTAAGAGTCCTCTCATATTTTCTAAGATCCTCAATCATATTAGCATTACTATCACCTATGACTAATGTAAACTACACATCACTAAAAAAATCTAACACACACTTTTAGAGAGAGAAATACTTTTTTCTATGTCAAAAAAATTCAAGTCTCCCTCAAATGAAGCTTATATGAGGGTATTTAAAGGGGAAGAGTGGATTAAGCCCTAAGTTATTCTAATTATAAAAATGACCTTAATAACCTTTGACACTTCTACCTCTAAATATTAAAGCAAAACAAAATACAATGACATAATCAAATAAAAGAAAATAACAAAAATAAAATTTAATACTATAAAACCCTAAAATGACTCTTCCCCTCTTAAGACCAAGCTTGTCTTTAAGCATTCAAAAATTGGGAACTCGTGAGGAAATTCCAAAAATTATGCGCCAAAAGCTTATGGCGAAAAAAAATAATTTGCTGAAAGTTTGAGGAGTGTACGACCCAGAAATTTTCTTCTTCATTTCCCATGGTAACCTTAAAGCTTCCACCTGGGGTCAAAACCCATATTTGTGGATGAGGAAAAGTGGTCGGTGGGTGGGTTGAATATGGTTAGGGGTTGGAATAGAGAGGGTAGGGAAAAAAAAGTTAAGGTGTTGTATGATGGGTCCCATAGGTAAGATAGAAAGTAGGGTAAGGTCAAACGGGTAGGATATGGGCTATTTTTGGGCTAAGGTTTAGTAAGCAAGTGGGGTGAGTGGAACAAAGGAGGGTCGGGGGGTTAGGAGGCAGGGGATATGGTCAGATGAGGTCCCAGGGGAGTGGGGTAGGGTTGTGGGATGGTCGGCCGACCCTAAATGGGTTCTCGAAGGCATCCACGGGTCAAACTACTCACGATAGTGACCGAGGTGGTCTTCTCAGATAGTGGCAGCTAGGGGTTTGGGGTCGGGAAAAGGGGTTCGATCAGGGAGTGCATTGGCAGAGGTAGAAAAAGGGTTTTGGTTAGGTAGGCTAGGGTTATATTTTTAAATGGGTAGGCTAGGGTTTTGAAACTTAGAGAATTATTGCATTAGGGCTTAAAAATGTTCTTGTTGTTTTCTTACCAATTCTTCAATTTTCTTCCTCAACTCTTGATTAATCTTCCCTTAAAGTTGTTTGGATTTTGTTGGAGGCATTGAGAGTAGCGTACGATTTGATAAAAATACACCGACACACTAAAAACCAATGTTGGAGTGACATCTGCTCTGATACCAATTTAACGTAAACTACACGTTAAAAGGATCTTAAAAACTCTCACACAAACTTTTAAAGAGAAATACTCTTTTCTATTTCAAAATTCAAGTCTCGCTCAAATGAGGCTTATATGGGGGTATTTAAAGGGGAGGAGTAACTTAGGCCCTAAGCTAATATTCTAATTACCAAAATTCCATTAGTAACCTTTGCTACTTTTACCTCTAAATACTAAAGCAAAACAAAATACAATGACATAATAAAAGAAAAGAAAATAACAAAATTAAAATAAAATACTATAAAATCCTAATATGGGATCCATTTCCATCAATTCCACATTCCTTCATCTTAGCTTCTAAACGTTATTTATCCTTTTTCAATTTCAACAACCCAGTACTTAATTTCTGAAAGTGCACTTGAAGCTCAATATACTCCTTCTGCTCCTCATCCATCTCCTCCTCGTCATCCTCTTCATCTTCTTCTTCTTCTTCTTCTTCTTCTTCTTCTTCTTCACTAGATTGGGAATCAAAAGACCAGACCTTAGAACTATCATGCAAATTATCAATCGAGGGAGGATACTTCATTTAAGCTCACATAACTAGTCGTGAACATGTTATAGTAATTCCCAATAAGGGAATCACATTCCTCTTTAGACTTACCACCACTAAGGGTGTTATTGTATACCTTTGATTTCTCGCTCTCCTTATTTAGTCTAATGGGACACTCATGAGGGTAATGCCTTAAACCTTAGTATTTAAAAAACTTGTCCTGGTGTCCCACCTTCTTAGGACCATCCCTATGCTCCCTATCATTATCACTACAGTTATTAGATTTATTTTGAAAACTCTTCTCGTCTCTAAGCATAAGAAACTCCTTGAACTTCCTACCAAACCTAGCTATTTTTTTAGCAGTAAACTTATCGTAACTATCGAAATCCGACACATCCTCCTTTTGGGATTTTAAATCAATACCCCTCTATTCATCCTTTTTTTAGAGGACACATGTTTATATCATAGGTTTGAAGGTTACCTATAAGATCTTGGACTCTCATAGTGTCGACACCACGAATGGAATCTAGGATCGTGACTTTGACGGCAAATCTGTCATAAAACGACCTTAAGATTTTTTGCACAAGTTTAGTCTCGGGGATGGGCTCACCTAAGTTAAATGAGGAACTGATAATATCCGACACCCTTTCATAGAACTCATCAAAAGACTTATTATCTAATATCTTAATCATCTCAAATTTTGTTGTCATATTTTATAACTTGCAAATCCTAACAATATCTATTCCCTCATACATGAATCGTAAAATATCCCAAGAATCTTTTATACTCTCGCAAGCCATAATGCATCTAAACTCTTCAGTGGTCACATCGAAAAAATAACATTAACACCCTTAGAATTAAAGTCGTGGCATCTGCAGCATTTAAGAGATGAACACTTTAGGAGCACCAATCCCATACTCA
Organism: Sambucus nigra; assembly: GCA_949130495.1. NCBI lineage: Eukaryota > Viridiplantae > Streptophyta > Magnoliopsida > Dipsacales > Adoxaceae > Sambucus > Sambucus nigra. Next base: position 285,272,748 of record OX422207.1, on the reverse strand, counting down.
TCCTAATTATAAACATTCTCGTCGATCTATTTTAGGAAAAATCACATTCGCGCCTTCTAATAAGGATAGTTTGTCACATCAAATAATGGATCTAGGTCAATGGAACCCCCTTCTCAGTTAAAATCCATCAAAATCCTAAACATGCATAAAAATAGGGACTAACATAGTAAACTATTATAACTCGCTCAGATACCAATTTGGGAAAGCCTAAGTGCCCTAGGGTGTGTATGAAAACACAACCAATTTTTTTTTTATAATTTCTATTTAACTTGCACCAATTTAGAAAAACCATTAATGTTATGTAAAAAAAAATCACCAATTTTATTATTGACCTAAGCATGCATCTAGGTGAGTATAAATAAGAATAAAATAAGTAAATCATAACATATTGATGTACGAGGAAAGCCCACAATGGGAGACACCTTGAACGACCCAACTATACATTCCACTACGATATAAGTAGTTTACAAGACCAATATAGACGTACTCACAAACTTGACTCCTTCAAGCCTTGACGCGCTTCCTTGATCCTTGTAACATTTTTTACAACCACTGTTGGACGTCTTCTAATAGACACACAGCACAGGCTCTTTCCCACATTTCAGTATCCCACTGATCTTGCTTGTCTTGTGACCAGTCCAGCCACCACACAATACAAAACACGATATCCACCGTAGAAAAGGCTCAAAGTATGAAGAACAAACCACTTTAATACAAAACAAGGAGATCTCAAAATGACATGTGTATGTATGATTTTTGGATCTCGAATATGGGTGTAAACAAGGGTTTTGGTTTTGAAGATGCTTTCTCAAAACAAACATATGAACTTGGAGAGCTTTTTAAATAATTTTTCGATCTCAAAAAGCTTGGAAAAGTCTCATCTAAAACTTATGCTTCACACTCCTATTTATAGGAGGTTTTCTAAAAACGAGATACACATGAAAAACGAATTTTACATTGAAAACATGTTTGCTCGTTCGGATGAAATTGAATCTCATTCAAATGTGGGTCTCACTCAAACACCTTCTAATGAGACTTCCAACGAGATTATAGAGAAGGATAAAAAGGGCTCATTCAAAGTTCCTTGGAACATTGTTCTAACTAGGTGCATTATCTAGTTCAAACGACATCAAAGTCGTTCTAGCGATCACATGGAAAAAATAATATTTTTCTAAAAAAACATTTAAAAAGGATATAAACATATCTTATAAAATCGTAACACCCAAAACAAAATCTAAGGATCCAACATAAACGTGTATTCATATCTTATTAAGATCCCTCGAATGCTGAAGGTGAAACTCGTCTTGAAACATGATGTACACTCGATGGCGCTTAATCATTGGCCACTACAATCTTTATTAACACGTTACAAGCTTGAAGGACAAACAACACTCAAACAAGTTTTGTCCGAACACGAAATTAAGCTAATATATATAAATTGACTCAATTTAGAAATTTGTCCTTACAGTTTTATTTGTATTATGTTGTGTGTACAAAAATTAAATTTCTACATGAACCGATCCCATCATTTAATCTTTAACACGTAACATGCTTGAAATGGAAAAATTTGTTCATCAAGGGCCTACGAGTAAATGCGTATTTATTTTGAAATTATTCTACAACTTTAGAACTAAATAGATAATAATTATTTTTCTATAACATCCTTTCTGAGACAAAAATGATACTTTAATTAATATTTACTCAAATAGAAAAAATTAACTATGTTTTATATTTATCTTTTGGAATTTAACTTGAAGACGATGTCCGATTAATACAAGATTTGTACAGACAATTCCTATATATACACTTTAAGCGCAAATTTTGATTTTTTTGTTAGTTTCTAAATGAGATGAACAAATGTACATTACAGAGGCAGTGTCAAGTTGAATAAGTCCTTTGATCACACACTTATGAAGTTAATCCATTAAACTGCAACTGGGCGATCTCACCTATCATAATTGTAACCCCTTTTAAATATATATATATATATATATATATATAGTAATAAAAATAATAAAGTATAAAACTTATGTATGTCACAAGTTTGGCTCATGATGTCATCTATATGAGCTTTTCATGGACTACCTCTTTTCCCCTCCAAGCATTTGAGTTCCCCCTATTTTTGCCACTTAAATTTATTTCCACTCATCATTAAAATTTAAAACTGATGGTAAAATAGTATTCTAGCCCATTCTTATTGTTTATGCATGTATTCACACTCCTAAACTCCCAAAGCCACATTTTCAGCAAACAGATAGCTGAGCCATCACTCATAACCATCATAAAACCCCCAAGCTCACTCATCCAATGCTTCCTCCATCCCACAGCACGCATCAGCCAACGTTGTCGCCCTCATCTAATGTCGCCGCCCGCATCACATTATCTCTCCCCTGTTTTTTTTCCAGATGTATCTTTTGGGTAAGATCTGAAATGGGTGTTATTTTATTATCTTCATCGGTTTTTGCCCTATTTTTTTCCATAGATCTTAGTTTTAGTTTGCTAATTTGTCATCAGGTATTAATTTAGGGTTTAAATTTTTAGTTTCATATTTAAGGATGCAATTTATTTGTGTGATCTAATTTTTTTCAACAGATCTAAAATGTTTTTCATATTTGAATTTAATATTTAGTGTTTTTACTTCTCATTCTCTCTAATAACACTGATAATGTTGTGTTTCTTTTTTGCAGATGTAATATTTTTTTATCTCACCATAGAAAAGGTACTCTCTCTCTCTCCCCTCCAGATTAATATTTTTTTCTATTTTTCGATTTAGTTTGTAAGGGTTTTGTATCAAAATGTCAGATTTGGTATAGATAATGACTAATATAGGTGTTATCGATTAAAGTATACTAATGGTTGATGGTAGTTTCTTTATATCGGTAAGCTTTTTTCAATTGTTTTACTAATTATTTATTGTTTATGCTTATTTGTTGTTTAGTTATGGGTTGCCAAAAGATTGATTGAAGAAATATTGTCAGTTGTTAACAATGACATTGATGGGGACTGAATTCTGTTGAAAAGTATGGTTTCTAGTGATTTGTATGAGAAGAAAAATGAGATACGTACTGTAGATTGGTATGGGAAGTCATTACAGTTTTGGGAAACGAACGATCCAAACACTATCTTACAGACCAATGAAAAGCTCAAAAAGCTTCATCCCTAGTCTGACAAAAGCTTGTTTGAGGAAAAAATGGAAGCTGTTAATAATGACATTGATTTGGCCTCAATTTTGTTGAAAGAGATGGCTTTCGATGATTGTTTTGAGAAGAATAAGGACACAAGTACAGGAAATTTGGAATTTGATTTTGGAAATTTGTTATTATACGATAGTGCATTGGGAGAAAATGATGATGTTGCCCTTGCAGATGGTCTTAATTACAACAAAGAGTTGAAGGATGGTCATAATTTTGCTGGAAAAATGCTTCGTGATCATGGGGGACTTAAGGAGCCTGAATGGGAAGAGTGTGATATTTACTTGAGGTTTATACCCAAACTAACGAATTAAATATATTGCATGAATTTTAAGGATCCGTCTTTCCTTTTTTCAAGTACGCATCTGTGGAAGTGGAGATGAGAGACATACAAGTTATGTGAATAGAAAATGAATAATGAGTGAGTTTCATAGATCACGAGGAAAGGGTTTAATGAAAATCATTTCATTGACGTCCAGACTATCACCAAGAATATGTATGGCTTGCACCCTGCCACCATTTTCCCAACTCCAAAGAGAAATTAACACAATTGAGGTCATCAAAATTCAATGGCAGGAAACCAGTTTAGCAGGCTCGATTTTGAGGTGTTAATAGTGTCAATAGTTAAATTGTATACATTCTTATGGATGCATGATATTGTGATTATCTAATGTTTTATCCACTGGCCTATAGTTAAAAAGCTTTTTGCTATAAGTCTTATACTCCGGGTTTTTAATTTTTTTTATATTGGTCTCGATTCCTTTTATGTGAATGTGATTTACAATGAATGTAACTGTGAATTATTATATTTTCTCATGTATATTTTCCAAATCATTTTTGTTATGGATTTGAATGGACTACGTACATAGTTGGCGACCCATTTATGTACTATGTCAAGTTGTAGGGGGTTGCACTTGTGCGTTCTGTAATTTCAAATCTAAATGCCTAGCTGATGTTTTGATTTGTTATGATCTAATCTAATTTGTAGGCAATCAATGATCTTTGATACATATTTAAATTATTATCTGCGACTTTATTGCTAGGTTTGTAATATTATTTTGGTGATTCACGACTTTATTGCTGGGTTGTTTAGATCTAACGATTCTAATTTGTTCAACTTCTCATATATGGATATTATTGGGTTCGACAAAATTCTCAGCTTAATGCTTCTTATGTTTCATCTTCTACATTTCACGAAAGGTATTTGGCAAAATTCCCAGCTTAATGCATTACTTTTTGGGTGATTTATTTTCTTTATATGTGTGTTTGTCACTGTTTTGCCAAGTGCGTGAAGAATGAAGGCCACATTTTGTTAGAAAATGTCAGTACATTTCTTTTGGCCTTTTGTTAGAAAGTTTCAGTACATTTTATTTCTTTAGATGTGTGTTTGTCACTGTTTCAAGGCCACATTTTATTAGAAAATGACATTTTTTTTACTTCTATGACACCATGTTTGATTGTGAATTGAAGGCCATGGAAGGGAAGTTTTGTGTTTCCACATACGACTGGAATTGCAGCTGCATTTGCAGTGGACAATATACATAACCATTAGAATTTTGGTTACTGAATTTTCCACTGGACTAGATACATAACCACTTTGTATGAGAATCAACATGTATCTGGATTGTTTAATACCATTTTGACTATAAGTTTTCATGTTTCCAATATTTGAAGATGCAATTCTTTGGTGAGGTTGTATAGATAACCATCTTTAGGATGTGCAATTGTAGCTGCAAAGCTTTCGTTATATCCCTGTTTTGTTCACGCTTCATTCATTTTCACATATTTTTGGCACCACTGATTACCAAGTTCTTATTATATCATGGTCTATATATTCTAATTCTCAACTTTCTCTGATCTTCTTTTGTATTATGCATGTGCTATACAGAATAATTGCATCGATTGTCTCTATTCCGTGGAAGGTAAGACTATATCTAAAAACTGTGAATCAAAAGTGAGATGTTGAATTTATTTTCCATTATTAAATTTTACAATCCTAAATATATTTTCATTCTTGAAATATAAGTTGGATATTTTATACAATTCTATTTGTGATTAGAGTTTTGAATTGCATTTGAAAAGGTTGCTGAACAAGCCTCTCTCACTGTCATTCTCGCTTTTTTGGACCGGAGTTGTATTTGGTAAAAGTTGCATGTGTACATTATATTTAATAAAGGTTTTTATCTAATTAGAAGAAGCAAAGGTCTGTTTGATGGCCTCGATTTATGTTTTTTTCTTTTATTTCTTTTTCTAAACATTTTTTCTATGTTTGATGGGTGAGAACTGAGGTAGAAAGCATGATATACATTGTTTTTCTATTATTATTTTTGGGCCGGAGGTATTCTTCACCTATACCGACCCCTTTGGTTTTTGGATTTGATTTTAACATCCGTTTACTTTATTTTTAACACTAATAGTTCCTAATATGATAACACCAACATATTATCTATGGATGACGAATGAGTGCATGTAGTTAAAATATAAATTGTCAAACTTTATTTTTCATTATATATTTTGTCAAACTTTTTTGTTATAATTTTAAATTCTATGATTTTGTGTCCATGTTAATATTATCCTACTAGATTCCATTTGACCTTTTACATGTTTTGTTGAAGTGGAAGTAAAGTGTGAATGACACAACTATAAATCATATGTCTTTACCACATTTTATGTGTTCCTATAATTTTTATGTACTATTATTTGTTATTGATTAGTTTCTTATGGTTCGTTTGGGTTTTAACTCCCAGATGCAAGCTAAGAGAGGAGTATGAAGTTTCAGGTAACATTAACAGATGTTGCTTCTTCATTTAAGTCTCTTAATATATAGATTTATGATCGTAAATCTAAGTTGTATTCTTATAAAATTCCACACTTTCCTTAGGATTCTTGGGTATATCTACTATATTTCCAGTAAAAAATAATTGACAGGTTGCGTAGTTAGAGGTTGGATGCTATGATATCCTTTTTGGAGTTGTAAGAACTAGAGGTCGGATGCCGTAAGTGTGAGTGCACTAGTAACCAGTATAACAGTGTGCCAGTAGCACAGCCATACCGTAGGACTGTTTATGTATCTAACTTTTTATAAATCATTTCTATAACTGTTTATGTTGTTTCTTATCTTTTATTGACGAGCAAAGCATATTTATTGGCTCTCTTTAAAACATTTGTATTATTTATGTTGTATAAGGTGACACAATGATTAAAACATTTGTATTATTTATGTTGTATAAGGTGGATGACTCTGGGAAGGTCTTGAAGGCCCAGGGCGTAGCGTCCTAATAGGGACTCCGGTTATGGACGACTCCAACCATTAAGTTTTCTTGGCATACAAATTACTCTCAATGGTGAGTTTTTAAAGGTTGAATTTAAACTCTTCTCAAGTTCTTCACGTTTTGTTTGAATTGAGTTATATTTTTAAAGGTTGAATTTAGTACACTGAATGAATAATTATCCTTCTTTTCAGATCTATCCCTGAAGGGGTTGTTGTCCGCTATTGTTATTAGTCACAACACTGACAATGGAATGTTAAGGATCAAACTCCCATCAGGAGCCAAATTAATTGTGCCGAGTGTGTGGCGTGACATGATTGGGCAGATTGCTGGAGGAAGAAGAACAACGCAACCTTGTTGAAGGCTCAGAATGTATATCACAAGTATCGTGTCAAGCGTAACTGATGTCCTAAGGTTCGGGTGTTCCTAGATCACCAATATAATGGTTATGCCAGTACTATTCACCGCGATGCTCCACCAAGAGGACCGGTCGTCTCCGTGGACAAGTTGTTGTTATAGGATGTTTTTATTTTTGTTAGCTTATTTGTCATCTTTATTGTGTTTGAGTCAGATTTTGCATGTTCATAGGCGGCATGATGTTTTTATTAGATTGAAAATTCATTGTTGTGTTTGGTATTATTTTATCATCATTTTGTTGGTAAAGTTGATAATAATGTTTTTTTTTGTTTATATAATGTCCGTGATGGACTATTTGTATAGCTGAGTAGTTTTGGTTTCTTAAACAGGTGGATAGTCCTATAAATAGATGATACTTTGCCCAAAATTTCTAAATCGTATACACATTTTTGTGTTTTATAATAAATTCTATGATTACAAGTCTTAGTCGACACGTTTTTTGGATTTGTAGTCGGTAAAAAAGACTTTGACACGTTTATTTTTAAACTACACTTTGTTTTGTTGGGGAATTAAATTTTCGTCATGCCTTTAGGCTTAGAGTTACTACACGTTGTTGGATGATTGCTAAGGCTATTTTTGTATAGTCTGTTAAGGCTATTTTTATTGTTGAATTGTTTTGTATACCTTAAACAGGTATAGTCATATAAACAATGGAAATTTTGTCCATTTTTTTTTAAATTTAACTAATTTGTATTGAATTAAATCACTTTTGTATACCTTATTTGTTTGATGAATTTGGACATTTTGATTATGGTATGATTGGTTGTTACCCCTTAACTAGGGTGTAATATACAAATGAGACTGTGTCCATTTTTTTAGAACTGACACTTTGTTAATTTGAGGTACAATGTGAATTCAAGTGATGAATTTAAACTATTT